>JAKCPB010000127.1:0-76880 GCA_021442155.1 Cymbidium sinense
ACCCACTTTTGGCTCATTTCAAATCTACCCAAATCAAATCCAATGCCAAATGATCATTCTACCTTGGGTCAAAGGCATCACATGAGACAAATCACCCATGTAAGTGGTCATTTCTATTCTTGGCCACTTGGTACTCTCCCAATAGTCCACTAGGCACCTAGGACCTTTGCCCTAACCCAAGGGGTGGTTGGGCCATGACCCATGGGAGGTGAAATCACCTCACCCTCTCCATTGAGCATTTGAAACCCATAGGACACCCATGATTCCTCTTTGGCGACCACCTCCACACCTTCAACCAAGGAGCCAACTCACCTCCTCCACCCACAACTCCACAGATGGCAGGACCCACTTAAACCAAACCATCCACCATCGATCAAGATGAAGGGGGGTATACACCCCTCATTTCCACTCAAACACACACAAAATCATTCTAGAGCCCCCCAAGATGAGCGAGCCATTCCACTAGCTCTAAGTTTATTCCTCGATCATAAAATGCCATTCCATCCATCGAAATAGGACACTCTAATTTGACCTAACTTCTTTCTCCATCAAACTCAAATTAACTTTGCACCTTCCCAGGCCTCATCGAACAAGAACCATCTCCCAAGCTTCTCAGCATCGAGGTGGGACTTTGATCAAAGCTGAGCTCCAAATCATCGGTTCATGGCCTTCTGAGTGAACATTAAGGAATTGATTAAATTTCTACTCAATAATTGAGCTCTGGCGAGGTATGCTTCCAAAATCAATCTTTAAGTAAAATTGGGTTGAAGCTTTTTGAATAAAACTTGCATCTCATGTGATCTTGACTATTAAATCACATCCAATTAATGTCATGAAGGTGTGGGATCCTTTTGGTGTTGATCCAAGCTATGTAAGCTTAGATCAAGTGAGCAATGATGGATGGACAACATTCTCACTCACTCGCATGATGTTAGATCACGCACCATCTGTTCCATGTGATTGGAATGGATGGTCATGAGTAGATCCACTAGATCGATATGATTTAATCCTATAAGCTATGGATTAATCATAGCCATCTGATCTTAGATTAGATGGTGGATGAGAAAGCACGTCCACCATCGCCACGTAGGCACTGAGTCAGATAAGTTTTAAATAGCCAATCTCATGGTGCCACATAGAAAGCATGCCATGTAAGTGCGCCACATGGCACCAAGAGGATTAGGCTTTAATTAGGCTTAATTAATCATTCTTTAATGGTTGAAACTTCTAAAATCATAAAAATCATAGAAAATAAAAAATGCAAATAAATACTCATTTTAAAGGTATTTCAAGGAGAATTAATTAAAATGATCTTAACTAATTTTGAATAGTAATTTAATTTAATTTATTAGCTTAATTACTTGAGCAATTAATCCCAAATTTTGTGGGATAATTTAATGGGATGACCTCACCTCCCATGATTTTCTTGGGATTTATTGCTCACTTAATTAGGAAAATTGAATTAAACCTTAACTACTCTTTTAAGTTAATTAATGATTAATTAATCCCATGAATAGTAATAAATTGGTTAATTAATTTTTTCATTATTTAATAGTAAGTGAACTAAGGAATAGGGTTGGGACCCTTTCCTAAGTTCATTTCACCCTTTTTTAAAATGAAATTAATTAAGATTTAACTAATTAATTAAATCACTTAATCAAATTGAAATCATAATCACATCGACCTTAATTAATTAAATCATGGGGTAGATCTTTGGGTTTAATAACCTAAAGGAGTTTAATGAAATTATGGTTAGTCCACATATGTGGAAAACATAAGAGTAATTAATTAAGTCCCTTAATCTAATTAAATTAATCATGAGCCAATTGCATTAGGCCCTTTTATTTCCTAGGATCATTGCAAGTTTATTTTCCATGCATATCATGTTGGCTCATAATTATTTAGTTAATTACTTTAAGGTGACATAGGTAAGGGTAATTAATTCATCTAATTAAGGGTTCAACTTAATTAACCCATAAAATCAACTTAATTACATTTCCTTAAATTAAATCAAATCACTAATATGGGAATGGGTTTAAAATAGTGATGTGATGATTCTCTTCTCCTCTTTAAATCAAATCAAATCCAAAACTTAATTAATAAAGAAGCTTTGGTTTGCTTTAAATAATCTTATTTGATTTGATTATCCTTAAGAACTAGTTTGGTTGAATGAATCACATGCTTATATTTGATTGTCCTCTTTCCAATCATGTTAAATTTGGTATGTCATTTGAATTCATGCATCCATCTTTTCAAAATCAAGTAAAATAAAATGGATTTCCTTTATGTAAGCTTGCATGTGTTGATTTAATTTAATATATGTGTGGCTATTATCACTATTAAATCAAATGTATTTTTCAAAAGCTTATAAATGAATAATAATATGTGTTATGATGCTAGTTATAAATACATAAGAAATGCATGTGCTTATAGCTTAAGTGTATGAATGTTGAGTTCTCTTTCCTCTATTCATGTGTTGATTTATATAAGATTGAATGGTAATGGGTATATAGTGGACATCAGAACACGAGGCTTTAGTTAGCCCCAAGGTCATTTGATTACCTCACTTCCTTGGTTTATGCACATACCCATTTGATTTCATTCTTATGTATTTCAACATTAGAATTTGGATAGAGCTTTAATTCATACATATAAATGATTCAATCAAAAAAATATACAATCTTTGCATAGTTTTCTTTCCCTCATTTATATATACATCCATGTGTGTCCAAGAAAACCAAGTATATAGTTTAGACATCCAGAATACAAGGCTTTAGTTAGCCCCAAGGAGGTCATTTGATTACCTCCACGGTTTAACAATACATGTACTTGCTATATCTTTGTACATGTATATGTATATGTGATTAGTGAATGAAAATTCCATTTTACATTAAAATTGCATGCATTCATAATTGACTAAGTGGTTGAATTAATTAGCCATATGATTTAGAGCTTGCTTCTTATGTTCATGTATAAGAATTTACATATGTTTGAATGCAAATGGGTATATAGTCTGGACATCCAGAATATGAGGCTTTAGCTAGCTCAAGGAGGTCATTTGATTACATCTCTTCATGGTTTAATAATGGCACATGCCTATTTAATTTCATTCTTATGTCATTTTTTGCATAAGATTTGGATAAAGTTTTAAATTAATATGTTTAAATAATTCAATCAAATAAAATATAAATTCTAAACATACATACATTCATCATTTAAGTGTGCTAAAATATGTTGCATGTATAGATACACTTAGGATTAAATCATATGCATGTTACATGTGATGGAAGGAATGATTTAATATATGTCATGTTATAGTAATTCAATTAAATTAATCTTAAGATGCCTTCCATTTTGAATATTATTATAAGTGAACCTAAACTTAGGATTAATTAAATCATTAAGTTAGCCATTCACAAAAGTGAACTAAATAAAATTAATATACTTTAAAAAATGACTTAAGGTTGGGATGAAAGAGGGTAATCCTCTTTTCCTCTCTTTATAAGACTTAGTTTCTAAGTGTAATCAAATGAAAGAAAAACACAAATTAAAATTCTCAAATCAATTAAACTACTTCATGTGAAATCAACCTTTCATGTTAAATTGAATCCTTCTACACTTAGAAAATACAACACTAAACAAGACTTACCACACAAGCCTTAATACACACATTAGAATTAAGTCACCACTTCTAGCTCTAAGTTAGGATGGTGTATGATGATGTGTATGTTTGTTTTATAATGTATTATTTTAGATTGGATGTTAGGGTGTATGCTTCATAGGTGATGATAGGCAATATTAGCCTAATCATGTTTTGAGGGGATTATGCTTAAGGGATGCTTAAAATAAATGTGAATGCTCTTTCAGGTTGCTTAAATCCTTAACCATAATCCAAGTTAGGACAAGTGGGCTTAGTTACCCATGTGTAGGGTGCTAAGTCCAAATTATAAATACAATTGCTTGGGATTATATTTATATTTAGCTAACCTCTATTTTGTAGGTGTAGTTAGATTTACTTTTCCCACATAAATGTAATTTTGCAATAGGAATTAGGGTTAGTGCTATGAGGGATTAGAATGAGCAGTGGCCAGAAGGCTTTGTCCTGGGGTGCCCTGTGATGCCTTTGAAGCAAGCACCATCCAAATCAAAGAAGGAACCAAATCAAAAATGGAGATATGAAGAAAAACCCACATAACATTTAATACAATTATAATTATTCTTTCATATTCGTTGTATAAGGGTAGAGCTTTTACCCATCTTTTCTCTCTTTATGCGGTGATACGACCACACACCTTTTATTCTTTATGATAATTTATATAATTGTTTGTTATGTTATGTTACATTGCATTAGGATGGCATGATTTTCAAGTTTCTTAAATGATTGATGCTTTAATGTGTGGCTTGGATATGATTAGGCTCTTAGGATAAAAATAACTTTCTACCCAATAAATCATAACTAAATTTTAAACAACTCATAACCTCATCATAAAACCTAAGACATAAATAAAATAATTAAAGATTTTGCAACCCCTTAGTATGGTTGTATGTTTCACATCATATGCATATTCTTCTCTCTGAACATGAAGGATCTCATCCTTGCATGATAAAGGAATGCTTGACTGTGAGGGCATCCTTATGGTGAGAACACCTTCTTCTAGGATTTGACCCATAACCTATTTCATCAAGCATTTAGGCATAAGAAATCCTAAAACCTCTGTCAAAATGATGTGTAAAAAATGAAATAAAATTTGAAAAGATTTTGCATCTATAGATTAAGTCATATGCTTATACCACTCATGCTCTAGTCTCTTAGGAGTTTATTTTGGACTTTAGTCTTCTGATTAAATAACTACCACTAGCTATCTTGCAATTCAAGACCACTACATGGTTTTAAAATCATAGGAGTTAGCTGAGCCACTCAGGCGGTTATAAGTCTAGAAATTAGGACAATTTATTCTCTCTTGTAAGGTAAACTCTTATGTCCACACAGCTTAGATTTAGGTCATGCTTTTGCTCGTACTAAAGCTCCCCAGATTTAGGATCCGATGTAGCTATTTCCTTTGGGCTATGAGCATAAATCTTCACCTCTTAGGCATTCCCACAACCTTGTGTTGGTGGATTATAAGCCCTAGTAATCTAATTAATTTTCAACTCAAAACATATAAATCTCCTCAACTTCAAAATTATAAAGCCCAACCATAGGATAGATTGGAATGTTCACTAGGCTTCCTAGTATCATGAGCATTTCCTACTTATTTCATTTGGATTCCAAAAATAAGTCTTCTCCCAATTGATTTTCCAAATACAACCAATCCTTTGATAGTCTAACCTTAAAATCTTTGGAGATGATAATTATCTACTTTAATTGAGAGTATTCTTAGGAAATTTCATTTCCTAAAATGTAATTAACTATGGAGGTCCATATGGAACTTAAGAACTATTTTAATATAAACCTTACTTTATTAGTCCATGTAAAGTAGGGAAAAAATCTCAAGTATATTCGAAGACCCATCATGCCTTAGGAGTCTTTTATTATTGATTAGGTCCATTGTAGGGTGATGCTTATCTTTTGAGATAGTACATCATACCTCAATGTTGTACCTCAAAAGTACCCCATCTACACCCATACATCTAAAATAAACACCACAAGGCCTTCTCGCCTTGTTCATTGAATCCTCTTAACATCATCCTTTCTTTTTAGAGTTTGGAGATGTCGATCCTCAAGTAGGCAAGGGTTCTTAGACTCATATTATTGATTGATACACCTGGGTCAACCAAAACTATGGATAGCCTATATCTACCAACATCCACTATAATGTAAAGAGGCGGTTGTGCTCTGTCATCCCTAGGAGTAAGTCTTCATCACTGAATGCAACTCTTAAGATGTCCTTTGAGTGGCATGCCTCCTCTTTAGTAGTGGTCGGTGAAATTTAAGCATATCTCTAGATCAAGTAAGCCTTGATTAGAGATTCCCTCATCTCTTTGGATAAGACAAGGGTGTCATATATGCTTAACTTAGTTGGAAACTTTCTAAGGTGAGCTAGGACATTGTAATCAACTCTAGCTTGGTCCTCCACAAGTATATCCATGGGTGGAGCATCCTATGGAGGGGTTATCTGCTTAATAGAACTAATGGCTTGCTTACCTATATCATGAGGTGTTACCCTGGGAGGTAAAACTTTTCCATTGCGTAGGTTGACTTTAGTGACTTCTTAGGATGATGAGCTTGTGGAAAGTTCTACCTTCTCTCAGCATACCTACGCTTCTCTTATGGGATCCTCAAAGTTAGTTGACTCAAGTCAATCTGAGGTGAACTGATTGATTTAGAGAAGGATAGTCTGAATAAAAAAAATGGATCGAAACTACTAGAGCTATTATTTTTATTTAGACACGGGGAGCTTTCAATAGGAAAAAAATTGAGAGCATTAGAAGTAGACAATATATATAAGTGACTTTCTTCATCAATTTCTTTCTGGGTGGAGGCATATGATAGAAATCAAATAAAGTAAGTGGAGTAAGGGATTTAGTTCCCTAATCCCTAGATACAATGCTCTTATAGGTAGAAGAGGAGCTAGCAGAAGAGGTGGTAGCTACAATGGTGGAGGGCTACTGGACTATCCCTACTGCTACTGCTGCTGCTGGGCTGTCACCCTCCTTGAGTTATCCTTTATAACTAGCAAACCTTCCTTGGTGTTTGAGGTATGAGCTACTTCAGGCACTGCAAGGAAAGCTTCTTTATCTTAGAAATGATCTTTTTAGAGGTTTGGGATAGGGAGATATCCTAACTTTCTTTAGTCTTAAGAGGATTGTAGGTATCCCCAAGGATTACTCTAATAGAACTGGATGGTTGTTCTAATAAGTGTTCCTTCAGGATAACTATGGTTTATAACTTATAGCTGTGCTCAAGCTAGTCCTTAAAAGTGATATAATCCTTTAAGACATGGCCTAACATGTGATGGTAGGGGCAATAGCTAGGATCATCGCTCTTGCCCACTTCCTCCGACCTCTCAGGCTCTAGTAACTAAAAGTCAAGTTTCTTTAAGAGATTCTTAAAGATTTTCCTAACTTCCTCCCTCTTGAATGAATATGGCTTATTCAATCTATCGACAAGGGTAGGTGGAAAGTAGCTACCTGGTGATGAATATGAATATCGCTGGTGGGTAGGCTGCTAAGGTGGTGGAAATGGTCATTATATACTGGTGTATGATGGAGGTTGTGGAAGAAGAGGTGGCCAAGGAGTTTGCTGAGCTCGTAGCCTCTCATACTAAACTTTGGATGGCTACTTCCATCTATCCATTGACACAACTGTCCTTAGCTTCTTCTCAAACACCTTCTCTAGATTGGGCCTAGATGATTGGCTGGGTAAGGGAAATTATTTTGCTTCCTCTTGTAGGCTAGCCGCCTTGTAGATTAATCTCTCGAATGTTTTGATGGTAAAGCCCTAAAGCATGAAGGCGACCGGGCCATTGGATATTCTTGAGAAGAATCTCAAAGGCATGTTGTTCGGACAGCTGTGGTTCACATTTCATGCTTTCAGTTAGCCACGAGAAAGTAGTCAACAAGGGACTCGTTGAGTTTCTATTTCTCTATAATGAGGTCGCCTACAATCACCCTCTGCTAAGCTCCAGCAAACCTCTTGATGAAGACGTGCTCCAACTCAGCAAAAGACTTCACCGAACTATTGGGTAGTTTAGCACACTAATCAAATGCAACACCTGATAGACTACTAATGAAAAGGCGGAAGAGGAGTGCATTGCAGCCACCTGTGTTACAACAGTCGACTCTAAATTGTGCAATGTGTTTTCTTGGGTTCCCACTACCATCAAAGATCTTGAAGGATGGTGGCAGAAAACCCTAAATAAAATAAAAACTAAATAAAAACCTAAACCTAAAAATAAAACCTAAAAATAAATAAAAAAAACCTAAACCTAAAATAAACAAAATAAAATAAACATAAACCTCACCTAAAATAAATTAAACTAAAATAAATAAAACTTAATCCTAAACCAAAAATAAACTAAACCTAAACCCTAAACTAAATAAAATAAAATAAACTAAAAATAAACCTAACCCTAACATTTAAGAAAAACCTAAATAAACCTAAAATAAAAGAGTGAAACCTAAACCTAAATTTAAAAATAAAAAATAAAACATAAACATAAAAAATAAAATAAAAATAAAATAAACTAAAAAATAAACATAAACCTAAACTTAAAAAATAAAATAAAATAAAAAAACCTAAATTAAAATAAATAAAACTAAACTAAATAAAATAAAAAATAAAATAAAATAAATAAAATGAATAAAATAAACTAAATAAACTTAAACCTGTTGGTTTACTTATTTTAAAAAACCTAAACCCACTTAAACCTCCCAAACCAAACCTAACCCTGGCCCTGACAAACTGGGCCCCACTAACCCTAACCTGAGCCACTAAACCTAAACTAGGCTAACCCTAAACCACTACCACAAGGCCTGGGCATTAAACTCTGATCCTAAACCCTGGGCCCAGGCCCTAAACCACAGGCTAAAGCAGAGCACTGGGCCACAACCCTAAAACCCCCAAAGAGCCTAAACCCAGGCCACTAGCCAGGCCACTGACCTAAACCCTAAACCTAAAGCCTGTAAATACATAGATAAATAAATAACAGGCCAAAATAAAATAAATAAAAATAAAGAAAACCTTAAAATAAAAGATAAACTAAAATAACCTAAAATAAAATAAATAAAACTAAACTAAAAGTAAAATAAACCTAAGAATAAAAAAACCTAAATAAAATAAAACTAAATGTAAAATAAATATAAATTAATCTAAAAATAAAATAAAATAAAATAAAACTAATTAAAACCTAAACCTTAAAATTAAACCTAAAATAAATAAAATAAAACAAAACCCTAAACTAATAAGAACCAAAACCAAAATAAAAATAAAATAAACAAAAGAAAATAAACCTAATCCTAAACCAAAATAAACAAAACTAAAATAAATAAAACCTAAACCTAATCTTAAAATAAAGTAAACCTAAACCTAAACCTAAACTAAAAAATAAAACCTAAAAATAAACCTAAAATAAAAACCTAAAAATAATAAAATAAAAACCTAAACTTAAACCTAAAATAAAAACAAAACCTAAACCTATAAAATAAAAAATAAAACAACTAAAAGGTAAACCTACCTAAAATAAAAAATAAACTAAAATAAAAACCTAAATAAAATAAATAAGCTAAATAAAATAAAAAATAAACCTAAATAAAATAAAAATATAAACTAAAATAAATAAAAATAAACTAAATAAATAAACTTAACATGGGTTTGCTTAATATATTTTTTTAAAAAAATCCTAAACCAAAACCCTACGTAAATCTTGAACAAGTATAACCTTAAACCCAGCCCTAAACTTTAAAATACCTAAACCCTAACCTAACCCAAACCAAACCAAAACCAGCTAAACTAAACCACAAACCCTAAACCCTAAACCCTAACCCTAAACCCTAAACCCTATACCCCAAACCCTAAACCTAAACCTAAACTAACTAAATAAATTAAAAAATAAACCTAAACCCAAAAACCTCACATGCCTAAACCTAAACCTAAGCCCTATGAATGGTGGTGGTGAAGAAAGAGATCAGGGAAATGATGGTGGAACCCGCTACTTGAGAGGTTGGGGTGGTTCTTATAGTAATTGGAGAAATTGAAGAACGGTTGATCCTATCTACTGCTTATGGAACTGTCTTTACAGTAGAGACGATTTTAGTTATATAGGGTTTTTGATTTCCTCTATGCGCACTCATTATTTATTTATGTCATCGCTTATGTCCTAGAGAACTTGGTGTGCTACATGGCTAATGAAATAAAAAAGAAGAAATGTTGAATATGAATTTGTTCTCTATTAAAAAAAACAAAAAACCCTAAACCCTAAACTAAAACCTGAACCCTAAACCTAAAACCTAAACCCTTCACCCTAAAAACCCTAAACACTAAACCCTAAACCCTAAACCTGAAACCCTAAATCATAAACCCTAAAACCCTAAACCCTCCACCTAAACCCAAACCCTAAACTCTAACACTAAACCCTAAAAAAGCTAAAACATAAACCTAAACTAAATAAAACCTAAAAATAAAATAAATCAAAAGTATAAACCAAAAAAATAAAAAAAAAATAAAATAAAACATAAACTAAAACCTAAACCTAAACTTAAAACTAAAATTAAACTTAAAAAGAAAATAAAATAAATAATTAAAACTAACAAAAATAAAATAAATAAACCTAAACTAAACAAAAAATAAAAACTAAATAAAAACTAAACCTAAAATAAAAATAAAATAAACTAAAGAAAATAGATACAAACTAAATAAATAAACAATAAACAAAAAAAACCTAAACTTTAAACAAATGAAACACTAAACCTAAAATAAAAAAAATAAACCTAATCCTAAACTAAAATAAGTAAAACCTAAAAATAAAATAAAATAAATCTAAACCTAAACCTAAAACTAAAAAAAATCAAAACCTAAAATAAAAATAAAATAAATGAAAATAAACTTAAATCAAACCAAAATAAACTAAACTAAATAAATAAAACCTAAACCTAAACTAAACCTAAACTAAAAAATAAACTAAAATAAATCTAAACCTAAACTAAAACAAAACCTAAAATAAACCTAAGATAAAAACCTAAAACCTAACTAAAAAAATAAAATAAAAACCAACCTAAAATAAAAATAAAAAATAAAACTTAAGCCAAAAAAATAAAATAAAATAAAATAAAATTAAAATAAAAAACTAAACCTAAAAAAAGTAAACTAAAATAAAAAACCTAAAATAAATAAACCTAAAATAAATAAACTAACTAAATAAAATAAAATAAACCAAAATCAAAATAAAAAATAAAATAAACTACAATAAATAAAAAAACTAAATAAACCTAAACATACTAGTTTAGTTAATTTAAAAAAATAAAAATAAAAATAATAAAAAATAATAAAGATCTGACCTAAACCTGACCCTGAGCCTAAGCTTTGACCACTGAGCCTATCATGACCCCCAAACCCTAAACCTGGGCCACTGAGCCCTGATCCTGGGCCAGGCCCTAAACCCTGGGCCTAAACTGGGCCATAACCAGGCCACTGAAAGGCCAGGCCCTAACCTGAGTACTAACCCTAGGCCACAAAGACCCTGAATCCTGGCCTGGGCTGAAGCCATGGGCCCTGGGCTCTGACCATGGGCCCTGGGCTGGGCCACACCTAGGCCCTGGGCTCACAAACTGGGCCCAAAGCCACAGGCTCTGGGCCAGCAGATAAATAGGCCAAAGGCTCTAGGCTAGCAGGCTGGGTGAGCCACTGGGCCCTGTGACCTGGGCCCTGGGACCCAGGCCCTAAACAGGCCAGAGGCCAGGCACTGGGCCTGAAACACTGAAACCACTGACCCCAGGCCAGGCCACAACTCAGGCCTGACCCTGGGCCTAACCCACCAAGGCCCTGGGCCCTAAATCCTAAATCCTGGCACTAAAACCTAAACCTAAATTAAAGAAAATTTAAAAAGATACCAAGATGTTAAAAGATAAAATAAATAAAAACATAAACTAAAAACCTAAACTAAAAGAAAATAAAATAAAATTAAAACTAAACTAAAGATAAAATAATAAAACCTAAACTAAACTAATAAATTATATAAAATAAAATAAACTAAATCTAAAATAAAATATAGACTAAAACCTAAACCTAAAAAGTAAACCTAAAAATAAATAATAAATAAAACCTAAACCTTAAACTAAAAAAAACATAAACCATAAATTAAAATAAAATAAACCTAAACTAAAATAAATAAAACCTAAACCTAAGCTTAAAATAAACTAAACCTAAACCTAAACTAAATAAAATCAAATTAAAAGTAAACCTACCAAAATAAAAAATAAAACCTAAAATAAATCTAAAACCTAAAACCAAACCCTAAAATTAAACAAACCTAAACCTAAACCTAAAATAAAATATAAACCTACTTAAAATAAAATAAAATATAACTAAACTAAAAGTACCTAAACCAACCTAATCCTAAAATAAACTAAGATCAAAATGACCAAGATAAAATAAAATAAATTAAACAAACCTAAACCTACTGGTTTGTAGTTTAAAAAAACTAAAATAAAAATAAAAGATCTTGTAGGCCACAATAACTGACCTACCAAATCAGGCCTGGGCTCTGGGCCCCAGGCCCTAGGCCTAAAACCCTAGGCCCAAATTAGACCCTGAGCCTAAACTCACAGGCCACAGGCCCTAGGCCAAGGCTCACCTAAATTCTAGGCTGACAGGCCACCAAGGCTAAAACCACAGGCAGCTGACCCAAACCACTGATCCTGACCCACTGGCCTAGGCCCTGAGCCCTGGGCCCGGCAAACTGGGCCAGATCCTGGGCCATGAGGCCCTAAAGATGATCCTGTGCCCTGGGCACAAAAGCCGGAACCAGGCCAGCCAGGCCAGGCTGAGGTGACCACACACTGCAGTGACCCTGATCCCTGGGCCACCCTAAAGGCTGGGCACTGAGCTGGGCCTGGGCCCCCTGGCCCTGACCCTGGGCCCTGGGCCCTGGGCCCTACCCTGAGCCCAAAATAAACCTAAACTAAATAAAACTAAAAATGGGATAAATAAAAACCTAAACCTAAATAAAATAAAATAAAATAAAACTGATAACTAAAAATAAAATAAAATATATAAAACTAATTAAACTAAACAAAATCCTAAAATAAAACCTAAAATAAATAAATAAATAAATAAAGAAGAAATGTTGAATCTAAATTTGTTTTGATTAAAAATAAAAAAAATAAAAACCAAAAACTCTAAACCCTGAACTAAAACCTAAAACCTAAACCCTTAAACCCTAAACCCTAAATGCTAAACCCTAAACCCTAAACCCTAAACCCTAAAATTCTAAACCCTAAACCCCAAACCCTAAACCCAAAAAAAACCATAAACCCCAAAAAGTTAAAAACCTGAACCTAAACTAAATAAAAGCTGAAAATAAAATAAATAAAAAAATCTAAACTGAAATAAAATAAAAAAAATTAAATAAAAACATAAAATAAAACTTAAACCTAAACCTAAAAAAAATAATAATAATAAAGAAACTAAAATAAAATAAATAATAACTTAACCTAAATTAAGAAATAAAATAAACCTTAGAATAAAAACTAAATAAAATAAAAATGGTATGTAAAATAATAATAAAATAAAACTAAAATAAAATATAATAAAATCTAAATAAAACCTAAACATGAAAAAACCCAAACCACATCAAAACCCTACCAAACCTCCTGAAGCCCTAGCTTAAACCACAAACTACCCTACATCTTTGACTAAGACCCTAAATCTTAAACAGACAAGCCTAATAAAGCCTAAACTGCTGCACTGACCCTAAACCCTAAACCCTACCCTAAACCCTAAACCCTAACCTAAAACCTAAATCTAAATAAATAAAAATAAATATAAAATCTAAACTTAAATATTAAACAAAAAAAAACTAAACTAACCTCAAAATAAAATAAAATAATTAATAACATAAAACTTTAAAATAAAATAAACCTAACATAAAAATAAAATAAAATAAATAAATAAATAAAATAAATAAAATAAAACTAAATAAAACCTAAATAAAAATAAAAAAATAAACCTATATAGCAAACAAAGAAAAACCTAAACCTAAAATAAAACTAAAATAAACAAAATAAAATAAACCTAAATCTAAACTAAAATAAATAAAACTTAAAATTTGGACCTAAAATAAACTAAACTAAACCTAAACTACCTAAATTAAATAAATTAAATAAACTAAAATAAACCTATACTAAAAAATAACTTGAAATAAAACCTAAAATCTAAACCTAAAAAAAATAAAATAAACCTAAACCTAAACCTAAAAATAAAAAAAATAAAACCTAAACCTACAAAATAAAATAAAATAAAACTCTAAAAAAAATAAACTAAAAACCTAAACCTAAAAAAACTAAAATAAACCTAAATTAAAATAAATAAACTAAACTAAATAAAATAAAAAGTAAACATAAATAAAAATTAAAAAAATAAGTAAAATAAAATAAATAAAATAAACTAAATAAACTAAACCTACCTGGGTTTACTTAATTTTTTTTAAAAAAAACCTAAAAAAACAAAACCCTAAACCAAACCCTAAAATCCTAAAAAACTAAAACTCACTAAACCCTAAACCTAACCTAAACATAACCCTAAAACCTATAACCCTAAACCCTAAACCCCAAACCTAATCTCTAAAACCCCAAACCTAAACCATATACACTAAACCTAAAACACAAAACCTAAAAAAACATAAAAACTAAATAAACTAAATAAAACATAATAATAAAATAAATTAAAAACCTTTGGAATTATGATGGAGGTTCTGACGTGGTGGTGTGAGGGAGAGATGGGGATATGATGGTGGATCCCGCTACTCGAAAGGCCGGGTTGGTTCTTTTGGGAACTGGAAAAACTAAAGAATGACCAATCCGATCTACTGCTTATGGAATTGTGTATTTACAATAGAGAAGGTTCTAGTTATCTAGGGTTTTTGATTTGCTCTATGCATGCTCATTATTGATCTATGTCATCGCTTGTGTCTTAGAAAACTTTGTGTGTTACTTGGTTGATGAAATAAAAAAAATATTGAATATAAATTTATTCTCTATTAAAAAAATAACCAAAACCCTAAACCTACTAAAACCTCAACCTCAACCTAAACCTAAAAAACGTAAACCATAAAACCCTAAACCACTAAATGCTAAAATCAAACCATAAACCATAACCCTAAAACTCTAAATCTAAAAATAAAACCTAAAATATGAAAAATAAAACCTAAACCTAAAATAAAAATAAAATAAACCTAAATCTAAAAAATAAACTAAACTAAAATAAATAAAAGCCTAAAGCTAAACCTAAACCTAAAAAAAAATAAAATAAAATAATCTAAAAATAAACCTAAACATAAACTAAAATAAAACCTAAAAATAAACCAAAATAAAACCTAAAACTTAAACCTAAAATAAACCTAAAAATAAAATAAATAAACTAAACTAAAATAAACATAAACCTAAACAACCTAAAAAAAACTAAAAAAACCTAAACTAAAATAAATAAAACCTAAAGTAAATAAATTAAACTAATTAAAATAAAAAATAAAATAAACTAAAATAAATAAAAAATAAACTAAATAAACTAAACAAGCGTTAGCCTATCGGTTTACTTAATTTTTTTAATTAAAAAAACTCTAAAGCCTAAACCAAACCCCAAAGCCTAAACCCTAAACCTACAACCTTAAACCCTAAACCATAAACAAACTAACCCTAAACTCTAAACACTAAATCCTAAACCTTAAACCCTAAACCCTAAACCCTAATACCCTCAAACATAAACCCTAAACTAACCTTAAACCCTCAACCCTAAAAACCCTAAAGCCTAAACCCTAAACCCTAAATTAACTCTAAACCTTAAACCCAAATGCTAAAATCCAAACCCTAAATCTAAACCTAAAGTAACTAAACAAATTAATAATATAAACCTAAACCCTAAAAAATAATAAACTTAAACCCTAAGGCAAGGTAACCTTCAGAACATCACTAACAGGGCTTAGTCTAGATCTAGCAATGGAGGCGAAGGGGGAGGTGGCGATTATTATTGTGGAGGTGGGGGATTTGGAGGTGCTGGTGGCTATAGAGGTGGTGGTCAGAGCAGTGGTGGTTATGGTGGCAGGAGGAGTGACGGAGGTTACAACCATGGTGGTGATGGAGGAAGAGATCAGGGATATGATGGTGGATCCCGCTACTCAAGAGGTTGAGGTGGTTCTGATGGGAACTACAAAACCTGAAGAACGACCGATCTAATCTGTTGCATGTGGAACTGTGTCTTTAGAGTAGAGATGGCTCTAGATATCTAAGGCTTTTGATTTTCTCTATGCATGCCCATTTTTTATCTATGTCATCGCTTGTGACTTTGAAAACTTGGTGTGTTACTTGGTTGATGAAATAAAAATGAAAAAATGTTGAATCTAAATTTGTTATCTATTAAAAAAGAACCAAAAACCAAAAACCAAAACCCTAAACTAAAAATTGAACCCTAAACCTAACCCTTAACCCTAAACGCAAAAAAATAAACCTAAACTTAAAAAATAAACTAAAATAAAAAACCTAAACTAAAATAAATCAACCTAAAATAAATAAACTAAACTAAATGAAAATAAAAAATAAACATAAATAAGAACTAAAAAAATTAAATAAACTAAAATAAATAAAAAATAAACTAAATAAAGTAAACAAACAAAAGAAGAAATGTTGAATATGAATATGTTCTCTGTAAAAAAATTTTAAAAAAACCCAAAACTTTAAACCCTAAACTAAAACATGAACCCTAAACCTAAAGCCTAAATCCTAAGCCCTAAATCAAAATCCTAATAACCCAAAACTAAAATAATCCTAAACCCCAATCCTAAACCCTAACTAAAACTAAACCTAAACCTAAACCCTAAAGCTAAAAATCCTAAACCTAAACTAAATAAAACCTAAAATAAAATAAATAAATAAAATCTAAATAAAAAATAAAATAAAACATGAACTAAAACCTAAACTTAAACCTAAACCTAAAAAAGAAAATAAAATAAAAAATAAAAATTAAATTAAAAGAAAATAAATATAAACCTAAACTAAACAAAAAAAATAAAAAACCAAATAAAATAAAAACTTAGCCTAAAATAAAAATAAAATAAACTTAAAATAAATTAAAATAAAACTTAACATAATAATATACCAAAAATAAAACCTAAAAATAAATAAAAAAATAAAACTTAAACCCTAAATTAAAAAAAATCTAAACCTAAAATAAACAAAATAAAATAAACCTAAACCTAAACTAAAATAAACAAACTAAAATAAATAAAACCTAAACCTAAACCTTTAAAAAACAAAACCTAAACCTTAAATTAAATAAAATAAAATAAACTAAAAATAAAACTAAACCTAAACTAAAAAATAAAACCTAAAAATAAACCTCAAATAAAACCTAAACCTAAAAATAAAATAAAACCTAAACCTAAACCTAAAAGTTAAAATAAATCCTAAACCTAAAAAATAAAACAAAAATAAAACTCAACAAAAAAATAAACCTAAACCTAAACCTAAACTTGAAAATTAAACTAAAATAAAAAACTTAAAATAAAATAAAGAAACCTAAAATAAATAAATTAACTAAATAAAAAAAATAAACATAAATAAAAATAAAATAAACTAAAATAAATAAAAATAAATTAAATAAACAAAAGAAGAAATATTGAATCTGAATTTGTTCTCTCTTTAAAAAAACCAAAAAAACTAAATTATAAATTAAAACTTGAACCCTAAACCTAAAACTTAAACCCTAAACCTAAATCCTAAACCCTAAAACCCTAAACCCTAAACCCTAAACCCTAAACCCTAAAACCCTAAACCCTAAACCCTAAACCATAAAACCTAATCTATAAACCCTAAACCCTAAACCCTTAAACCCAAACCCTAAACACTAAACCCTAAATCCTAAAAAGCTAAAAACCTAAACCAAAACTAATTAAAACATAAAATAAATAAATAATAATTCTAAACCAAAATAAAATAAAATAAATAAAGTAAAATAAAAACATAAACTAAAACCTGAACCTAAACCTAAACCTAAACCTAAAAAAGAAAATAAAAAAAAAATAAAACCTAAACTAAAATAAAATAAATAAAAATCTACATTAAACTAAAAAATAAAAAACCTAAATAAAATAAAAGCTAAACCTAAAATAAAAATAAAACAAACTTAAAATAAAATATAATTAAAAGTAAGTAAAAGCTAACCTAAATAATAAACCTAAAAAGAAATAAAAAAGTAAAACATAATCCCTAAACTAAAAAAACACCCTAAACTTAAACCTAAAATAACTAAACTAAAACCTAAACCTAAACTAAATAAAATAAAATAAACTAAAAATAAACCTTAACTTAACTATAAAATAAACCTAAAATAAAACCTAAAACCTAATCATAAAGAAACAAAATTAAAATATAAACCCAAAACTAAAAATAAAAAATAAAATCGAAACCTAAAAAATAAAATTAAATTAAAACTAAGCTAAAAAATAAACCAAAACCTAAACCTAAACATAAAAAATAAACTAAAATAAATAAACCTAAAATAAATAAACTAAAATAAATAAAAGTATAAATAAACCTAAATCAAAATAAAAAATAAAAAATAAAAAAAACTATAATAAAAAATATATTAAATAAACAAAAACATACTAGTTTACTTAATTTAAAAAATAATAATAATAAAATATAAATAAATAAAACCCTTACCCTAAACCTTAAACCCTAAACCCTAAAACCCTAAACCCTAAACCCTAAATCGTAAACACTAAAACCCTAAATCATGAACCCTAAACAATAAACCCTAAAACCTACAAGCCTAAAACCTAAACCCTCAAACCAAACCCTAAACCCTAAACCCTAAACCTAAACCTAAACTAAATAAAACCTAAAAATAAAATAAATAAATAAACATAAACCTAAATAACATAAAATAAATAAAATAAAATAAAAACCTAAACTAAAACCTAAACCTAAACTTAAACTTAAACCTAAAAAAAGTAAAAAATAAAAGATAAACTAAAAAAACCTAAACAAAACTAAAAAAAACATAAAAATAAAAAATCTAAAGAAAATAATAACTAAACATAAAAAAAAAAAATATACCTAAAATAAAATAAAATAAAAACTAAATAAAAATTTAAACCTAAAAAAATAAACCTAAAAATAAATGAAAAATAGAACATAAACCCTAAACCTAAAATAAACAAAATACAAGAAACCTAAACCAAAACTAAAATAAACTAAACTTAAACCTTAAACTTAACAAAATAAATAAACTAAAATAAACATAAATTAAAAATAAAACCTAAAAATAAACTTAAAATAAAAACTTAAAAGATAAACTTAAAAAATAAAATAAAACCTAAACTTAAACCTAAAATTAAAATAAAACCCTACGAAATAAAAATAAAATAAAATAAAACTAAAAAAATAAACATAAACCTAAGCCTAAACCAAAAAATTAAATTAAAATAAAATACCTAAAATAAAATAAATAAACCTAAAATAGGTAAAAAAAAATAATGTAAAAATAAAAAATAAACTGAAATAAACATAAAAAATGAAATAAACTAAAATCAATAAAAAATAAACTAAATAAACCTAAACCTATTGGTTTACTTAATTAAAAAAAACCCTAAACCCTAAACCCTAAATCCTAAATGCTAAACCATAAACACTAAACCCAGAAACTAACCCTAAACCAATAACCATAAACATTAAACCCTAAAAAACCCTTAACGCAAAACCCAAAACCCTATGCCCTAAACCCTAAAAACCCAAAACCCTAAACCCTAAACATTAAACCCTAAAAACCTAAAAACTTAAACCTTAATAAAGTAAAATTGAAAAATAAAATAAATTAAAAACCTAAACCTAAGTAAAATAAAAAATAAAATAATAAAATAAAAATATAAACTAAAACCTAAACCTAAAAATAAAATAAATAAAACTAATAAAAATAAATTAAAATAAAATAAATAATAACCTAAACTAAACTAAAAAATAATAATATAACCCTAAGAATAAAAAAGCCTAAATAAAATAAAACTAAACATAAAATAAAAATAAAATAAACCTAAAATAAAATATAATAAAACTAAATAAAAAACTTAAACCTAAAACTAACCCTAAACCTTCAACCCTAAACCTAAACTAAACCCTAAAACTACCCTAAATCAAACCTAAACCTAAACCTCTAAATCTAAACTACAAAAAAAACCCTCCCACCCTAAACTATAACACTGTAAAAAAATATAATGGGCGTATCATTATCAATTATTGAAATCATTCAATACTTCCTAAATGGGTTAGTACTTGAAATTATAAACCATAAACCTTAACCCTTAAACCCTAAGACCCTAAACCCTAAATCCTAAATAATAAACCCTAAACCTTAACCCTAAACCTTAAACTATAAAACCTAAACCCTAAATTCTAAAAACCCCAGAACTAAACTAAACCTTAAACCTAAACCTAAACTTAAACCTAAACAAAGTAAAACCTAAAAATAAAATAAATAAAAAAACCTATTCCTAAATAAAATAAAATTAAAAAATGAAATAAAATATGTAAACTAAAACATCAACCTAAACCTAAAAATAAAATAAAATAAACTAATAAAAATAAACTAAAATAAAATAAATAATAACTTGACCTAAATTAAAAAATAAAATAAACCTAAGAATAAAAAAACTAAATAAAATAAAACAAAATGTAAAACAAAAAAAAATATACTTAAAATAAAATAAAATAAAATAAAACTAAATAAAAATCAATGTAAAAACTAACTAAACTCAACCTAAACATACACCTCACCTCACCTAAAACCCTAAACCTTAAACCCAAACTAAAACCTACCTTAAACCTAAAAACTCACAAAATCCCACCTATATGCTTTAAAATAAAATACCTTGGATGGTATCATTATCAATTATATTAAAATCATTCAATACTTCCTAATAGTGCTTCAAATTATAAACCCTAAACCCTAAACCCTAAACCCTAAACCCTAAAAACCCTAAACCATAATTCTTAAACACCAAAACCCTAAACCCCAAACCCTAAATGCCAACCCAAAATCTTAAACACTAAATCCCTAAACCCTAAAACCCTAAACCCTAAACCACAACTTTAAAATCAAATAAAATAAAACTCAATTAAAAATAAACCAAACCTAAAAATAAACTAAAATAAAAACTTAAACTAAAATAAATAAACCTAAATAACTAAACTAAACTAAGTAAAATAAAAAACCTAAATAAATAAAATAAAAATAAAATAAATAAAACTAAATAAATTAAATAAACTTAAACCTATCGATTTACTTAATTTTACTTTAAAAAACCCCTTAAAGCCTTAACCCTAAATCCTAAACCCTAAACCCTAAACCCTAAACCCAAAAACCCTAAACCTTAAACCCTAAACCCTAAACCCAAAAAATAAAACCTAAAAATAAATAAAAAATAAAACTTAAACCATAAACTACAAAAAAGCCTAAAACTAAAATAAACAAAATAAAATAAACCTAAACCTAAGATAAAAGAAACTAAACTAAAATAAATAAAACCTAAACGTAAAATAAACTAAACCTAAACCCAAACTAAATAAAATTGAATAAACTAAAAATAAATTGAAACCTAAACTACAAAATTAAACCTAAAATAAACCAAAAATAAAAACATAAAACCTAATCCCAAAATAATAAAATAAAAACATAAACCTAAACCTCAAATTAAAAAAATAAATCTAAGACTTAAAAAATAAAATAAAAATAAACCTCAACCAAAAAATATACCTAAACCTTAACCTAAAAAATAAACTGAAATAAAAATCCTAAACTAAAATAAATAAACCTAAAATAAATATAAGTAAATTAAATAAAAAAATAAACATAAACAAAAATAATAAATAAAATAAACTAAAATAAATAAAATATAAGCTAAAATATACGAAAAATAAACTAAATAAACTAAAGAAGAAATGTTTAGTTTGAATTTGTTCCCTGTTAAAAAAAATCCAAAAATCCAAAACTATAAAATAAATCCTGAACCCTAAACCTAAAACCTAAATCCTAAAACCTAAACCAGCCCTCAACCTAAACCCACAAAACTCTAAACTCCTAACACCTAAACCCTAAACCCAATCCTAAATCATAAAACCTAAACCTAAACCCTAATCCTTAACTACCCTAAAAACCCACAAATAAACCTAAACCTACATACTATCCTATGCAACTATAAACTTAAATAAATAAATAAAGCTAAACCCAAACAAAATAAAAATAAAATTAAAAACTAAAACCTAAACCTAAAAGAAATAAAATAAAATAATAAAACTAAACTAAATTAAAATAAATAAAACTAAACTAAAATTTTAAACTTAAATAAAATAAAAACTAAACCAAAAGAAAATAAAATAAACCTAAAATAAAATAAATTAAAAAATAAATAAAAACCTAAACCTAAAAATAAATAAAAAAACCTAAATCCTAAACTTAAAATAAAAATAAAATAAACCTAAACCTAAACTAAAATAAATTAAACTAAAATAACTAAATCCTAAACCTAAACTAAATAAATTAAAATAAAATAAACCTAATCCTACTAAAAAATATAACCTAAAAGAAAATCTAAACTAAACCTAAAATAATAAAATAAAATATAAAATTAAACTAAAAAATAAATAATAAAACCAAAACATAAATAAAATAAAATTAAAGTAAATTAAAAAATAAACCTAAACTAAACATAAACCTAAAATAAACTAAAATAAAAAAAGCTAAATAAAAAAAACCTAAAATAAATAAACTAAATTAAATAAAAATAAAAATAAACATAATCAAAATAAAAAATAAACTAAATAAACCTAAACCTACTCGTTTACTTAATTTAAAAAAAAAAAAAACTGACTAAACCTAAACCCTAACCAAACAAAACACTCTAACCTCTATCTACCCTAAACCTACTCTACCTCCTAAACTCCACTAAATAGCCCCAAACTACCTAAATATACCATAAATCATGACCACAACTAACCCTAAACCCCAAACACTAAACCCTAAACACCTACAAAACTAAACCCTAAACCCCAAACCCTAAACCCTAAATCCAGTGCCCTATACCCTAAATCCTAAAAGGCTAAAACTTAAATTTAAACTAAATAAGACCTAAAAATAAAATAAATAAAAACACCTAAACCTAAATAAAATATAACAAAATAAAAACCTAATCTAAAACCTAAACCAAAATAGATAAACCTAAATCCAAAGCAAACCCTAAATCATAAACTCTAAACTACCCAATGATAAATAGCATTAAACCCACCCTAAACTAAATAAAATAAATAAAATAGTATGCACTAAAAGATAAAACCTAAAATGAAACTTAAAGAAAATCAGTGTTAACAAAGAGATAAAAGCCAAACCTAAACCTAAAATAAAAGAAATTGAAACTTGAGAAATAAAATTGAAACTAAACCCTAAACCATAAATGTTAAACCCTAAACACCCTAAACCCTAAACTAACCCTAAACCCAACCATAAACCCTCTAAACTCTCTGACTACCACTAAAACCCAGGCCACAAACTAAACCTGGGCCTAAACCTAAATCCCAAACCACTACCCTAAACCTAAACCTTAAAAAAAACTAAACTAATTAAACTAAATTAAAAGTAAAAAAAACCTAAACTAAAATAAATAAAAGATAAAATAAAACAAAACCTAAACTAAAATGAGCCTAAACCTAAACCTAAACCTAAAAAAATGAAATAAATAAAACTAAAAATTAACTAAAAAAATAAAATAAACCTAAAAAAAACTGGAAAATAAAACTAACGTAAAATAAAAATAAAATATACCTAAAATAAAATAAAATAAAACTAAAAAACTCAAACCTAAAAAAATAAACCTAAAATAAAACCTAAAGCTAAATAAAATAATACATAAACCTTAAACTAAGAAAACAGAACCTAAAATAAACAAAATAAAGATATGTAAACCTTAACTAAAATAAACTAAACTAAAATAAATGAACCTAAACCTTAACCTAGAATAAACTAAACCTAAACCTAAACTAAATAAAATAAATAAACTAAAATAAACCTAAACTAAAAATAAAACTAAAAATAAACCTAAAATAAAAACCTAAAAAAATAAAATAAAACCCTAAACCTAAAAATAAAAAATAAAACCTAAACTTAAAAATCTAAACTAAGAAAAAACATAAACTTAAACCTAAACCTAAAAAATAAACTAAAATAAAAAACCTAAACTAGAAGAAATAAACTAAATTAAATAAAAATAAAAAATAATTCTAAAAAAAATAAAATAATAAAATAAACTAAAATAAATAAAAAATAAACTAAATAAACCTAAACTTATGGGTTTAATTAATTAAGAAAATACCATAAATCCTAAATCCTAAACCCTAAAACCCTAAACCCTAAAATAAAATAAAACCTAAACCTAAACCCTAACCCTAAACCCTAAACACTAAAACCCTAAATCATAAAACCTGACCTAAACCTTAAAGCCTAAAACCACGACTAAAACTTACACCAATTAATAAAACCTAATATATAAATAAAACTTTAACCTAAATATAATAAATTAAAATAAAATTAAAATGTGATTAAAACTTAAACCTAAACTTAAAATAAAATAAAATAAATTAATTAAATAAAATAAAATATCATAAACTAAACCAAAAAATAAATGAATAAAACCTAAATAAAATAAAACTATGTAAAATAAAAATAAACCTAAAATAAAAAACTAAATAAACTTAAACCTAAAACCCATAAACCTACAAACACTACCTACAACCTAAACCCTAAACCCTAACCCTAAACCATGCCTAAACCCTACCCAAACCTAAACCTAAACCATAAACCTTAAGCCCTAAACTAAAACAGAATACATGTTTAAAAAAATAAATACATATATTTAAAATAAAATACATTGGATGGTATCAATTATCATTATATTGAAATCATTCAACTTCCTAAATAGGTGAGTGCTTCAAACCCTAAACCCACAAAACCCTAAAACCACAAAACCTAAATAAAAACCCTAAACCCTAAATATTAAAACCCTAAACCCAAAAACCCTAAACCCTAAACCCTAAACCCTAAAAACCTAAAAACTTATGCATAAATTAAGCAAAACCTAAAAATAAAATAAATAAAAAAACTTAAACCTAAATAAAATAAAATAAAAAATAAAATAAAAATGTAAACTAAAACCTAAACCTAAAGTTAAAAATAAAATAAACTAATAAAATAAATAATAATAAATAAAAATAAATAAAATAAATGAATAAAACTTAAATAAAATAAAACAAAATGTAAAATAAAATAAAATAAACCTAAAATAAAATAAAACTAAATAAAAATCTAAACTAAAACTAACCTACCTGACCTTACCTTCTACAACCCCAAAACCTAAAAAAAACACTAAATCCTAAACTAAAACGAACCCTAAACTTAAACATAAAATCTAAACCATAACCTACAACCCATACTTTTAAAAGTGCTTGATGGCATCAATTATTAATTATATTGAAATCATTCAATGCTTCTACATGTAATGCTTCAAATTATAAACCCTAAACCCTAAACCCTAAACCTAAACCCACCATAAATCTTAAATGTTAAGCCTAAAAACACAAAAACAACCATAAACTAAACCCTAAACCTACAACCCTAAACCCTAAACCCTAAGCTAACCCACAAACCCTAAACTCTAAACTCTAGGCAAACCTAAAATTATAAAAGGCTGGGCCCTGACTTGAGCCCTAAATCCACCCACCACCTAAACCTTCTAAATCTTCTACCTTTAATGCTAACATAAACTTGACCTAAACTAAGTTAAACCTAAAATAAAATAAATAAAAACTCCTAAATAAATAAAATAAATAAATACACTGATGAACCACTTAAACCTAAACTAAAATAAAATAAAATAAAATAAAACCTAAATGTAAAACTAACCAAACCTACAAACTAAACCACAACCCTAAAATTTCAACCCTAATCCAAACCCTAAAAGCCCTAAACCCCACAAACCTAAACTCTAACCTAGCCACTAAACCATAAAAAAAAGCCACAAACCTAAAATAAACTAAACCCTAAAATCCTAAACCCTAAACCTGCTAACAGCCAAACTAAACCATAAACCCTAAAAACAGAACCTTGCAAATAAAAAACCTTAAACCTACCTAAACCATGGCAGACCCTGAGCCCTAAGACCCCAGGCCCGAAAACCTAACCACAACCCTAAATAAACCACAACCTAAAAAAAAAACCTAAAACTAAGTACCTAAAGTAAAATAAAGATAAATAAATTAAATAAAATAAAAATGTAAACTAAACCTAAACCTAAACCTAAACCTAAAAATAAAATAAAATAAACTAATGATAAAATAAAATAAATAATAACCTAAAATAAAAATAAAATAAACCTAAAACTTAAATAAAATAAAGCTATGAATCTAAACCTAATAAAATAAAAATAAACCTAAAATAATAATGTAAAACTAAATGGAGCTTAAACCTAATTAACCTGCACCTACCCTGACCCTAAAACCCAACCATGAACTAAAACTACCCTAAACTTAAAACCTAAAACTGAGCCTAAACTCTAAACTGACAAACCTTAAACCCTAAACCCTAAACCCAAACTAACCAACACACAACCCTACACTGAAAATACATTGGATGGTATCTTATCATTATATCAAATCATTCATACTTCCTAAATGGGTAACTTTATAAACCCTACCTTAACCTAAACCCTAAATCCTAAAACCCTACCAAAGCTAAACACTCCCTAAACCCTAAACCTCTAAACCCTACTCAAAACACTAACCATCCCAAAACTACCAAAATACCAGCTTTAAAATAAAATTAAACTCATAAAAATAAACCTAATCCTGCAAAATAAACTATAATAAATAAACCTAAAAACTAAACTAAACTAAATAAATTAAAATAAACTAAGTAAAATAAAATAAAATCTAAAATATATAAAATAAATAAAAAACTAAATCAACCTAAACTGTCGGGTTTGCTTAATTAAAAGCCAAACATTAAATCCTACCCAAATCATAAACTCTAACTCTTACCATAAACCCACTAATCCTACCCTAAACCCAAAACCTCACATATACTGAGCCTAAACACTAAACCTTCCCTAATCCTACCCTAGCCTAAAACCCTAAGCCTAAACTGACCCTAAAACCTAAAAACATAAACCTAAAAAAATAAAATAAAATTAAATTCAACTCAAAAAAAACCTAAACTAAACATAAAGTAAATTAAAGATAAAAGCCTAAAATAAATAAACCTAAAATAAATAAACTAAACTAAAATAAAATAAACCTAAATAAAATAAAAGAGATTAAAATAAAGAAAACCTAAACCTACTGGTTTGCTTTTTTAGTAAACTAAATAAACATAAACCTCTTGGTTTGCTTGATTTTAAAATCACTACTCCACCACAGATCCACCCAAAACCCTAAAATAATAACCCAAATCCTAAACTAAACCTACCTAAACCCTAAATTATAAACCTTAAAACCTAAAACCCTAAACCATAAAGCAAAACACTAAACCTCAACCCTAAATGCTACTAAAACCCTAAACCATAAACCCTAAACCCTAAGAATAAATATAAAAAAATAAAAAAATAATTAAAAAACCCTAATACTAAATGTTAATCCATGAAATTAATCCTAAACCCTAAACCTAAAAACCCTAAACCCTAAACCCTAAAATCTAAACCCTAAACCCTAAAATGCTAAACCCTGAACCCTAAACCCTAAACCTTAAACCCCAAACACTAAAAACCTAAAAAGCTAAACCAAAATAAAATAAAAAAATAAAAAATAAAACTAAAACCAAAACCTAAACTTAAACTAAACTTAAAAATATAATAAAATATAAAATAAAACTAAACTAAATAAAATATAAATACCTAAAAACTAAATAAATAAAATAAAACCTAAAATAAATATCTTAAATAAAATAAAACTAAATGAAAATAAATAATGAACCTAAATATAAATAACCTAAACTTTCTAAACTATAAATAAAACCTAAACCTAACTCTAAATAAATAAACCTAACCACTAAATTAAATAAATAAACCAAAATAAACCTAAATCTACTAATAAATAAAACATAAAATTAACTAAAATAACAACCTAAAACCAAACTAAAAATAAAATAAAATCCTAAACCTAAACCTAAAATTAAAAACTAAAACTTAAACCTAAAAAATAAAATAAAATATAATTGAACTAAAAAAATAAACATAAACTTAAACCTAAACTTAAAAAGTAAAATAAAATAAAAAAAACTAAAATAAATAAACAAATAATTAAATAAAAATAAAAAAAATAAACATATAGAATAAAGATAAAATAAACTAATAAATAAAAAAATAAAATAAAAAAAAGAAAAAACTTAACCTGGGTTTACCTAATTTTAAAGAAAGGCTTAAAGCATAATAGTAATCTGAAAGGCCACTAAAACTGAGCCACAAATTAACCTAAACCACCTAAAACTGATCCTAAACATAACCCTAGACCCTGACCTGCTCCTAGGCCATGGGCCACTACCCTACCTTAACCCCAAACCTTTAAATCACTGAGGCTGACCTCCACTCCACAGGCCATGAGCTCAGACCACAACCTAAATGGCCTGGGCCCTCCTAAATCCTCTGACCTGGGCTATGACAGCCTAAACCTTTAACTAAAAAACCTGAACCAAACAACTTGGACACTGGACCTATAAACCTAAACTAGCTCTAAACTAAAACTTAAAACTAAATAAATTAAACCTAAAACCCTAAACTAAATAAACTAAACTAAGGCACGGACCAGAAAACATAAACTACCCAAAAAAAACCTAAAACCTAAAACCCATACCCCACCTAAACTTGAGCCTACCCTAAACCCTAAACCCAAATGCATAAACTCAAACCTTAAAATCATAAAATCTAAAACCCTAAAAAATTCCTTGGTTCATTTCTTGACTGATAAAATAACTTAATTAATTTATTACTATTCATGGGATTAATTGGTTATTAATTAACAAAGAGTAATTAAGGTTCAATTGGTCAATTTTCTTAATTAAGTGAGTAATAAATCCCAAGAAAATCATGGGAGGTGGGGTCATCCCACTAAATTAACCAAATTTGATATTAATGCTCGTATTTTAACCTAAAATAAAACCTAAACTGAGCTAAACCAAATCTAAACCTAAACCTAAACCTACCACTGAGCCTAAAACCACACCACAACCACTGAAGCCACTAAACTAAAACCATGACTCTGAAAAGATAAAACTAAAACATGAACCTGGACCTAAAACATACCCTAAACCCTGACCTAAAAAAATCCTAAACTAGGCCACGAAAGCCAAACTGAAACTATAACTAAACTAACCCACTGGGTGCCTAACCCTGGGCTCTGATCACATCTAAACCCTACCTATCTTCCTTAGGCCTATACCACAATCCTCTCACCCCAAACCCTGACTAGTAACTAAATAATTTAAAATAAACTACCTAAATCACAACCCCAAACCCTAAACTGGTCTAAAGTAATTAAATAAATTAAATATTAAACCTAAGGCCTAAAACTTAATAAACCTAAATTAAAACCTAAACTATAAGAATGGACATAACCTTGATGACTGGAACATCACTGTCAACCAGGCTCAACTTAGATCTAGAGATGTAGGAGAAGGTGGCAGTTATTACAGTGGTGGTGGGGGATCTAGAGGTTCTAGTGAATATCGAGGTGGTGGTCAGAGTAGTGGTGGTTATGGAGGTGGGAGGAGCGACAAAGGTTATAGCCGTGGTGGTGATGGAGGGAGAGATTGGGGTTATGATGGTGATCGCCACTCGAAGCTAGTGGTTGATGGGAACTAGAAATAAAGGAATGGCGAATCTGAATTCTTGGAACTATGTCTTTATAGTAGAGATGGTTAAATCTAGTATTTTTTTTTGCACTAGGCATCCTCATTTTTTATGTCATAAACCTGTCTAGAAACTTGGTGTTACTACTTGGTTAATGAAATCGAAGAAATGTTGAATATGAATTTATTCTTTGTTAAAAAAACTAAAACCAAACCTAAACTAAACTTGAACCCCTCCTAAACCCTAAACTAAAATATAAAAAAATAAAAAATTCTAATAAAATTAATAAACCATAAACTAACCCCAAACCCTAAACCATAAACCCTAAATATACAACCTAAACAAAACTAAAACCTAAAACCCTAAATAAACCCTAAAACCTAAAACTAAACCTAAAAACCACAACCCTTGATAAACCCTAAACCATAAACCGTTAAACAACAACCATAAATCTAAACCCTAAATCCTAAAACCTAAAAATAAATTTAAGCTAAAATAAACTTAAAATAAAATAAAAACCTAAACCTAAAAATAAAAATAAACCTAAAAAACTAAAACAAAAAAATAAACTAAACTTAAACCTAAACATAAACCAAAAAATAAAAGAAAATAAAAAAATAAAAACTAAACTAAAATAAAATAATTAAAAACTTAAACTAAACTAAAAATAAAATAAACCTAAATATAAAAATCCTAAATAAAATAAAAACTAAAATAAAATTAAAACCAAAATAAACCTAAAATTAAATATAAAACTAAATAAAAAAAACCTAAAAAATTAACTTAATTAATAAAATAAAATAAATAAAATTAAAATAAAATAAAACTTAAACAAAAAATAAACCTAAATAAATAAAATAAACCTAAAACTAAAAAAAACCAAAAAAAAAACTTAAACCTAAACTATAATAAACTAAAATAAAATAAATAAAACCTAAACCTAAACCTAAAATAAATTTATCCTAAAACCTAAACTAAATCAAATAAAATAAACTAAAAATAAACCTAAAATTAAACTAAAAAATAAAACCCAAAATAAACCAAAATTAAAGGCTAAAACCTAAACCTAAAAAAATAAAATAAAATCTTAAACTAAACCTAAAAAAATTAAAACCTAAACCTAAAAAAACAAAAATAAAACTAAACTAAAAAATCAACATAAACCTAAACCTAAACCTAAAAAATAAACTAAAATAAAAAAATTAAACTAAAACAAATTAACCTAAAATATATTAAATAAAAATAAAAAATAAACTTAAATAAATAAAAAATAAAATAAATACATAAGATAAACTAAAAAACCTCTACTGGTTTGCATAATTAAAAAAAAAAACCACTAACCAGGCTCAAAACCCTGAGCCCTAAATCCTAAACCTGACTGAGCCCAACCACAACCCCAACTGAGCCATAACTGTAATCCCCTGAGCCAAACCCTAACCATGGTGACTACTATAACCCAACCAATTTAGGCTGACCCTGACCCTCAGTCCAAAACCAAAAACACCGCTAACCACATACTGAGCCTGGGCTTAAAAAAACACTGGCCTAAACATAGAACCCTACAAATCTTAAAAATTTAAAATAAAACCTAAGCTAAACCCAAGTAAAAATTTAACCTAAATAAAACCAAAAGATTGAATAAAAAAAACAAAACCTAAATAAAATAAAAAAATAAAACCTAAACTAAACCTAAACTGTAAAATAAATAAAACCAAAATAAAATTTAAAACTAAACTAAATTGAAAAATAAAATAAACTTAGAATAATAAAATAAAATAAAAGTGAATGTAAAATAAAATTAATTAAACAAATAAAATAAAATAAAACTAAATGAAACCTAAACCTAAAATAAACCTAAAAATAAATAAAATAAAACCCAAACTCTAAACTAAAATAAAACTTAACCTAAAATAAAATGAAATAAACAAAATAAACTAAACTAAAATAAACTAAACTTAAACTTGAACCTAAACTAAATATAAAATAAACTAAAATAAACCTAAACCTAAACTAAAAATAAAACTTAAAATAAACCTAAAATGAAAACCTATAAACATAAACCTAGAAAAATAAAATAAAACCTAAAGCTAACCATAAAATAATATAAAACCTAAACCAAAAAAACCTCAACTAAAAATAAACCTAAACTAAACTTAAACCAAAAACTAAAATAAATAAACCACAAATAAATAAACTAAACTATAAAAATAAAATAAAAAAATAAAATAAACTAAATAAACCTAAACCCAGGTTTGTAATTTTAAAAATAAAATAAAACAAACAAAAAAATAAAATGCTAAACCCTAAACTCTAAACCCTAAACACTAAACCCTAAACCCTAAACTAACCATAAAAACCATAAACCCTAAACCCTAAAAACCCTAAACCTTGAACTCTAAACCTTAAACCCTAAACCCTAATTCCTAAACAAAAACCTCATTGTACTTGGCCATCATTGTGAACCACTCTTGATTTGGCAATGGAAGAGAAGCGAGGCGGCGATCGTGGTGGTGGGGATTTGGTGTCTGATATGGAGGTGGTAGTGAAAGCTTGGTGGTTATGGAGCCGGGAGGAGCAATGAAGATTACATCCGTGGTGGTGGCAGAGGGAGAGATCTTGGATATGATGGTGGATCCACTACTCAAGAGGCCGGGTAGTTCTGATGTGAACTCGAGAAATTGAACAACGACCAATCTAATCTACTACTTATGAAACTGTGTATTTATAATAGAGATGACTCTAGTTATCTAGGATTTATTATTTACTCTCTGTGTGCTCATTTTTTATCTATGTCGTCACTTGTGTCTTAAAAAACTTGGTGTGTGATTTTGTTGATGAAATTGAAAGAAGAAATGTTGAATCTAAATTTGTTCTCTATTAATATAAAAAACCAAAAACACTAAACCCTAAACTAAAATTAGAACCCTAGACCTAAAACTTAAACTATAAACCCTAAACCCTAAACCCATAAACCCTAAACCCTCAACCCTAAAACCTAAGTCAACCAAAAAAACCCAAAACCCTAAATTTTCCTTCCTCTGTTTGGCTCCTCTCTGTTAATTTTTGTGTTCTCTATGGTTTGGCGCATTTTGGGCCACCCCGATCATGCTCATTGTTTTATTGCTTGTTTGCGCTTCCTCGGGTTGCTTATGTGATTCATACTGGATCATTCAATGGCAGAGGCATCGCTCTCCGCGCAACCGAACTTGTCACTCCTGGATGCACCGACATTAACCTTCGACCCTAAAGGTATTTTGGATCCGATTGCAATCGTTAATGAGCTTGCTATCAAGTCCTTTAAGGATGCTCTTTCTGGTAAGATCCCTTGCTCTAATGCCTCAGTTAACTTTATTTCAACTTCTTTTGTATTGCCTTTGTCATGTGTTACGATGGGATGTGGAGAAATTAGCTATGCCTTTTGAGTTCTTCGTTGGTACCTCTTATGTGCCTACTCTAGATAATATTCGATCTTTCTTCCATAGCTTAAAGCTTTCGAGTCTTCACTATTGATTGATCCTCGACATATCCTCATTCTATCAAATGATTTAGATTATTCTCGTCTTTGCTCATCGCTCCTATTTTGTGTATAATTGTCAAATGGCTCTTGAAATGGTCACCCCTTTTGATGTCAAAGAGAATCCCCTATTGTTCCTTTATGGCTTTTTCCCAACATGAGAATTCACTATGTTACTCACCAAGTTTGTTTTTGGGCTCTATTTGGTAGACCCCTTCAAATTGATCAAGCCACTCTAGATCTCTAGGCACATCTTGAGATTGACATTACCAAAAAAATACCCCAAAGAAGTTTGGATTCAAAAAATTTGGATATAATCAAAGTAGAATTTGAAAATTTCCTTTTGCACTCATTGTAAGATCCATGGTCATGATCATTCTAATGCTTTGTGTTACACCCTAACCTTAAAAAAATATATCACGTGATACTAATACCTCTCTTGGAACTGGAAAACTAATAAGTTAGCTTATGTGCCTAAAGCTCATAATGGAATTCATCCTCCTACACCTACCCCTTTATTACCTGATTTGTCTAATGAAAACATTTTGAGCTTGGTATAAATACTACTATTGAGGTGTGTGCAGAAACTAATGATAACTTACCTAGCACTACTCCTACTTGTAATAATTTAGCTTCTCATGACAATCCTTTGCTTCATTTTAATCCTAATGACAATTTGAATGGGAATCTTATATTGGATCAAAATAATGTTGATCCTTTGGTCGACCAAAATATGCATCATGGCAATGAAAATGATATTTGTACTATTAATGGTGCAAGAACCTCCCCTTCTATTTCTCTAGAGTGATACTCGCAATCCAAATTTCTCATTCTAACTCGATCAAGAAGGAGAAATCACCACTAAAAACATTGACGATACTACTCCTATTCTATACCAAAACCAATCTCTTCGATGGAGATACTTTGGATAGACCTTTCCAAACTATTATTAAAAAAAATCTTATAAAGCCAAAATGACTAATAATAACTTCTAGAACCACACATTCTTCTCTTACACCTCATAAATAATTATGTCCTCCTCTCTCTTTTTTTCCATTTTTTTTTTTTTTTTGGATTTTTTTTATGATTAATTTTCTTATTTGGAATATCGGGTTGTGGGACTCTCCTGTCAATGTGAGAGCCTCTACTCATAACATCAAATTTCTTATTATTATTGAGCCTTTCATTAACTCTTCCAAGATTGCCCATGTTTTGGTTGGATTTCAAAATTTCTTCTTCAATCTTAATAATAAAATTTGGTGTTTTGGAATAATTCCATCACCATTTCCATCATTGATGATCTTGATCAATTGGTTAATGTCAAAATCTCATTAGGTGAGTTTTGGCTTTTGGTTCCTTTATCTATGTAATAGAGCGGTAGGAACATCCTTTGGAATCACTTAAGAACCTTTGCCTCCTCGCTAACCTTCCTCGGTTGGTTGGGGTGATTTCAACACTATCATTTTCTTCGAAAGGGGAGGATGTTCTCTAACCTCCATTCCATGGAAGACTTCTCTAATATGATCCTAGATTGCAATCTGATTGACATTGGTTTTTTAGGGTCTGATTATAGGTGGCATAACTCTAGACTTTGGCAGTGTCTTGACAGGACCCTCTTTAATTCTCTTTGGATCAATCAATGGCCTCTTACTTCTGTTGAGCATTTTAGTAGAACTTTGTCTGATCATGCTCCTCTTTTGATCTCTAACAAAACTCCTCCCTTAACCCTTCTACTCCTCACCTTTAGATTCCAAAATATGTGGACCCAACATGAGATTTCACTAATGTTGTTTTCATTGGATGGCTGCTCACCGATAATTTTAAAGGCATGATTCGGCTTTGGCTTAAGCTCAAGAGGCTTAAACAAAACCTCAATTGGTGGAATAAGCATATTTTTAAAAATCTTTTTACTAATCTTAAAGCCATGGAACAAGTGGTTTGTTCTCTTGAAGAGTCTATCTTAATGGATCCCAGTAAGCTTGATGAGTTGAGCATTGCCAAAGATAGCTTGATTAATTACCAAAATATGGAGGAAACCTATTGGCATCAAAAAGCTGCTAGCAAACATATTGCTGATGGCGACAAAAACACTAGGTATTTCCATGCTATTTGTAATAAACGGAAAGCTTTAAACTCGATTAAGAAAATTAAGAACTCTAATGATGGCTGGATAACTGATAGCAATGAAATTAAGGAATCTATCATACATCACTTTCAAAATTTATTAAATTCTAATCCTTCATTAGATACGCCCTCCAACACCCATCTAATCTCTTCTATGATTAGCAATGAGGACAACCATTTGCTCACCCCTCGGAAGTGAAGATTAGTAGTACCCTCAATAGCATGAACACTGATTCTGTTGCTGGCCCTGTTGGTTTTACTACTCATTTCTTTCAGCATTATTGGCCTTTTATTAAATCTGAACTTGTTGATACTATTATTGATATCTTTGATGGTAACTCTATTCCCAGATATTTTTTAAGTACTTCTATTATCCTTATTCCCAAAACCAACAATCTTGGGGGGAGATTTAGACTGAGTCTTTGCACCTTTTCCAAAACTCATTACTAAATTAATTAATAACAGGATTAGCCCCCTGCTACCTAAAATCATCTCCCCTAACCAAACTAGCTCATTAAAAATAGAGCCATATCTGATAATATTCTTCTCGCTCAAGAGCTGGTTCATGACATTGATGTTTCTTCCAGAGGAGGTAATATTCTCTTCAAACTGGACATCTCTAAAGCCTTTGACAACCTCTCATGGGATTTCCTCTTTCAAATCTTACATTTGTTTGGTTTCTCTGATAATTTTATCCGGCTTATAAAAAGTTGTATCACTAATGTCTAGTTTTCTGTTATCATAAATGGTGAGTCCCTTCATTTCTTTAGTTTGAGCCATGGTTTGCATCAAGGTGACCCTCTTTCTCCTTCTCTTTTTATCATTACCGTTGAATATCTTTTGAGGAGCCTCAATGATCTTTTCATTAAAAACCTAACATTTTTTTTAAAACTCATGGTGGTTTCTATTTCATCTTAGCTTTGATGATTTTATAATCTTCGCAATGCCTCTCTTCAACATGTTAAAACTATTAAGAATCTCTTAAATGATTTTGGCAAAGTTAGTGGTCTCTTCCTTAATGAAAGAAAATGCTATTTTATTCCCTCGCCTAAGATTCCTACCAATAGACTAAATCAAATCCAATTACTAATTTTAAGCAAAATCAACTTCCCATTAATTATCTGGCTCTACTTTTAAAGGCAAAAGATCTCATCTTTTTGATGACCTTATTCAGAAAACTTCTAATAAAATTTTGGTTTGGGAATTTCATTTACTCTCTTTTGGTGGAAGGCTTACCTTGATTAAGAGCACTCTTAATTCCATGCCTTTATATCTCATCCAAACCATTGTGCCGACCATTTCTATCATCAATAGAATTGAGCGTCTCCTAAACAAATTTTTCTGGGGCTCCAATACCTCTTCTAAAAAAAATGCACTAGACCTCTTGGTTTAAAAGTTGTGGCACTTTTGACGAAGGTGGTCTTGGTTGTAAATCCATAAAAGAAGCTATCAATGCCTTTTCCTATAAACTCTGGTGGAATTTTAGGAGTAATCATAGTCTTTGGGCTAATTTCATGACTAAATATTGCAGTAAGCACCCCTCATTTGTCCCTTTAAACCGGTGATTCTCCTGTGGAAAAGACTTTGTTCGTCAAATGGGATGCAACCCTTAATTTTTTGGGGCATTAACTCGCTTCTTTCTTTTGGCAAGATAACTGGAGTGGAAGTGGATCCATTGATGACTTACTCTCCACCCATTCCACTGTCGCTATTAGAGTAAACTCTTTCTAGCATAACAATAAGTGGAACAATTGTAAGCTTGCTGATTTTATCCCTCATACTTTCTTGAATATGGTTACTACTATTCCTATCACCTCACAATCAAGACTGATTCTCTTTAAGCTCTCACATAATGGTGATTTCAACCTCAAAATGTGTGGCTCCACATTAAAGATACTCATTTCCTCCTATGTGTTCTCCAAACTTTGGAATAACAATATCCCTACTTTATTCTCTTACTTGGCATATTCTGAAAAATTTTATCCCCGTTGATTCCTTGTTGTGGGGTAAAGGGTTCCATTTAAAATGTCATATTGAAAGAATGTTAATCATGTCTTGTTAATGGGGCCATTGCTTCTAAACTTTGGATTTGGTATGATGATCTTCTTAACACTATCAATTTCAATGGCTCTCTTACTTTATATCAGCTTCTTGAAGTCTATTTTGATAATACTATTAAAGGCCACATTAAAGTCATCATTGCTATCACTCTTATCTGGTTCATATGGATGGACCGTAATAATGCTAAACATCGTGGGATCCCTATGAACCACATGAGGATTATTGCTAGAACCAAAATCAAAATTTGTGACTTGTTTAAAGCCAATCTCATTCATTACAACCAATTCAAAGGCTATAAATTTGTTGCCACAACCGGCCTTAACGCCAATCAACCTTACGAAATGACAAGATTGTCTATTGGAAAACCTCTTGACCATATTATTAAAATTAATACGATGGCTGTCTCCCATAATGGCTCTAGTTGTGGTGGCATTTTTAGAACTCTAAGGGTATAGTACTATGTGCTTTTGCTTATCCCCTTATTTCTGCGTCCCATTTCGAGCTTATGGCAGTCTACAAAGCTCCTGAGATTTGCCTCTAAAATGGCTGGCTCAATATTTGGATTGAGGTGGAAGCTCTTTTGCTGATTGATCTTTTGACTTCCACCAAGATGAGTAGCACTGAATTGTACTACCTCCTCAAGAAAACTAGAGCTCTTCTTTCTCAATTGAATTTTAACATCACTCATGTTTAGCGTGAAGGAAATTCTTGTGCGACTACCTTGCCAACTGGTGCTAGATCGATGGTATCATCTTCTTTGATCAAATCACCTTACCCAAACACTTGTGGGTTGGTTAACTTGGATAATTTTGGCTTTCCTTATCTCAGAACTTAATCTAACCTTTTGATATATACTGTCTATTCATCTTTTATCTATATGCCTCTTTATTTTATGGCTTTCTGTTCCTTTTTGTGTCTTTTATGGATGCTTCACAATGATATTTCTTCTTGTCTTGATCTCTATGTCATGATTTGGTGTTTTAATAGCTTCTCCTTTATTTGGAGGCACTTTGCTTTTGGCATCTACACTGATAAAGGGCTGCTATTGAGCTATGTGCATACTAATACTCACATTGGAATTTTGTTGAGCTATGCTGTTGGTTTTATACACCAATCCTATTTGGGATTTTAATATCAATGCTGCCTTCATTCCTAATCCTAGGGTTCTTAATCATTGCTGGATGGAGATGTTTATTCTAATGGGTTTAGCTACTGCTATTAATTTCTACAACCTGATGTTTCTCAAAGATATTAATGCTTGGAGCATCTTAGTTACCTATGTTATTTCTATGCATTGTATTAGTGTTCACTATGCTTGTTGCAATATTTATTTTGATGATTTACTATTAGGTTGTTGGATTTTACGATAATGATATTAGCTTTTGACATGTCGCTTGTCTCCTTTATTAGATCTTGTTATAATATTCTCTTTGACTCTAGCTTGAGTGATTTTTTCCTTTTATTTTGGAGTTATCTTTATTTTAGTTTTCTACATGAAGAGGTGTTTTGGCCTTTTGTCGATATTTATCTTCTTGGCTATTGCCTATCTGAATTTGGACCAATCAAGATGCTCTCTTTGGTATCCATTTCCTAATTCAGCAGGGTCCCTTTGGTGGGATCTTGTTGTGGGGGGCTTTCTTCTTTTCTTCCACTTGCCATGGTTGTTTTTTGCAGGTTTTCTTAAAGGCTGCTACTGACCTCCTTACTCCTTCTGGCAGATTTATTGTTGTGCAAAACTTTGATATTACTTGGTTATCTTTTATGCTTCTTTTACTTTGTTTGGTGGAATCTGCATTTGTTGTTTCTTTCTGACTGTTATTTTGACTGGATGGAGTTTCTTTAGATTATTTTTGGCTATTTTATTCAGCAGATCCATTTTGTGCAGGATGTTTCTAAGATTGGCCTGGTCAATCTCTTTCTTTTGCTTGTCTAAGATTATTTGTTTTTGGTTATCTTCTTGCTCCTTGCAGAATGGGTTTTCATGTTGGCCTCTCTTTTTGGTTTTTACTATGTTTACCCTCTCATTCTAGGCCCTGCTGCTAGACTATATTTTCTGATCTAGAAAGGTCTTGATATTCCTTTCAATGCTAGTCATTAGTTTTTTGGGACCTATTTCCAAATTGCTGTCTTTGTGATTTATGGTTGTTTTTTGTTTCTCAATTTTCCAACTGCTTGTGTTATTATCGCCTTTGGCTATTTTGATCACACATGTTGTTGTCTATCTGGTTCTATTTTCCATAGTCAAAATTCTTCTCTTATTATGGGATCCATTTTATACTGCCTAATCTTATTGGCATTTCCTATGGTCAACTTGTTGATACCTCCTTTCTTAGTTGTTAGATATGGACCCTATATTGTCAACCTTATTTCGGATTTGTTTCCCATGCTTTGATTTGGAGTTACTTAATGGTTTTAATTTTGCCTTTATTTGAGGTTGGGTACTCTTTTACTCTAGTGGGAATTACTTGAACTCATTCTTATTTTATATCTTTTTCTTAAAGATTGCTTTTCTTAATGGGTGTAAAACGTAACAATGTCTCCATTGTTGGTTTTGAATTTTGATTTGAGAAATTTTCTTTATTTTTTCTTTATGTCTCTTTGCCGCTAACATCTGGGATCTTGGTCTTCCTAGTTTTCCTCTGATGCTTTGATGGGAACATACAAATCTTGAAGATCATTCTTCTGTTCTACTTGAACTTACTCAATGGTCTATCTTATATGCATAATTGATTGGCCAACCTCTGGTTATTATGTCATTATCCTTGGCAGAATTGGATTAATGTGACTAAGCAATCTACTATTGAACTGTTTGCATTGAATGTCTCTTACTGGATTGGCTTGTGGTGGGGAGCTATTCATTACCTATCCCTCCCTATCTGCTACTTTTTGCTCATTCCTACTATTTTCTGTAACTGTAGATAGCTGAGTTGGGGTTTTACTGACTTCCTTGCTCCATGCATCTTAATTACTTTTGTCCAAGGTAGGATAGCTGTTGAGCATCAAATGGATGCAACCTTCCTTATTGCTATTACTTTGCTGTTTGTGAAATCCCATGTCTACTTTAATATCTCTTTGCAGGAATGGAATTGTGTCATTACCTTCGTTGTTGGTTTTTGGTCTTTAGAGTACCTTGTTCAGCAAGTGCTCTTAGTTTTCTTTTTGTCTTATTTTGCTACTAATATATGGGGTCAACTATCGTTGTTATTTCCCACTTGGCTATGATGAGAACATGCATCATGAGTACTCTGCTTTACTGCCTTAATCTTATTATTTTATCTTTTATTAATAGTTAGGCTATTGCTCACCCATTGGTTTTCACATTACTTTTGGCGAATGATTATCACGCTACTAAGCAACTTCCGAACTTTTTCTCTCGATTATCTCTCTGGAATGTTTTGTGGTGGGAGCTACTCTCTACCTAATTTTACTATCTACTATTTTTTTTTACCCATCGACTCAGAATCAGGGTCAAATGGGGTTTCTTTTCGGTTTCTTGGCCTTACTTAATTCTCTAAGCAATGTGTGTTATTATTTGTTGTGCGCTTATGGGCTTTCTGGCTCAAAACCATTTTATTTCTTGCTCTCTTATCTTTTGCCTAGCTTTGTTAGACTAATGCACTATGTAAGATGATCTTAACTAATTCATATTCAAACCTTATCATGCTCTATCCAATGGGTAGACTTATGTGAGCTTGTCTAATGCTAAATATGATGAACTTCTTATATTGGTCTAATTCATTAACATGGTGTCTTATATCGGTCTTATTTCTGATGGGAACCCCTATCTCATTCTTTTCCGACTTTTATCTACATATGGTTTTGATTATATTTGCGTACTATGGATATCAAGACTTTTATCAAATGGATGCTCAGTTTGTTGGCTATGATGGTCGATGATTTCTCCCTTTTGGTTTGGTAGTAGCTCTTGTGATGTAACCCTTCTCTTTAAGTCTAGATGCTCATATTTGCCTTAACTTGGTGTGATCAGCCTTCTTCAACTCTTTACTATCATTCTCATTATGCAATTTTCTATTTTTCAGATACCTTAATTGCTCTAATTTATTTACATTCTTGCTTTCTCTCTTCCTCTTATAGGTTTGCTCCAGTGTCATGCATTCTCCCATCCTGCAGAGCATTGGCCCTAATCTTCCATTGGCTTATTATGTTAATCAATTTGTATCTTTTGATTGCTTTATTATTTTCTTTTGCTTTTGGTTGTACTTAGATTGGGGGATTTACTCCCTAGGTCGACAAGCTCTGAGCATAGTAAGTTTATCCCCCTTAAGGACCTTGTAATCATCTTTTTGTGGCAATAAAATTCCCCTACATGGGGTTCCCACCCAAAAAAAAAAAAACCCTAAACCTAAGCCATAAACCTTAAACCCTAAATGCTAAACCCTAAACCCTAAACCCCAAACCTAAACCCTAAACACTAAAGCTAAAATGTAAGCCTAAACTAAATAAATCCTAAAAATAAATAAAAAAACCTAAACCAAAAATAAAATAAAATAAACCTAAACTAAAACCTAAACCTAAACAAAACCTAAACTTAAAGAAAATAAAAGAAAAGTAAAAACTAAACTAAAATATAATACATAAAACCTAAAATAAACTAAAACCTAAAAATAAACCTAAAATAAAACCTAAACCTAAACCTATAAAATAAAAACCTAAACCTAAACTTAAAAATAAAAAAATAAAACCTAAACATAAAAAATAAAATAAAAATAAAACTAAACTAAAAATAAACCAAATCCTAAACCAAGAAAATAAACTAAAATAAAAAACCTAAACAAAAATAAATAAACCTAAAATAATTAAACTTAACTAAATTAAAATAAAAATAAACCTAAATAAAAAGAATAAAATAAAATAAACTAAAACAAATAAATAATAAACTAAATAAACTAAATAAATCTAAACCTACAAGTTTTCTTAATTAAAACAAATTCCTAACCCTAAACCCTAAATCCTAAAACTAAACCTAAACCCTAAAAACCCTAAACCTACAACCTAAACCCTAAACCTTAAAACCATTAACCCTAAACACTAAATCCTAACACATAAAACCCCAAAAATCTAAACCCTAAACCTTAAAACCTACAACCTTAAAACCTAAACCCTAAACCTTAAACCCAAAACCCTAAGCACTAAAAATCTAAAAACTTAAACCTAAACTAAATAAAATGTAAAAAAAAAATAAATCATAAAAACCTAAACATAAATAAAATAAAATAAAATAAAAACCTAAACTAAAATCTAAGCCTAAACCTAAACTAAACTAAAAAGTAAAATAAACCTAAAAATAAAAAACTAAATAAATAAAAACTAAACATAAAATAAAAATAAAATAAAATAAAAACTAAATAAAATCTTAAACCTAAAAAATAAACCTAAAAATAAATAGAAAATAAAACCTAAACCCTAAACTAAAAAAACTAAACCTAAAATAAATAAAATAAAATAAATCTAAACCTAAACTAAAATAAATAAACCTAAACCTAAACCAAAAAATAAACTAAACCTAAACCCTAAAATAAAAAAATAAAATAAACCTAAACCTAAACTAAAAAAAAATAAACCTAAAATAAAACTAAATAAAATAAAAACCTAAAAAAAAAAATAAAATAAAAATCCAAACCTAAAACTAAAATAAACAATAAAACTAAACCTAAAAATAAAATAAAAATAAAACTAAACTAAAAAATAAAATAAAGCTAAACCTAAACCTAAAACTAAAATAAAAAAAATCTAAACTAAAAAATAAACATAAAATAAATAAACTAAACTAAATAAAATAAAAAATAAACCTAAGTAAAAAATAAAAATCTAATAAAATAAAATAAAGAAAAAAAATAAATAATCCTAAAAACTAAAAAAACCTAACCCTAAACCCTAAAACCTAAACCCTAACCAAACCCTAACCCTAAAATAAAGCTAAAGCCTAAACACTAAACCCTAAACCTTCAACCCTAAACCCTAAACCTTAAAGACTAAACCCTAAACCATAAAGCCTAAGAAAAAACTATATAAAATCCCTAAACCTAAAAAAAAAAACTTTAAAAAAAACATCAATAAAAAAACATAAACCTAATTTAAATAAAAAAATAAAATAAAATAAAAACCTAATCTAAAACCTAAACCTAAACCTAAAGTAAAATAAAATAAAAAATAAAAAACACTAAGATGAAATAAATAAAAACCTAAACTAAATTAAAAATTATAATAAACATAAAATAAAACTAAAAAGAAAACTAAACCTAAAATAAAAAAATAAAATAAACTTGAAATAAAATAAAATCAAAACTAAATATAAACATAAACCTAAAAATAAACCTAAAAATAATTAAAATAAAAACCCAAACCTAAACTAAAAACCAAAATAAAAAATAAAATTTAAAATAAACTTAATCCTAAACCTAAACTAAAATAAACTAAAATAAATAAAACATAAATAAACTAAACTTAAACCTAAACCTAAACAAAATAAAATAAAATAAAGTAAAATAAACCTAAACCTAAACTAAAAATAAACCTAAAATAAACCTAAAATAAAACCTAAACCTTAATCTAAAATATATAAAATAAAACCTAAAGCTAAACTTAAAATAAAAAAAATAAAACCTAAGCTTAAAAATAAATTAAAAATTAAACTCAACTAAAAAATAAACCTAAACATAAACCTAAACCTAAAAAACAAACTAAAATAAATAAACCTCAAATAAATAAACTAAATAAAAAAAAACTAAAATAAATAAAACATAAACTAAATAAGTCTAAACCTACCAGTTAACTAATTTAAAAAAGAATTAAAAAAATTAATAATAAATACAAATAAAAAACCCTAAACCTTAAACACTAAACACTATACCCTAAACCCTAAACTTAAAACCCTAAAACCTATACCCTAAATCCTAATCCCTAATCCCTAAAATACTAAACCATAAGCCTTAAACTCTAAAACCTAAAACCTACAACCCTAAACCCTAAATCCCAAACCCTAAACCTTAAACCCTAAACCCTAAAAACCTAAAGACCATAACCTAAACTAATTAAAATTTTAAAATAAAATAAATAAATAAACTAAAACCTAAATAAAATAAAAAATAAAATAAAATAAAAACCTAAACTAAAACCATAACCTAAACCCAAACCTAAACCTAAACCTAAATGTAAAAATAAAATAAAATAAAAAGTAAAAACTAAAGTAAAATTAAATAAATAAAAAATTAAACTAAAATAAAAAATAAATTAATCTAAAACTAAGAACCTAAATAAAATAAAAAATAAATGTAAAATTAAAATAAAATAAACCAAAAATAAAATAAAATAAAAACTAAACAAAACCTAAACCTAAAAAATAAACCTAAAAATAAAACCTATAAATAAATAGAGAATAAAATCTAAAACCTAAACTTAAAAAAAGAACCAAACCTAAATAAATAAAATAAAATAAACCTAAACCTAAAGTATAATAAACTAAGCTAAAATAAATAAAACCTAAACCTAAACCTAAAATAAACTAAACGTAAACCAACTAAATAAAATAAAATAAAATAAAATAAACCTAAACCTAAACTAAAAAAAATAAAACCCAAAAAACTAAACCTAAAATAAAACCTAAACCTAAACCTAAAAAAAAAATAAAATAAAACCTAAACCTAAACCTAAAAAATAAAATAAAAATAAAAAAATAAACCTAAACCTAAAAAATTAAAATAAAATAAAACTAAACTAAAAATAAGCATAAACCTAAACCTAAACCTAAAAATAAAATAAAAACATAAACTAAAATAAATAATCCTAAATAAATAAACTAAATAAAAATAAAAAATAAAATAAAATAAACTAAAATAAATAAAAATAAACTATATAAACTAAATAAACCTAAACCTACCGATTTACTTAATTTAAAAAAAACCTCCTAAACCCTAAATCCTAAACCCTAAATCCTAAATCCTAAACCCTAAACCATAAACCCTAAACCCTAAAACTAATCCTAAACCCTAAATCATAAACTTACCATAAACTTTAAACCCTATACCCTCAAAACCCTAAACCCTAAAGCCTAAACACTACACCCTAAACCATAAACCCTAAACCCTAATCCCTAAAAGAATAAACCATAAAACCCTAAACCCTAAACCCTAAAATCTAAACCCTAAACCCTAAACCCTAAACCCTAAACCCTAACCCTAAACACCAAACCCTAAACCTAAATCTAAAGTAACTAAATAAATTAAAAAATAATCCTAAACCATAAAACCTAATAAATATAAATTATAATAATAAAACCTAAAACATCATAAATTATCTAATGGAAAGGCAAGGCGATAATCACAAAGTGGTGGAGGGTATCCGGAGGTGATGGTGGATATGGAGGTGGTGGTAAAATGGTTATGGAGGCATGATGAACGATGAAGATTACTGCCTTGGAGGGAAAGATCTAAGATGGTGGATCGCTACTCTAGGCTGGGTGGTTCTAAACTAGAAATTGAAGAATGGCCAATCTGATCTTATGTTTGAACTGTCTTTATAGAGACTTCTAGTTATCTGGTTTTGATTTACTGATGCTCATTTTATCTACGTCATCACTTGTGACATAAACTTGGTGTAAATTTGGTTGATGAAATTGAAAGAAGAAATGTTGAATTTGAATTTATTCTCTATTAAAAAAATCAAAACCCTAAACCCAAAAAAAATAAAACTTGAAAATAAAATAAAACCTAAACTTAAACCTAAAAATAAAAAAACCTAAACCTAAAAAAATAAAATAAAACTAACTAAAAAATAAACCTAAACCTAAACCTAAAAAATAAACTAAAATAAAAAAACCTAAACTAAAATAAATAAACCTCAAATAATTAAACTAAACTAAATAAAAATAGAAATAAACCTAAATAAAATTAAAAATAAAGTAAGCTAAAACAAATAAAAATACACTAAATAAACTTAAACCCACGAGTTTTCTTAATTTTAAAAAATAACCCCTAACACTAAACCCTAAACCCTCAACTCTGAACCCTAAACCTACAACCCTAAATGCTAAACCCTAAACCTTAAAACCCTAAATCCTAAATCCTAAACCCTAAAACCTACAACCTTAAACCCTAAATCCTAAACCCCAAACCATAAACCCTAAACCCTAAACCCTAAAAACTTAAAAACCTAAACTAGATAAAACCTAAAAATAAAATAAATCATAAAAACCTAAACCTAAATATAATAAATAAAATAAAAACCTAAACTAAAACCTAAACCTAAACCTAAACCTAAACCTAAACGTAAAATTATAATTAAATAAAAAAATTAGACTAAAATAAAATAAATAAAAACCTAATCTTAACTAGAAATAAAAAATAAACCTTAAAATAAAACCTAAATAAAAAAAAAAACTAAACAAAATAAAAATAAAATAAACTTAAAATAAAATAAAATAAAACTAAATGAAAACTTAAACCTAAAAATAAAATAAAACATATACCTAAAAAAATAAAATAAAAAATAAACTAAACTAAAATAAATAAATCAAAACCTAAACTTTAAAAAATAAACTAAAATAAAAAACCAAAACTAAAATAAATAAATATAAAATAAAAAAATAAACTAAATAAAAAATTAACCTAAATTAAAATAAAAAATGTAATACACTAAATAAACCTAAACCTATTTTAATTTAAAAAAAATAACGTTAAACCCTAAACCCTAAAAAGCCTTAAAACTTAAAGCCTAAAAAACATTAAACCCTAAAACCTAAATGCTAAACCCTAAACCCTAACCTTAACCCTTAACCCTGAACCCTAAAATACTAAATCCTAAACCCTAAAACCCAAAACCCTAAACCCAAAACCCTAAAACCCTAAATCCTAAAGCCTAAATCTTAAACCCTAAACTAACCCTAAACCCTAAGCTAACCCTAAACCCTAAACCCTAAGCCCTCAAACCCTAAACCCTAAACCATAAATCCTAAACCCTAACCCTAGACCCTAAACCCTAAAATCCTAAAACCTAAAACTCTAAACCCTAAACCCTATACCTAAACCAAAACACTAAACCCTAAAACCATAAAACCCAAAAACTAAACTAAACTAAATAAACCTAAAAAATAAAATAAATAAGAAAACCTAAACCTAAATAGAATAATAAAATAAAATAAAACAAAGCATAACTAAACCTATAAATCTAAATGTAAAAAAAAAAATAAAAAAAAAACTAAAATAAAATAAAATAAATAAAAACCTAAACTAAACTAAAAAAATAAAATAAACCTAAAAATAAAAAAAACCTAAATAAAATAAAAACCTAAACCTAAAAAATAAACCCAAAACTAAATTAGAAATAAAACCTAACTTCTAAACTAAAAAAAATCCCTAAACCTAAAATAAACAAAATAAAATAAACCTAAACCTAAACTAAAATAAACTAAACGAAAATAAATAAACCAAAACCTAAACCTAAAACCTAAACTAAATAAAATAAAATAAAATAAAAGTAAATGTAAACCTAAACCTTAAAAAAATAAAATAAAAACCTAAACCTATTCCTAAAAATTTAAAATATAACCTGAACAAGAAAATTAAAATTATAATAAAAATAAAATAAAAAATAAGCATAAACCTAAACCTAAACCTAAAAAATAAACTAAAATTAAAAACCAAAACTAAAATAAATAAACTAAACTAAATAAAAATAAAAAATAAACCTAAATAAAATTAAAAAATGTATTAAACTAAAATAAATAAAAAATAAACTAAATAAACTTAAACCGACGGGTTCACTTAATTTTTTTTTAAAAAACCTTAAACCCTAAACCCTAAACCCTAAACCCTAAACTCTAAAACCCTAAAACAAACTATAAACCTTAAACCCAAAACCTACAACCTACAACCCTAAACCCTAAACCCTAAAACCTTAAACCCTAAACCCTAAATTAGCCCTAAACCCTAAACCCTAAACCTAACCCAAAACCCTAAACCCTAAATCCTAAACCCTAAAATCCTAAACTCAAAACCTGAACAAACCCTAATCCCTAAACCGTAAAACCCTAAAGAGTAAAGCTTAAACCTTAAACCCTAAACTAACCCAAACCCTAAGCTATGCTTAAACCCTAAACCCTAAAATCTACACCCTAAAAACTCTAAACCTGAAAGACTAAACACTAAATCCTAAACCCTAAACCCTAAACCCTAGAATACTAAACATAAAAATCATAAACACTAAACCCTAAACGCCAAACCCTAAACACTAAAAACCTAAAAACCTAGATCTAAGCAAAATAAAACTTAAAAATAAAATAAATAAAAAAACTTAAACATAAATAAAATAAAATAAATAATAAAAAATAAAAAAATATAAATTAAAACCTAAACCTAAATAAAATATAATAAAATAAAAACTAAACTAAATAAAATAAATAAAAAAAACCTAAATTAAAATAAAATAAAATAAATCTAAACCTAAATAAAATAAAACTAAACATAAAATAAAATTAAATAAACTTAAAATAAAATAAAATAAAACTAAATAAATAAACCTAAAAAAAGTAAACCTAAAACTAAAACATAAAATAAATAAAAATAAACCTAAACCCTAAATTTTGTTTTCAAAACCTAAGCCTAAATTAAATAAAATAAATAAACTAAAATAAACTAAACTAAAATAAATAAAACCTAAACTTAAACCTAAACCCTAAACTAAATAATATAAAATAAAATAGAAATAAACCTAAACCTAAATTAAAAAATAAAACCTAAAAATAAACCAAACATAAAAACATAAAACCTAAACCTAAAAAAACAAAAAAAAAATAAAAACTTAAACCTAAAAATAAAAAATAAAACAAAATCCTAAAAAATAAACTAAAAGTAAAACTAAACCAAAAAATAAACATAAACTAAAACATAAACCTAAAAAATTAGGCAAAATAAAACCTAAACTAAAATAAATATACTAAACTAAATGAAAATAAAAAATAAACCTAAATAAAAATAATACAAATAAAATAAAGTAAAATAAATAAAAAATAAACTAAATAAACCTAAACTACATATTTACACAATTTTTTTAAAAAAAACTGTAAAACTAACCTTACAGCCTAAACCCTAATATTACAACCCTAAACCTACAACCCTAAACTGTAAAACCTAAACCCTAAACAATAAACCATAAACCCTAACCATAACCCTAAATTTTAAACCCTAAACTCTAAACCATAAAACCCTAAACACTAAACCCTAAACCCTAAATTAACCCTAAACCTTAAGTTTTCCCTAAACCCTAAACCCTAAACCTTAAACCCTAACCCTAAATCATAAACCCAAAAACCCTAAACCCTAAAACACTATACCCTAAAGCCTAAATCCTAAAAACCTAAAAACTTAAAGCTAAACTGAATAAAAACTAAAATAAAAAAATAAAAAAACCTAAACCTAAATAAATTAAAACAAATCTAATAAAATAAAAGCCTAAACTAAAACCTAAATGAAAACCTAAAAATAAAATTAAATAAAAAAATAAAATAAAGTAAAATAAAATAAATAAAAACCTAAAGAAAACTAAACAAAAAATATAAACCTAAGAATAAGAAACCTAAATAAAATAATAACTAAAAATAAAATAAACCTAAAATAAAATAGAATATAAACTAAATAAAACCTATACCTAAAAAATAAAGCTAAAATAAATTGAAAAATAAATAAAAAATAAAACCCAATCCATAAACTAAAAAAAAAACCAAACCAAAAATAAAATAAAATAAACAAATAAAAAAAACCTAAACCTAAAATAAAATAATCTAAACTAAAATAAAAACCTAAACCTAAACCTAAATAACTAAACTAACCCAAACCTAAATAAATAAAAAATACTAAACCTAAACCTAAAATAAAAATAAACCTAAAAATAAACCTAAAATAAAAGAAAACCTAAATAACCTAAACCAAAGAAAAAAAAAACCTAAACCTAAACCTAAAATAAAAATAAGACATAAACCTAAAAATAAAATAAATAAAAATAGCTAACTAAAAAATAAACCTAAACCTAAAATAAGATAAAACTAAACTAAAAAAATAAATAAACTAAACTAAATAAAAATAAAAAACAAACTTAAAATAAAAATACAATAAACTCAATTAAATAAAAAATAAACTTAATAAACTAAACAAACTTAAACTTACTAATTTACTTAATTAAAAAAAATCCTAAACCCTAAACCTTAAAACTAAACCTAAACCCTAAACCCTAAACCTTAAACCCTGAACCCTAAAACCCTAAAGTCTAAACCCTAAATCCTAAACCCTAATGCCTAAACTCTATACCTAAACCATAAACCCCTAAACCCTAAAACCCTAAACCTTAAACTCTAAACCCTAAACCCTAAACCTTAAACCCAAAACCCTGAACTTTAAACCCCAAAACCTACAACCCTAAACCAAAAACCCCAAACACTAAACCCTAAACTAACCCTAAACCCCATACCCATGAATGTGGCTTGGAAACATCATCCCAACAAGATCACCTAGATCTAGTGGAGGTGAAGGCTGTGAAGCATCGTAGTGGTGGTGGGGGATCTGAGGTGCTAGTGGATATGGAGGTGGTGGTCAAGCTTGTTATGAGGCGGAGGAGCAATGGAGGTTATAGCTATGGTGGTGGTGGGGGGAGAGATCAGGGATATGATGGTGGATCACGCTACTCATGAGGCAGGGGTGCTTCTGATGGGAACTAAAGAAACTGAAGAACAGTTGATCTGACCTGCTACTTACAAAATTGTGTCTTTATAGTAGATACGATTTTACCTATCTAGGGATTTTAATTTTCTTTATGGGTGCTCAATTTTTATCTATGTCTTTCCTTGTGTCTTATAAAACTTGGGCTACTACATGGTTGATGAAATCAAAAAGAAAAAATGTTGAATCTAAATTTGTTCTCTATTAAAAATTTAAAAAAAATCTTAAACCCTAATCCATAAACTAAAACTTAAACCCTATACCTAAAACATAAACCCTAAACACTAAACCCTAAACCCTAAAAACCCTAAACCTTAAACATTAAACCCTAAACCCTAAACTCTAAACCCTAAACCCTAAACCCTAAACCTTAAACCCTAAACTCTATCCCTAAACCCTAAAATAAAAAACCTTAAACCTTAAAACTTAAATCGTAAAACCCTAAACCGTAATCCCTAAAACCTACAACCCTAAAACCTAAACCTTAAATCTCAAATCCTAAATCATAAACCCTAAACTAACCTTAAACCCTAAACCCTAAACTAACCTTAAACCTTAAGCCTTGAATAAAGATGTCATTAGGAGTAGATCTAATGAATGACCTAATCCTAACATAGGTATGGTAGCTAAAGAAAATATCTTCCAGGGACTTTCCCTTGACTATTAGAGATTTGAATACCCTAAATCATATTATATTATGATATATTATAGTATAATGTAGCATCATGTATTTGAGCATGTAGTGATGTGTTTTGGATATTATAAGATGTTTTGAAATTTTCTAGTATAATATGGTATTGTGCCCTATAGTTTATATTATTATAAATCATAGAAATATTGATTTACTAAATAAGATGATGAAATTTGTTAAATTTGAAGTGGAATTAGGTTGTAGTACTAAAGGTGTGACACCACTTGTAGTTTAAAAAGTAAGATTTTATTTTGAAAATTAGTATTATATATTGTAACATTGTATTGTGTCATATATCATAATATACTGTTCTATGCATTTTAAATTCTTTTAGTATTTTACAATCATGTAGTTGAGCCTACATTAGCATTATTTATAAAAATGTTGATTTAGACTTCAAAATGGTGGAATTTTTCCAAATTCATAATTGGTAGATCATGGCATCATAATATATTATTTCAATTTAAAATATGTAAGTGATATGACTAAAAAATATAGTTTTTTATTCTTTAGACTAATTTTGTGATTTTTTATCTTAAGCAATCCCTTGTGATGTTATGCAATATAATATAATATAGTATGTTATAGTGTATTATAATATAGAATGCCATAACATAGTGTTGCATCATGCATTATAGTATACAATTGTGTATTACTACTTATTGTTTAGCATATTTTAATTTGTTATAGTATGACGTAGTAGAGTTTATACTAGAATAATTCATAAAAATACTGATTTATAGGTTGAGATGATGGGATTTGGCCAAATTTAAGGCAAGATTTAGGGAACATCATTGGGGATGTGCAATGGTGTGTCATTTAATCAAAAGAATGGAATTTGGCATCCAAAATAAATGTTCATTTTTCAACAAAATTTTAAAAATTTTTTTGCTTAAAGTGATTCATTTTAAGGTGTAATGTAAGATGATATGATATATTATATGAAAGAATATTAAAATATAATGTACATAATAATATAACTTCACATATATATGAATGTGGTGGTGTGTTACTAAATATTATTGTACATTTTAGTATGTTTTACTATTGTTATAATACATTAGTTCAAAACTCACAAAAATGTTAAATTGAAGGTTGAGATTGAAGAATTTGGCCAAATTCATGGCACACACCAAGAAGCAACACCAAAATTATGCTATTTTGTACCATTTCTAATAAAAAATAACAATTTTACATCAAAAATGAACATTATTCATATTTTGAGAAAAATTTGTTATTTGTTTTTCTAAGTGATTCTAATGAGGTGTAATGTTAGAAAATATATTATATTATTATAAATTATAATATAACATCATATATTATAATATAATATAGTGTGTTAATTCAAACTATAATATGTTTAGCATGATGTTATATAGTTAGTTTGTGCTTGCACCATCACAAATCATAAAATTTTGATTACAATGTTAAGATGATGTAATTTGAACAAACACATTATTAGGCTTTTGGTTGAAGTATTAAAGGTGTGCATAAGAGAAGAAATAAGATTTTATGAGAGTTCCATGTCATGGACATGGAGGGAGATCCGCTAGGGGATCATACATGTATTGGACATGACATGTGAAGGGTCTTTGTCAAGGGCATATAAGAAGAAAATATGTTGGGGATAAGGTTTGAATTTGATTTGATTATATGATTTATGGAAAGAAGATAGGGGATAAGAATCTATAATCGAGGATTAAGATCAAATCAACTTTAATTTGTTTTATATTAATTGATGTGGAGGCATATCTACTAGAGATATGCTAGCTGGGATCGTATATGAACCTTCCACTAAAAAAGTAGGTTCGAGCTATCCACTGAGGATTGAGATTTGAGTTTGATTTTGTAGATTTATTTGAGGATGTATCCACTGGGGATAAGATTTTGATTTGATTTCTTTGATTTAGACTCTACTGGGAGAGTTGGTTTAATTTGGTTCCACTAGGGAGGTTGGTTTTGAATTTGATTTGTTTGCTTAACTAGTTTATATATGATTTGGGGCTCTACTAGGAAGAAGGGTTTGACTTAACTCCACTAAGAAAAATAAAATTAGGTTTAATTTAATCTGAGTTAATGTATGGACCCTATCGGTGTGTGATGGACTGACTAAGATGGGGCTATATCAGCCTTGACCTACCTTAAGTTTATAAATCCAAAGAGGCAGAGCTAGCCAACCTAAGGAGTTGCCTTTCGGTGTGCAATGGCTATACTAGGAAGAAGGTGTAGCATACTTACATCTTCCAAAGTGAGGAATAACTGCTAGGGTGACCTGTTGGATGCACAATAAATCAAACCTAACCTATGGCAACTTCTGACTGAATGTCGCTAGGGACTTATGTCAACTCAAAAGTAGTCAGGATTAATTTTATCTTAATTTCATGTGATTTGATATTATTTATTTGGTTTAGTTTGATTTTGAATTGAGGGAATATCCACTGGGGATGTGAGCTCGATCAAATTTAATAGATTTAATTTATGGACCATGTTCGTGTGCAATAAACCCACTGAGAAGGGGCTATATCAGACTTGTCCTATCTCAAATTTACATATCCAAAGAGATAGTCTATTGGTTATGGGGTAGAGCTAACCAACCTAAGGGGTTTCCTTTCGGTGTGCAACAGTTATGCTAGGGAAAAGGCATAATCTTCTAAAGCACAGAATAATCACTGGGGTGATCTATTAGTAGCACAACAAATTGAACCAAACTTAGGGGAGACTACTAAGTGAATGTCATTGGGGACTTATATTAACTCAAGAGTAGTTAAAAGTTTCTTATAGGGATTTTTGCCGACACTACCCTGAAAGTAAGATACCTGCTTGGGCAAAGGTACCGCTAGGGGTGTCCTCTAATCCACAAGTGAATATATATATTATATTTATATGTTTGAGTGGGCCCTATTTGTGTGCGAGGGACCACACTGAGAAGGGGCTATGTTAGCCTTTACCTATCTCAGATTTAGTGGACCAAGAGAGAATTTGCAAATCCATAGGATGGATTCTCCAACCATATGGGTGGTTACTAGGAAAGGGGAACTCTTCAATTTGGTAGTAACCTAGGTAGTGTCTAAATGGGGTTGCAAAGGATGTTATCCAAATATAGTACCCATAGGAGAGATGTTGCTAGGAGCCTTATCTTGAGCTATGGAAAAGAAAGCCTATAGGTGTACAGTGGCCAACTCATGGAGAAAGCATAGTTACAACTACCATGAGTGGTGTATCTTAAGGTGTAAAAACCAACCAACCTATAGTGTATCCATCAGCAAAGTGAGAACCAAGGAACCTAAGGTGCCCGTCAGTGTGCAACAATTAATCTAGAAAGAAATCATGTAGGCTTACAACTTTCTAAGCATAACTGATCATCGGGATAGTCTATCATCGGTGGGTTAGATGCTATCTGACCTAGAGCGACTACTAAGTGGGGAGCCTCGAGGAAGGACTGGACCCAGACTTGAAGCAGTCAAGAGGAAAGGTGCTACTAGGGTACTTATCCTAAACCTCAAATATAATCGACCCAGTAAGTTCATGAAGGCTAATCCAAGAAGAAAGCGTAGCAGATGCACATCCTCTTGAACAAAGCCAACATGAGGTAGCTTACCAGCCATGTAGTAAACCCTACCATACTAATAATGCGCTTATCAGTGTGTAGTGGCCAGGTAAGGAATGAAAGTGTAGCAGACTTACATCCTCCAAAGCAAGAAGTGACACACTAGCAGGGTAGCACGTCAGCCCAACCTAGAGTAGCTTCTGAGTGAGTGCTGCTGGGGACATTATCTCAGCTCAGAGTAGCCTAAGATAAAATATATGTGTTTGTTTTATATGTTTGTGTCTAGTTTATATTTTTATTATGTAGATAAAGGATAGGACGCAACTCAAGTTCCTTACACCTTCCCTGAACACATCATGGTGGATTCGCAAACAAAAATACTTTCAACATGGAAGAGATTGAATTCAAAATGGAATTTTCATTAATGATGATTATTTTCAAACATGATTTATAATATTTCATTAAGTAGAGCTCATTGATTAAAAGAATTGGGCACTCTCCCTTATGGTGTACTTGTGGTAATGATGGAGCTTGGGCTTTTATCGACTTCATTTTTAGAATGAGCTCTCAACCCCCTTATATTAGACATAGGATTCCTCTTAGACTTTAAGGGGTTCCTTAGTCTTAAGACACATCTAGTGATTAGGTGGACACTCAACCTAGCCCTAGAGACTTAGAAGAGTTAGCCATAGGAATAGGTCATGCCTTAGGGGTGTTATGAAAACTTGCCTACCCTTAGTTTGAACCATTCCTCACCTTCCTTCCTTCAAGTTAAACTCCAAATCAATCTTATTTGATTTTCTCCAAACTCAAACAAACTCAATGTGATTGAAATTCATAATTAAAATCCATGATTGAAACTCATGAATGAATTTCCTAAATCCAAAAATTTCCTAAGTCCTTAAATTTGCCTTTAAGGACTTAACCTAAATTATGATCAAACCAATTCAAACTCATAAGATTTTCTCATAATTCATTTATATTCTCATTTATATTCACATATATAAGTGAAATATAGATTTAAACCAATCAAACTAATCTCAAATCTCAAAATCAATTCACAAAATTTTTCTAAGTCCTTTAAGTTCTCCCTCAAGGACTTAACCTAAATCATGATCAAATCAATTCAAATTCATGATATTCTTTCAAAACTCATCTATATTATCATTTATATTCACATATATAAACGAAATATAAATATAAATCAATCAAAACCAATTCAAAAATTCAATCTTCAAACTCCAAAAATTTCTTAAGTCCTATAAAATTCCATTTAACGGACTTAGCCTAAATCATGATTAAACCACTTCAAATCCTTGAAATTTTCTCTTGATCCATTTATATTCTTATTTATATTCACATATATAAATGAAATATAAATTCAAACAATCAAAACAAATTCCAAAAATAAAACTCAAATCTATTCAAAATCTAACCTAAGCCTTTCAAGTAAAAATCTTGAACTTAGCCAAATCAATTTCAAATTAAGCCAAACTCTTGATTTTCCTTCATGATTCAATCAACCCTACAATCATGAATCCAAATATAAATGTAAACTTCAATCACCAAATGAAAATCTAATTCAAAACTCAAACCCTAAATCCTTTCATATTCTTCCTTTGAATATGAAATTATCAAATTGATCCAAGCCCATTTGACTTCTAACCACTTGCAAATGGATTAATATTTCAATCATAAGTCCATATGCAAGTTTATTCAAGCTCAAATCAAGCTTCCAAGCCATTTGACCTACTTAGGCTCACTTGACCCAAAGTGACCTAAAGTACCCTTATGAGCCAAATTCTAATCCTAACCAAATTGAATTGAATCAAACTCACCTACACCTCTCATCATGATCAACAATCATCATGGGATGATTAATCAATCAAATTGGGTCAAACCAAGTCAAACCTAAGGGTTGACAAGTCAACACTTAGCCCAAATTGAAACTTAACATAGCCAAATTCCATCATAGGCCAAATTGATTCAAACCAATGGGTCAAGTTCATTCCAAATCACCTGTTGAACTTGACCAAAGCTTTAATTGGCCAACCAGACCTAACCTAGCCCAATTAACCTTAGACCCAACTTGACCTAAAGGGGTCATGTTGAGCCAAATTCAAACTTGATCAAAATTGATTGGAAATAAAGATACCAATCCACTCCATATGACTAACAAACCTAAACCTACCCATGACCTAGCCCAAATATCAAATGGGTCAAATAGGTCAACTTGACCCATTTGATCTAAATCAAGTCATATGAGCCAAATTCAAAACTAATCCAAGTTGAACCAAACCAAGCCACCAAAACATTTCAAATGGTCGTATGAACTTGACCCAACCCTTGGTTTGACCCAATTTGACCAATTGGTCAACTTGACTCAAGTTGACCCATTTTGACCTAAATGGGTCAACATGAGCCAAACCTTATCAAATGAAAATTGAAAAATTAGCCAAATGACCATTCTACCCCTAGGCCATAGAACAAATTATGGACTAATCTATGGGTAATTTGGTCATACCCTCTTCATATCAACTTGATGCCTTCCTAATAGCTCATGTGGACCCAATGAAGAGTATTGCACCCAACCCAATGGGTTTGGGTCAGCCCAAATGGACCCATGGCCAAACCATACCCCCTTGCTCATTTTGGCCAATTCAAAATCCCCCTTCCACTCAATTTGATGCACATGGGAGGTTAGTAATCCACTCAAGACCTCAAACCAACCATGTGCCAACTCTAAATAGATCAAATAACCCCTCTAATGTGGTCAATTCAAGTGCACCCAATCTCCCATTCGAGTTCCCAAGGCAAAGAGAGGTGGAACTAGATCAAAGCCACAAGCAAGGTGAAATGGTGTTGGTCCATAGGGAGATCCACTAAACCCCCAAGGGTTAAAACATTCAACAGGGCTTCATCTCCACTAAACGAAGCTACCTCATCGAGCTTAAGCGCTGGTGATCACCTCTAGCGAGGTATGGAATTTTTTGACCACTTAGCTTAGGGGGTGTTGGTCTTTTATGAAAGAAATTTTTTATGTCATGAGAAACCCACCAATGCATATGCTTCTCATTAGCTTTAGATGGTGTGGATAATGTCTCATTCCAATCCGAGCTCAATCGAGCTCAAATCTTTCCTTAGATCACAGACAGTCTCTATTGAGCTTAAGGGAAGAACTCGGGTGATCCTGTCCATGATTAATCCTATGTTTTAGAAATGAATTATCCCTTTTAAAATCATAGGATGATCCATGGTTGTTCGATCCTTGATCAAATTGTAGGGATCAAAGCACATCTTGCCAAAGCACTGCCACCCTGATTTGATGTTTAAGTGAGCCCCTCACCACATGACGCATTGAAAGTGAGCTGACCGCTGCCACCGCGTGTCACACTGTGAGCTGAGGGATTAGTTAGGGGATTTAATTAATTTTAATTAATCTCCTAATTTTCAAAAATTCATATCTCTCTTAATAAAATTCAAAAAAATATGAGGTAAAATTTTATGAAAAGATAATTCAACCTATAATAGTTTAAAAATAATTTCAATGGATTTTGAATTATCCTTGTCTCTGATTTTGGGTTTTAATGAAAATTTTATTTTGCTAATTAATTCTTAGTTAATCCTCTGATTAATCTCAATCTTCTTCAGTATGTTATAGGGGATGTCATCTACCTCGCCTAATTTTCCTGGGATTTATTTAAGAATTAATTGAGAGAATTACAAATATGTTTCTTAATTACCCTCCTTATGTAATTAAGAATAATTAGGGTTTGGATTAGTGTTTTTAATCCATTATTAAGATTGATAAAGGTTGAATCCAGTGGATAGGAGATTTAGGGAATGATTTTGGGGCATTTACCGTAAGCCATTCCCTAAACCCCCTTTTCTTTCCTTAATCCTTTCTTAATTAAGCATTAAATCATTAATTATCCCCTTAATTAATTTCTAAAAATTCTAAAACTTTCCATAACCTAATTAATCTAGTTTCGGTAGATGCTTAGGTGTTGAATAGCCTAAGTTCACTTGAGGAAATCAAAACCCAATTCATATGTATGAAGGGGTGTTTTGAAATTACAAAAGCTAAACCCATTAGCTTAATTAACCATTAATCATGAGCCAAATTGCATTAGGCCCTTTTCTTCCCAGGTGAATTGCAAGTTTAAATTCCTTGTGAGTTTTTAGGTCATCTCATTGGCTCATAATTATTTTGTTAATTATACTAAGGTTGAGTAGGTAAGGGTTAATTAATTTGTTTAATTTTTACCTTATATTTAGTTTAGGTTTAGGTTTAGATTTAGTTTATTTTAGGTTTTATTTATTTTAGTCTAGTTTATTTTAGTTTATTTTATTTTAGTTTAGGTTTATTATATTTTTATTTTAGGTTTAGGTTTTTTTCTTAGTTTAGGATTAGGTTTTATTATTTATTTATTTTTAGGTTTTATTTTTAGGTTTATTTTTTATTTAGTTTATATTTTATTTTATTTTAGGTTTATTTTTTTTTATCTTAGGTTTAGTTTTATTTTATTTACGTTTATTATGTTTTAGTTTACTTTAGGTTTTTATTTATTTTATTTTAGTTTAGTTTTTATTATTTATTTTATTTTATTTATAAGTTTAGGTTTAGGTTTAGTTTTAGGCTTAGCTTATATTTTATTTTATTATTTTATTTTGGTTTAGGTTTTTATTTATGTCATTTTTAAGTTTTATTTAGTTTAGGTTTTGGTTTTTAGCTTCTTAGGATTTAGTGTTTAAGGTTAATTTTGGGTTTATGGTTGAGGGTTTAGGGTTTGGGGTTTATGGTTTAGGGTTTAGGGTTTAGTGTTTGTTTTGGTTTAAGGTTTAAGTTTTAGGGTTTTGGGGTTTATGATTAGGGTTTAGGTTTTAGCTGGTTAGGTTTTAGTTTAAGATTTTGATTTTTTTTAATAGAGAGCAAATTCAGATTCAACATTTCTTCTTTTTGATTTCATCAACCAAGTAACACACCAAGCTTTCTAAGACATAAGAGAAGATATAGATAAAAATTAAGCACACATAGAGCAAATTAAAAACCCTAGATAACTAGAATCGTCTCTAGTGTAAAGACATTGTTCCATAAGCAATAGATCGGATCGGCCGTCCTGTAGTTTCTCTAGTTCTTATTAGAACCACCTTGGCCGCTCGAGCTGCGAGATCCACCATCATATCCCCGATCTCTCTCTTCGCCATCACCATGGTTGTAACCTCTATAGCTCCTTCCACCTCCATAACCACCATTGCTCCGACCACCACCTCCATATCCACCAGCACCTCCAGATCCCCCATAACCACTATGATAATCGCCACCTCTGCCTTCGCCTCCTCCATTAGATCTAGGCTGAACCTGGTTGACGGTGATGTTCTTTCCATCAAGGTTCTGCTCATTCATAAGGTTTAAGTATTGGTTTAGATTTACTAGGTTTTAGGGCTTAGGTTTTTTTAATTAATTTAGTTTTAGTTTAGGTTTAGGGTTTGGAGTCTAGGTTTAGGGTTTAGGTTAGGTTGGTTTAGGTTTAGGTTTAGGGTTTAGGGTTTAGAGTTTAGGGTTTGGGTTTAGGTTTATGCTATAGGGTTTAGTTTTTTAGGGTTTAATTTATGGTTTTAGGGTGGGTTTAGGGTTTAGGGTTAGGGTTTATGATTTATGGTTTAGGGTTTAGGGTTTAGGGTTTAGGGTTTAGGGTTTAAGATTTATGGTTTATGGTTTTTTAAAATTAAGTAAACTAGTAGGTTTAGCTTTATTTAATTTATTTAGTTTATTTTTTATTTTTATTTAGGTTTTTTTATTTATTTTATTTTATATATGATCATTTGATTAATAAATTTTTTTGGGACTCCAATAATTCTACCAAAATAATGCATTAGACATCTTGGCATAAATGTTGTGGTCTTTTTGGTGAAGGTGCTTTTGGTTGCAAACCTATTTGTGAAGCTATCACCGCTTTCTCTCATAGCTCTGGTGGAATTTTAGAAAGAATGATAGCCTTTGGGCTAATTTTATGATGGAAAAATACTGCCAAGGTAAACAAACTCTTATATGTTCTTATAAAGATGGTGACTTTATGATTTGGAAAAGGCTTTGCTCCACTAAATGGGCTGTAGAATCCTTAATATCTTAGGGTATTCATTCGTGTTCTTCTTTCTTTTGGCAAGACAATTGGATTGGCAATGGCTCTATTGACACCCTTTTATCTACCCACTCTACTACTGCTATCAAAGTAAACTCTTTTTGTCTTAATAACAATTGGAATGAAAGCTAACTTAAGAATTATATCCCTATTTCCCTTTTTAACAAGTTTAGAAATATCCCCATTTCTTCTAACAAACCTGATCAAATTCTTTTTAAGCTTTCTTATAATGGTGATTTTGTTCTGAAAAAGGTTTGGAATTTTATTAGAGATAAATATAACCCCTCTAATGTCTTTACTAAACTTTGGAACAATATCATTCCCATTTCTTATTTGATTTTAGCTTGGAGGATTTTGAATAACTTTATTCCTATGGACTCTTTGCTCTAGATTAAAGGGTTTTATTTACCATCTAAGTGATATTGTTGCTTTCATATTAAAAATGTAAATCATATTTTTGTCAATGGTGCTATTTCTTCTAAATTATCGCTTTGGTATGATGATTTATTTTATACCAACTATTTTCATGGTACTCATTCTTTATATCAACTTCTTGAAGTTTGTTCCAAAAAAATTGTGAAAGGTCATATCAAAGTATTAATTACTATTACCTTATCGTTCATCCGGATGGATAGAAATGATGTTAAATATTGTGGTACTCCTATGAATCATAAAGGATATTGGCTAGAGCTAAAGAAAAATATTCATGCTCTGTTTAATGTCAATCTTATTAATAACATTCATTTTAGAGGTTATAAATTTTTGTCTAAAAAATTGTGTATCATTCTGCATGATTTTGACCCATATAAAGGTGTTAGGATTATCCATTGGATCAAACCTAAAAAGAACTTGATTAAATTGAATACTGATGGTTCTATGGCTTCCAATAAATATGGTTGTGGTGGTATCCTTAGGGATTATAAAGGTACTATCATCTATGGTTTTTCCTATCCTCTCAAAGCATGTTTTGTTATTTTTGTTGAGCTTATGATTGTTAATAAAGCTATCAAAATTTGTTTGAATAGAGGTTTCCTCAACATCTGGATTGAGGTTGATGCTGTCTTTCTTCTTGACATGCAGAATTTTAATAGAAATGGGAATGCTGAGTTATTTTATTTTCTTAATCATACAAAAAATCTTCTTTCTCAAGTATGTTTTGAAATTTTCCATATCCTTCGTGAAGGTAATGCTTGTGTTGATTTCTTGACTAATTTAGGTGCCAACTTAATTGATTTTAATTTATTTGACAACCAAACTTTTCCTAAACTATTAAGATGCTTGGTTAATCTGGATAATACTAGATTGCCTTATCTTAGAATATAATTTATTGGCTTAGTTTTTTTTTCTATTGGTTTTTTATGATCCTTTGATTTTTGTTACCCTTTGTTAAACCCTCTTTGGGTTGTGGTTATATGCTTATTTTCATTCTTTAGCCTGAGGTGGTTATTGTTTTTGACCTCTTACTTTTAGGTTGGCCTGACATTTTCTATCTGGTGGTTATTATCATTACAATCTGGGTTGGTTTGGTTTTTTCGACCTGGTAGCTTTTGTCTACTGGCTGGGTGTTTACCATAATTTTTCATTACCTATTTTTAGTAACCTCCTTTTGGGATGTGGCGTTGCCTGTTGTAGGTTTTTCATCTTGTATGGGTTTTGCCTCATTTCTGTGCTGGTTGCAAACTTACTTGATTTGGATCTACTGCTGTTGACTAGGTGGCTTTGTTGGCTGGATAGGTTGATTAGTAGTGTTAGAAGGTTAGGTTGGTTGACTATCTGACTATTTTGGCTATTTTTTTCATTTTATGTTGGTGACATACCTGGGGGGTTGTTGGTGGTTTATTATTAGCTTAATTATGGCACAGTGGAAACTTTGGGTTGGTTGTTATTTTCTCTGTTTGTTGACTGGGGCTTAGTGCTTTATTTTGTTGATTTTTTTTTTGCTCTTTTGGTTATGGTTTTGACCTCCTCCTATTTTGGTCTTCCCCTCTTGGGCTTTGGGTTTGGTTTTTATTATGGGTTGTCTGTTTGTTGGCATTTTAGTGGCTATTCTTTTCTTAGATGTCTTGGTTGATTTTGAGCTATTGGTTTTACATTGACTTGGGTTTTCTACCACTATGGTGGTTGGCTAAGATTATGTTGGCTGGATTGGTTGGTTGTCTCTCTATTTGGTTTTTTGGCAATTCTTTTTTTGCTTTTCCTTGGCTAGGGTCATTCCTTTATTGGTTACTAATGATGGGCTATTCTCGGTGGCTTTATGGATGTTTTACTTAGCTTGGTTGGAGGACTTTTAGTCGGCTTTGGAATTTTGGTTGGTTGCTTTTCTCTTTGTTGGATTTTTTCTTCTTCTTGGCTAATTTGCTGGAGCCTTTTGGTGTGCTGGCTGATCCTTTGTTGATCCTTTTGAATTGGAAATTTTTATTTTCGGTGATTGGTGGTTGTCTTTGGCCCCTTTTGTGTGTGCTGGCTTTGGATGTTGGCTTGTATCAGGTATGTTGGTGGTGGTTTTAGTGCTACTACTTGGTTTCATTAGCTTTCCCAATGATCTTTTGTAACTTTAGCTTTATGTGATTTTTATGGGTTTTGTTTCATGTTGGTTATGGTATCGGTATGCTACTATGATGGCTTTGATGTTACTCACCTCCTCTCTAGTTGGTAGCTTTATATATGATTGTAACCCTTCTTTATGAAGTTTGGATGCTCATATGTATTGTTGCCCCTTGAGATGATCTTAACTGAGCCTGCGCCTTCTCTTTCACTCTATCCTTTGCTATTTTAATCTTATCTTTTCTTGGCTATGACTTTTGCCTTGGCATTTTTTTTTCAGATTTCTTTTACTGTGTTGAACTTAGAGGGACTAGTCATTTCTCATCATCCCTAGTGTTGTTGTTGTGGATCTTGCTTATCTTGCTTTCTCAAAGGAATCATGAACTTGCTTACTTAACCTTCTTCTATTTTCATGTTTTATTTTAGTTTTACTCATGTCGCTCTTATTTTTAGATGTTGTTTTGCACTTTTGTTTTCTTTCTTCTAATATACTTAGATAGGGGTTTAACTCCTTAGGTTTCTTATAGTTATGTGAGCAGTAGATTTTTAAGCATTACCCCTTTTAAGGACATTGTATCTTTTACTTTTATGGTAATAAATAACTGTAAACCCTAAACCCTAAACCCTAAACCCTAACCCTAAATCCTAAACCCTAAATCACAAACCTTAAATCTAAAGCTAAAGTAACTAAATAAATAAAAAAAATAAACCTAAACATAAACCTAAACCCTATGAATGGGAAAACCTGACAAGAAGAACATAACCATCAACCGTTCGCCTAGATTTGGTGGAGGCTAAGGCTAAGATGATATTATCAAGTGGTGGTGGCGATCGAGGTTCTTGTGGATATGGAGGTGGTGGTCAGAGTAGTGGTGGTTATGGAGGCGAGAGGAGCGATGGAGGTTATAGCCGTGGTGGTGGCGGAGAGAGAGATTAGGGATGTGAAGGTGGATCCCGCTACTTAAGAGGCCGGGGTGGTTCTGATGGGAACCGAGAAATAAAAATGACCAACTGATCGCTATGGAACTGTCTTTAGAAGAGTTTCTAGTATCTGGTTTTGATTTGTTCTATGCATGCTCATTTTTTATCTATGTTGTGCCTTAGAAAACTTGGTGTGTTAGAATGTTGATGAAATCAAAAAAAAGAAATGTTGAATATGAGTTTGTTCTCTATTGGAAAAACAAAACAAAAAACACTAAACCCTAAACTAAACTTGAACCCTAAACCTAAAACCTAATCCCTAACTCCTAAACCCTAAACCCTAAATATCTTAAACCTTAAACCTTAAACCTTAAACCCAAAACCCTAAACCCTAAAACCCTAAACCCCAAATCCTAAAACCTAAACACTAAACCTTAAACCCTAAACCCTAAACCCTAAACCCTAAACCCTAAACCCTAAACCCTAAACCCTAAACCATAAACCCTAAACTCTAAACCATAAACTAACCTTAAACCCTTAAAAGCTAAAAACCTAAACATAAACTAAATAAAACCTAAAAATAAAATAAATAAAAATACCTAAACTAAAATAAAATAAAAAATATAATAAAATAAAACCTAAACTAAAACCTAAACCTAAACCTAAACCTAAACCTAAACTTAAACCTAAAAAAATAAAATAAAAAATAAAAAGTAAAACCTAAATAAAATAAATAAAAAGCCTAAACTAAACTAAAAAAATAAAACCTAAATAAAATAAACTAAGAAATTAAACTAAAATAAAAAACTAACCCTAAATTAAAATAAAATAAACCTAAAATAAAATAAAATAAAAACTAAATAAAAGGTAAACCTAAAAAATTAACTTAAACATAAAACCTAAAAATAAATAAAAATTAAAACAAACCCTAAACTAAAAAAAACTTAAACCTAAATAAAAAAAATAAACCTAAACCTAATCTAAAATAAACTAAACTAAAATAAATAAAACCTAAACCTAAACCTAAAAAAACTAAACCTAAACCTAAACCTAAACTTAAACTAAATAAAATAAATTAAATTAAAAAATTAACGTAAACCTAAACTAAAAAATAAAACCTTAAAATAGACCTAAAATAAAAACCTAAAACCTAAACCAAAATAAATTAATAACCTAAACCTAAACCTAAAAATAAAAAATAAAACCTAAACCTAAAAAATAAAATAAAAATAAAACTAAACTAGAAAATAAACATAAACTTAAACCTAAACCTAAAAAATAAACTAAAAAAATATAAACTAAAATAAATAAAGCTAAAATAAATAAACTAAACTAAATAAAAATAAAAATGAAAAATAAAATAAACTAAAATAAATAAAATAAAATAAATAAACCTAAACCTACCAATTTACTTAATTTAAAAAATAAGAAAATAAAAAAAACTAACCCTGAACCCTAAACTGTAAAACTAACCCTAAACCATAAAATCCTAAACCCAAAACCCAAAACCCAAAACCCTAAACCCTAAAACCTACAACCCCAACCCCTAAACCCTAAACACCAAACCTTAAACCCTAAACTTAAACCCTAAACCTTAAAAACCTAAAAACCTAAACCTAAAATAAATAAAACCTAAAAAAATAAATAAATAAAACCTAAACCTAAATAATAAAATAAAATAAAAACCTAAACTAAAACCTAAACCTAAACTTAAAACTAAACTAAAATAAAATAAAATAAAACAAAATAAGAACCTAATGTAAACTAAAAAAATAAAATAAACCTTAAAAAAACCTAAATATAATAAAAACTAAACGTAAAGTAAAAATAAAATAAAATAAAAACTAAATAAAAATCTAAACCGAAAAATAAAATCTAAACACTAAACTAAAAAAACCTGAACTTAAAATAGAGAAAATAAAATAAACATAAACCTAAACTAAAATAAATAAAACCTTAAATTAAACATAAAATAAACTAAACCTAAACCCAAAATTAAATAAAATAAAATAAAATACAAATAAACCTAAACCTAAACTAAAAATAAAACAAAAAAAATAAACCTAACATAAAAACCTAAAACCTAAACCTAAAAAATAAAATAAAACCTAAACTTAAACTTAAACTTAAAAATAAAAAATAAAACCTAAACCTAATAAATAAAATAAAAATAAAACTAAACAAAAAATTAAACATAAACCTAAACCTGAACATAAAAAATAAACTAAAATAGAAAAAAATAAAATAATGATAAATAAAAAATAAACCTAAATAAAAAAATAAACTAAACTAAAATAAATAAATAATAAAATAAATAAACCTAAACCTACAATTTACTTAATTTTTTAAAAATACCCTAAAATACCCTAAAACTTAAACCCAAATCCCTAAAACCCTAAACCCTAAACCCTAAAGACCAAAAACCCTAAACTAACCTAAACCCTAAACCCTAAACCTAACCCTAAACCCCCCTACAACCCTAAACCTTACAACCTTGAACCCTAAACCCTAAACCCTAAACCCTAAATTGTATACCCTAAACCCTAAACCCACAAAACCCTAAACCCTAAATCCTAAACACTAAACTCTAAACCCTAAACTAAACCTAAACCTTAAACCCTAAATCCTAAACCTTAAAACCTAAACCCTAAACCCTAAACTTATTTTCATATTTTGGTCTAAGCTGGGTTATGTTTTTGACCTCTTGCTTTTGGGTTGGCCTGATGGTTGCTACCTAGTGGTTCCTATCCTTCCAGCCTGGTTGGCTTGGTTTTTTTGGCCTGGTGGGTTCTATCTTCTCTGCCTTGTTACTCTGGTTATTAGTGGATGAGATTATTTCTGTTATGGCTTTATTCTATTTTACACTGGTTGGTTTGTTGGCTCTCGTCTTGAACTTGAGTTACATTTTATTGGTTTTCATGGTTGGATGGGTGGCCTTTCTAGTGGGAGCTGTTGTTGGTTGTTACTTTTCTAGGCCTTCTTTTGGAGAAATTTCTAGTTGCTTTTTTGGGGGTTTCCTCTCAGTTCCTTGTTGTTTATTTCTGGATACTTCTTTTGCCTTCATTTTATGTTGGATATTCTCTTAGTTTTAGCCTCTACTGGGTGCATTATTTGCAGCACATTTTGTATTATTATTATTATGCATCCTATCGATTTAGTATTTTGGGAAGTTTGGTTTTAGTCGGTCCCCTAGCTACTATTATTTCCTTTCTATGGTGGTTGTGCTTTTTTGTACCTTTGTTGTGTGGTGCTTTGTTTGTTTTTTACTTTTCCTTGGCTGCTGGGGATGCTTCCTTTATTGGTTTACTTATGATGGGTTGTTCTCTAGTGGTTGCTTTATGGCTATTTTACTTAGCTCGTTTGGTTGGAGGACTTTTAGTTGTCCTTAGAATCTTGGTTGGTTTATTTTTTTCTCTTGTTAGTCTTTTCCTTCTTCTTGGACAATTTGCTAGAGCCTTTTTCATTCTTAGTAGATTTTTAATAAAAGCTCGACCTCTCTCTCATCTTCCTTCATGTAAGAGCAGTCAAAGCCATCCTTGCATCTCATTCCATCTTCACTCTCCATATCAGCTGCACGTGAGGAGCGTCTCATCCTCTCACTGATTCAGTTCTTCCTCCACTACGATCAAATCGAAGGCTAGCCACACACACCTCCCTTTCTTTTCCTTGTGCAAGTAGACCAAACTAGAGACTCATGCCCGACACTCTTATCTATAAGCAAGCTTCATCCCCGAGCCCACAGGTCGAGAGGCACTATAACCTGTGAGAATATTCATCTCTCCAACTCAATGCAAAATCTAGTCCTCTTTAAACTCTTTTGGTTGCAGGCATTCTTCTCATCCTTCTCATTTTTGGTTCAACAATATCATGCTACAACATCGAGCCTCTCTCCTCTCGCCCTCTTCTTCTACTAGACAACCAACACTTGATCTTCTCCACATTTCCTTACAAAAATGCTGCTACAACTTTAATCTCATTATATGTTGAATCTCCTTTCCTTCTTCTAGCCTGCATTCCACTACCTCCTATTCTCCATCCAGGTTTCCCTCCATTGGCCTACATTTGAACTACTCTTCTCTACATAACCCAAGCACATGTAAGGAAGATAATTCCTCCAGCTTTCTTCTAATTATTATGTCCATGAGAATGACAAAGCTCTGGAAAGCAGCGATCATGAGTGAGCTTATGGGATACTTGGTGAGGAGGCAAGCCTAGAAACATTTAGCGAAGCTCTCTCATGTCTTAGGAAAGCTATTCAAATTGACCAATTCAATGAACACTATCTTCAATCAGTGAGGAGGTGTCTAAACCAAAACATATGAGCAAAGAGAAGGAATGCTAGCTAAAATATTGATCCAACCCAACAAGCATCTCACCAGGGCTTCATTTCTTCTAAATGATGCCACCTCTTGGTCGGAATCCACCAGACATTAGCTCCAATGAGGAATAATTCTTAAATGCTTAGAAAGTCTTAGAGATCTTATGTTTGATGTGTTGAATGCGAGCATCATTAGGATCCAACCTTTAGAACCCATGCACTTTACTTTTTAATCCTTTTGGCAAGAGTTTAGAGACAAAAGCAAAACTATTTATTTTATGTGTTTGAAATGAATAGTTTTGATTAGGTCAAATGGCGTAGTAATTTGATTCCACCTATCAAGCCATGATTAACTCGTGGGTCATTTGATTTTTTATCGAATGATCATGATTAATCCACCTTATTTTATTTATTATTTAATTCAATCGAATCTAAAAAAAGGAGTTAATCAATCTTTAGAATTCCAAAAAAAATGAAAAAAAAGAAATAATATGTGATCAAACAAAATAAAAAAGTGCAAATTAAATTATCATAAAATTTAAGTAAAACATAGTATAAAAAGAGAAAACAAAATTAACTAAACTAATAGTATTATAAATATTATAATCGAATATAAAAATTTGTTTGAACATTATTTATGAAAGTCAATTATAAAATCAATTTAATATTTAATTGTTATATGTTAATTCTAAAATCAAAAAGAAAATTTTGTTATGTGACATATCCTTGATAACTCAACTATTACATTTGGATATATATATATATATATATATATATATATATATATATATATATATATATATATATATATATATATATATATATATATATATATAAACTTACATCCCTTAGAACATAGACAATTGAAGTCAAAAGAAAAATATGAGAAAACTTGTATAATTCATATTCTAAATATCATAATCAAATCAAATAAACATAAAATTAAATATAAACTCTAAAGTTATTAAATCACATCCAATTACTCCAAATTCAAATCAATATCAAAATAAGTTAAAAAAAATAAAATCCAAATAACAAACCTATTGAACTAAGATAAGAGAATAATCATTAAGCTAAAGAGATAATCATTTATATAAACTAGATGGCTAAATTTAATAAGTTAAACCCTTAATTGGAATTCAAATAAAAGAACACATTAAACTTCAAATAAATTATAAGTAAATTAAAATACATTCTCCAATCCAAATCAAACTCAAATAAAATATCAATGAATTTAAACAAACATCGAAATGACAAAAATCATATGAAATTAAAACCAAAAAATATGTATTATATATTAAAGATATTGAATTATCAAAATTTAATTAAATCAAAACATCAAATAAAAATTAATCAATTAGAATATATGAAATTAAACAAAGTTAAACTTCATTATATATTAAGGATATTTAATTATCAAAATTTAATTAAATCAAAATATCTAATCCAAAAGTAATCAATCAAAATACACAAAGATTAAGTAAACTCAAATTTAAAAATTCTAAATTAAATCAAATAAAAATTAATCAAATCAAATCAATCACATAAATTCAAATGGGCTAATTAAGATAGTTAAAGACCTTAGTTAAACTCTTTATGAGTTAGGATGTAGAATATGGTGAGTTCCATCCAAAATGGAATTCATTCAACTCTTCATTCTTGAAAACTAAATATCACTTTAACCAAATAAAAGTGAAATAAAATGGAAAATAAATCATTAAATCATTTAAATTGAAACCACCCAAAGGAAAAAAAATTAAACAAATTCAAACTCCAAATTGAAACTTAAACTAAAGAAGCCTAGTAAAGTCTTGTCACACAAGCCCTTTTTCACACACTAGAATACTAGGTCACCGACCCTAGAATTAGGTTAGGTTGATGTGTTGATTGTATGGTTGATGTTGCATTTTATTTTGTGATGTAATTTTTTATATTGGATGTTAGGAATGTGGATCGTAGGCTGGATGTTAGTCATATTAGTCTAACATTATTTTTTGCAAGGGATTATGCTTAAGGGGCGCTTAAAATAAATTAAAATGCTCTCTCTGTGGGTTTTTAAGCCCCTAAGCATAATCCAAGTTAGGACAGGTGGGCTTGATTACCCATGTAGGTTGCTAAGTCCAAATTATAAATATAACTACTTGAGTTGTATGTGTGTTTAGCTAACACTTATTTTGCAAGTGTAGTTAGATTTACTTTTCCTATTTATAATATAATTTTGTATTAGGAATTAGGATTAGTGCTGTGGGATTTTAGGATGAGCATTGGCTAGAAGGCTTGGTCTTGGGGTGCCATGTGATTCCTTAAAGCCTACCACATCAATGGAAGCAAAGATATGATGAAATGAAGGATATATGAATAATGAAGACTTGAAGACCCATAGCATTTATTATTTGTAACTATAATTATTCTTCTATATTCCGTTGTATAATGGTAGAGCTCTACCCATTTTCTTTTTTGGGGTGTAATGGGAACCCCACACGCCTTTTATTCTTTTTGTGGTAGTCTATAAAATTGTTTGATGTTGTGCTTAGATTAGAAAACAACATGCTTTCTAAGATTCTTATATTTTTGATGCTTTAATGTGTGACCTTGATGCGATTCGGCTCTTAGGATAAAATTAATTTCTCTACCCTAGTTAATAACTCACAATTAAAATTTAAAAGAACTCATAACCTCACCATAATGCCTAGGTTTTAAATAAGATAATTAAAAGATTTAGAAACCCTTAGCTGAATGGTTGAATGTCTCACAACATGCATTCATATTCTTTCTCTCTTGAACATGAAGGATCTCCATCCTTGCATGATAAGGGAATGCTTGACCTGTGAGGGCATCCCTTATGGTGGAGAACACCTTCTTCTAGCTGATTTGGCCCATAACCTATTTTCATCATGCATATAGGCATCAAAATCCTAAAACCTTTGTCAAAATGAAGTGTCAAAATTGAAATAAAATTTGAAAAGATTTTGCATTTGTAGATTAAGTCATTACTCATACCACTCATGCTCTAGTCTCTTAGAGAGTGGGTTTAAGGACTCTAGTCTCTTTCTACATAATAACTATCCTAGCTATTTTGCAACTCATAAGACTTGCCTACATGAATCTAAAGCATATGAGGAGTTAGCTGGCTACCACTCTAGCAAGTTATAAGCCGAGTAGTTGGGTGGTTTATCCTCTCTTGTGAGTTAAACCATACACCCATCTTCACTTATACTTAGGTAATGCATCAGCTTATGCTAAAGCTCCCTAGATTTAGGATCTGAGGTAGTTGTTTCCTTTAGGCTATTAGCATAAATTCTCACTCTTAGGCATTTCCACAATCTTGTGTTACTGGATTATAAGTGCTAGCTTTCTAATAAAATGTTAACTTCAATAAAATTAATCTCTTCAACTTCAAACATATAAAGCCCAACCATAGGATAGATTGGAATGCTCAAGAGGCTTACTAGTATCATGAGAATTTTCTATCCATTCTCTTTGGCTTCAATAATAAGTTTTCTCCATGAACAATCCCATTTTATTTTCCAATACAAATAATCTTTGATAGTATAGCCTTGAAATCTTTGGAGACCTTAATTTCTACTTTAATCAAGAATATTCATAAGGAATTCCCATTCCTTATGATGTAATTAACTATGGAGGCTTGCCTCATAGGGAACTTAAGGAACTGCTTAATATAAACCCTACTTTACTTTTCCATGTAAAGTAGAAAAAAGATCTCTGCACATTCAAGACCCATCATGCCTTAGAGTCCTTATTAGTGATTAGGTCCATTATAGGGTGATGATTTCTATCTTTTAAGATAGTGCATCATACCTTAATGTTGTACCCGATCACTTCAATAAATACCCCTAAGATCTGTGTGGTGTCCCACCTCCAAAAATAAACACCATAAATTTTTCTAGCGACTCCATTGGGGAGGATTCCTCTCTCCATCTCTAGTAGACATTATTGTCTCCAAGCATCAATAGTGGACTTATATTTTATATAAGCCCAAACAATATCTTTCTTTCTGTTGACACTTAGCTTATTTCATCCTTAAGCAAAGCTAGCCAACATCCTTTAGGTTTTAGGACCTCACTCCATGTAGGTCTTAAAATACCTATTGGGTCCCCCAATAGGTAAAAGTAAACTAACTAAATAAAGGAGATGACAAAATAAAATTTTTTGAACCTCTTTACCACTAGCTTGGTGAGGTAAGGTTTATCCCACATTTAAGAAAACTCAAACTAAAAAAAATATTATCTTTTACAAAATATTTTCAAAAGCACTTTTCCTAAATAATCATTTTTAAATTCACTCCACATGAAGTTTGCAAAATATATAACATTTTTCAAATCTCTTTAAAATAAAAGAATCAAACCTCATTTAACATACCTAAGTTTGTTAAATGAGGGTCCTCTTTCAAAATCAAAATCAAATTTACAATCAACAAAATGCCTTTCAAAGATTTTCAAAAAGCATATTTCTTAAAATAAAATCAATTAACCAACTCCATTTAACATACCCAAATCTGTTAAATGGAGTTCCATTTTTAAAATCAAAACAAAAAAATCAAAATCAACATATAATTGAACCTCACTTAACATACTCAAATTTGTTAAGTAAGAGTTCCCCTCTTTTCAAAAGCAATATCACACACAAAGTCAAGATATATATTTTGAATCTCATTTGGCATACCCAAATTTTCCAAATGAGAGTTCTATTTTCAAAAGCAACTACACACAAATAATTGAACTCTATTTAGTATACCTAAGATTTCTAAGTGGAGTTCCCCTTTTTCAAAAACCAAAACAAATTGGATCCTACTTAGCATACCCACATTTACTAAGTAGAGTGCCTTCTTTCAAAATTATAAAAAAATCAATGCACATTTGAATTCCATTTCACACACCCAAACTTGTCAAATGAGAATTCCTCTCTTTTTAAAAATAAAAACAAATTGGACTCTACTTAACATACCCACATTTGCTAAGTAGAGTTCTCTTTTTCAAATCACAAACTAATTAAACACAATTGAATTCCATTTGACATACCCAAATTTGTCAAATGAGAATCTCCTTTTTATAAAATCAAACATCATCAAGAAAATCAAATTGAAATCCATTTAACATACCACATTTGTTAAATAAGAGTTCACCTCTTTCAAAATGAAACAAAATCCAAGTCATACTTACATAACATACTGCATTTTTTTAAGTAAGAATCCCACTTTCAAAATAAAATCAAATACATTTTTGGATCTTACCCAACATACCACATTTGTTAAGTAAAATCCCTAACTTCAAATTAAAGCAACAAACACACTTGAGCCCTACTTAACATAACAAATTTGTTAAGTAAGGGTTTCACTTTTCAAATCAAAATAAAACATCAAATATTTTGGATCTTACGTAACATACCACATTTGTTAGTAAGAATCTCACTTTCAAATATATTAAACACACTTGAGTCCTACTTAACATAGAAAATTTATTTAGTAAGGGTCTCATTTTTCAAAATCAAATCATAATACATCAAACACATTGTGCTTCACTTAGCATACCTAAATTTGCTAAGTAAAGATCCCATTGTCAAATCAAAATAAATCAAATACATGACAAACAATCATAGCAAACAACTAAGATATTTTCAAAAATATCTTCAAACATGCACTTAGATCTCAGTTAGCATACCCAAATTTGCTAAGTGAAAGCTCCAAAATCAAAATCTCAAAATAAAGGATTAGCAAAACAAAATCATCTCCAAAATTCTCTCCAAATGGAGGAACCTCATTCAACATATCCTAATTTATTGGATGAAGGTTCCAAAATCAACAAACTAATTCTTATGGCAAAGTCTCTCTTCAAAATTCTAAATCTCTCCAAATCAGTGAACCCCACTTAGCATACTTAAATTTGTTGAGTGTGGGTTCAAATTTTGAATTAAAATCAAAAATTAGTGATTGAAGGAAAATATGAAGGTCAAAGTCTAATTTAGTTATATTTTCACATGCAGAGATATTAGAGTAGTTAGTTCAGCTCAGTCTCCAGTCAATACAGTTGTCATGGCTCCTAACAAGTTTGTTTTCTCTTTCCCCTCCAATGTAGACTTGGCCTTGGATCAGGCCAATCTCACCACGATTGAGGCCACCCACCTAATTTACTTTGGCCGTGGATACGATGGGGTTAGGATTACTTGTGAGTGGGTAGCCCTCACAACTATTAGCAAGGAGGAGGTGGTAAGCCACTCCTGCTTTCATGTTGAGTTTGACCCCAAGTTTCCTCTCTCAAGATGAAGGTGGAGGTCCCTATCGCATGCTGCAGTACCTACTTATTGTTCCTACTATAGCTTTGGTGAGCTTACCTCCTCCTTAGTCCCTCAAAAGAGAAGGCTATCTTAGCATCTGAGATAGTCTCCCTACCTTCAAGGTAGGTTCCAACTCCCACACCCATCATCGCAACAAAAGCAAGAAGATCAAGTGGCACCACGAGAGAGTGACCAGGGTGGTAGATGTCGCATCATATATTATTGAGGAGGGTTCTCCTCAAGAGGTCTCCCCTTTCTTGGGTGGTAGTAGATTCCACCCCTCTCCGGTTCGCAGAGAGGAGGATGCTAGAGAATTGTGATTCCCTCCACCACCGCCTTACTACTATTATTAGGCAGGAGGAAACCCTATGCCGGCCTCAGCTCTTTCACCGCGCAAAGCCTATGGATGCTCGTGAGTCTAGTTCATTATTGATCCGAGGTTTGTGATCCCCGTGAGCATCGCCCTGATCCATAGAGAGAGGGCCATCGGCCAAGGTTGCAACCAAGGTAGGTAGTAGGAGAGAGACAGGTAGTGCCTGTGACCTCCACCCTTATTGATTTCACCAATCTATGGGCCACCATGGCCAACTGCACAAAAAGTATAGTACTCACCATCACCAGGAGAGAGCTCAGTAGAGGCATGTTACCCCCATCACACCGCTCCATTCCCCATCCACCATCACAAGTCCCTATCCACCTTTCCACTATTCCTACAAGGTTAGACTACATTCGGGAGAGGAAGTCCCCATTGGTGATCGCTATAAGGATCCCACTCCATCTACTCCACCCATGAGGTGAAGTTGAGCTCTCCCATTTGACCTCCCACTCGCTTGTGGTGAAGGAGTGGCAACTAAAGTCACCATGGTCGCAAGCCACCACCACAACCACAATAGTCACCATCAACAAAGAGCATAGTAGAGGAGGGAGGGACACAGCCAGTCCCATGGTAATTGATCCTCAAGTGAGGGTGTACTATTAGTAGGCAAGATCTATAGATTCAGACAAGCATAGTTCCACGCTGGCCATCAACGAAGTCTTTATTTCACCCACCAAAGTAAAAGAGATCGCTCACTAGCCGACATCTTAGAGGACTACTTTACCGAGAAGATATGACTTCTAAGTAATGATCATTTTTGAGGAGGGGAGGGTAGCTTTTGACCCCATAAGGATGATCTTCTAGGGTTCGCCAAGTCCACATGGTCATACTCAAGCCTCCTCCACCGGCATCATCGGGGAAGGTGTTATGGTTGATAAGATGATGTCATCCATTCAACCCAACACCTCTAATAGCTTAGATGATCAAATCCAGATGGAGAAGAAGGATTATAGAGCATTAGCACTTGTAGAAAGCTGACAACATATGGAGGCCAAGCTGCCCTGAAGCTACATGTCTTAGAATTCTAAAAAGTACCTCCGC
>JAKCPB010000128.1:0-51260 GCA_021442155.1 Cymbidium sinense
ATAGATCATGGATGGTCTATTGATCCTCGGGAAGAATTAGTGATCTTGGCCATCCATCCACATATTTTGGATTGACAACTAAGATTAACCACATGTTTTAGAAATCCTTTATCCCTTTTAAAACCACGGGATGATCCCTGGTTGTTCGATCCGATTGAATGGCAGGGATCAAACCTCATCCCGCTGCTGCACCGCCACCATAATACGATGTTTAAGTAATCCCCTCACCACGTGAAGTGTGTAAAGTACACTGCCTACCACCGTCACACGTCGTGTTGTGTGCTGAGAGGATTAATTAGGAATTTAATTAATTTTAATTATTCTCCTAACCTTTAAAAATTCATATCTCCCTCAATAAAATTCAAACAAATATGAGGTAAATTTCTATGAAAGGATAAATCAACCTAGAATATTTTAAAAAATGATTTCAATGGATTTTGATATAAACTTTTCTTGAATTTTGGTTTTTAGTGGATATCTTATTTTTCTAATTACTTCTTAATTAATCATCAGATTAATCCCAAACTTCTTGGGTATGTTTTAGGAGATGACCTCTGCCTCCTCTAATTTTCTTTGGATTTATTTAAGGCTTAATTAGGGGTATTACAAATATGTTTCCTAATTACTCCCTTAATTTAATTAAGGATAATTAAGGTTTGGATTAGTGTTTTAATCCCTCATTGGTGTTGATTAATGTCAGATCCAGTGAATAGGAGGCTTAGAAAATAATTTTGGGGTATTTCCCTAAAGCTATTCCCTAAACCCTCTTTTCTTTTCTTAATCCTCTCTTACTTAAGGGTTAATTCATTAATTACTCTCTTAATAATTTAAAAATTCTAAAAACTTCAGAACTTAATTAATCTACTTTGGTAGATGCTTAGGTGTTAAGTAGCCTAAGTTCAATTAAAGAAATAAAACTCACTTCACATGTGTGAGGGTGTTTTGAAATTACTTAAGTTAAACCCCTTAGCTTAATTAACCATTAATCATGAGCCAAATTGCATTAGGCCCTTTTCTTCCAGGTGCATTGCAAATTTAAATTCCTTGTGAGTTTTATGTCATCTCATTGGCTCATAATTACTTGGTTAACTATGCTAAGGTGATATAAAGGGTTAATTAACTTGCTTAATTCATACCTTAACCTAATTAATATATAAAATGAATCTAATCATCTAAAAATTAAACAAAATATCAAACACATGTGGGAATGGGTTAGGAACAACAAACTCAACTCACATTTTCAAAATTAAATCAAATTCTAAATTAAACAAAAATCATCTTAAATAAACTTTGATTTACTTTAAGCTTTCCTATTTCATAAGAATGTCTTTAGGATTTAATTAAAGTGAATGTGTTTACATACTTTCATTGCTTCTTTCCCCAACATGTTAAATTTGTATGTCATGTGGTTTCATGCATTCATAATTTTCAAAATCCAAATTCAAAATTGAAATTGTTTACTTTATGTCAAATTTGCATGTGTTGGCTAAAGTAGAAATATGAATGGATATTATCACTACTAAATTCAAATTATTTTTTTAAAACATATAAATCAAATGCCTAAAATTAAAAGTGTGCTACTTATATTATAATTATAAGCTTGCATGTGAAAGGATATAAGGATGTGCTTAGTATAGGTTTTCCTTCTCTTTTCTTTTAGTATAGTTTTGAATAAGAGTTGGTAAGATGTATGGTTCATTTAAAAGAACCTAACACTTGCTTAATTATATATCCTATTCATTCCTATGCTACCACTTAAGAAGGGCCACCTATGCTTGTACAAATAAATTGCATAAATAAAATGAATCAATTAATACAACTTTTTGCATTCTTTCTTTTCCATTCATTTCTTTTGTAAACATGTTTGTATTTAAGGAAAGTGGTATATTATGGACAACCCAAGGTTGTGAGGCTTTAAGAAGCCCTAAGTAGGTCTTGTACCTTACACCTCTAGTTAACAATGGCGCTATACTTACTTATGCCTTTCTTACTTTCATGTGTGCATGTGAAAATTGGATAAGAAACCCTTTTCTATTAAATGAAAATCATGCATCTTAAACTTCCAAATTTCCTTAAATGAATTACTTAGCATGCATCATAAAGTGTGTTAAATATTCTCATTTGTGTGTATAGATATGCTTAGGATTCATTCATATGCATGTTATACATGTTGGGAAAGAAATGAAGTGATGTATGTTTTTGTGAATTTGGTTCATTTTATTTAATCTTAAAATGCCTTTCTTTTTGAATGAGATTTTTTAGAGTTCATCCAAACTTAGGATTAATTAAAACACTTAATAAACACATTCACTAAACAAAACTAAAATGTGAATCTACCTTAGAAATTACTTAGGTTAGGGAAGGAAAGAGAAGTCTTATTCTCTTTCCCTCTCTTTATAACTTAGTAATTAATTGTAGGATTCACATGAACCTAATCAAAACATGAAATAAAATCAACCCAAAAATAATTAAACAATTTGAATGAAACCCTCCTCTAAATTTAACATGGCTTCACACTAAGAAAATTTAAACTTAAAGCCATAGCTAAGCATACCACACAAACCTTCAAAGCACACACATTAGCCTATGTCCCCACATCTAGCTTTAGGTTAGTTCGGTGCATGGATTGATGCTTGCTTTTTTTTTTGTGATATATGTTTTAGATGATAGGGATGTATGTGTAGAATGAATGGTGGGTGATCTTAGACCATTATTTTTGCAAGGGATTATGCTTAAGGCTGTAATAAAAAATATAAATGCTTTTCTTGCAGGTGCTTATACCCTAAGCATATTCCAATATAGGTGGACTTAGTCACCATGTGGGGTGATAAGTCTAATATACATGCTTGGGATTTATTTGGTTTGTTTTAGCTAACCTTTGTTTTGCTGGTGTTAGTTAGATCTCCACTTTTCCTTTTCATGTAAATTTGTTCAATTAAGATGTTTGAATGATTATTATGGGGATTAGGATGAGCATTTGTCATAAGATCCTATCTTATGCACCATGTGAAGCCTTTGGAGCATCCACCTTTCATCCATCCAAAAGAAGGAACCCAAGAAGAAAGAAGAAAAGAAGAAGAAGAAGAAGAAATAAAGCTTGAAGACCCCCATAACAATTAATTCCTTGCTTAATTTCAGTTTAATTCATTTGTAATATAGGTGGTATAAGGGTAGAGCTTGCTATCCAAATATTTTTTTGGTTTGCGCCCACCACAACCCTTTTATTCTTTTTGCAATTAACTTTATAAATTGATTATTGATTTGTTTAGCTTGTGCATTAAGTGGCATCATTTTCTTAGTTTCTTCCTTGCTTTATGTATGGCCTGGACGTGGATTAGGCTCTTAGGAAAAAATAAATCTTTTACCCACTTAATAACTCAAAATTAAAAATAAAGAATTCATAACCTCACCTAAAGCTTAGGTTAAAATCAAGATAAAATAATTAGCAACCCCTTAGCTGGATGAGTATTTCTTTTACAATATCATGCATAAATGCATCTTATTTCACTCTTGATTGAGGGCTTCCACCTTTTCCAGAGAAACTTGGCTTGACCTTTGAGAGCCATGGTGGAAACACACCTCCTCCCTTCTCATTGATTTTGGCCAATAACTTTACTTCTCATGCATTAGGCATATGAATCATATTAGCCTGAGTCAAAATAATTGCCCAAAAATGAAAAAAAATGAAATTTGAATTGCATTAAATTTAAGTCATTTGAAGCATGCCTTCACATGATCTAGTCTCATTAGGGAGTGAGTTTAAAGGCTTAGTCTCTTTCTAAATAAATAACTACCTAGCTATCTTGCATGAAGCATATGACTTGCCTACATGTATTTAAAATCATAGGAAGGAGTTAGGCCCACCCCTAGTGGTGTAAGTCCAAACATGGGTGGTTTGTCCTCTTGTGGAGGCAGACCAAATACCCATTTTGCCTTAGATTTAGGTTGTGCTTTTGTCCCTCGCCAAAGCTCCCTAGATTTAGGTTCTGAGGTTGCTTCTCCCCTTTGTGGGCCATAAGCTTAATTCCTCACCTCATAGGAATTTCTTTAATCTTGTGTTAAGGAATCATAAGTCCTAAATCTCTAATGAAAAAATGCAACTCAAACATAAATCAATTTCAAAAAAATCAACCCAACTATAGGATAGTTTGAGATGTTCACTAGATTTCCTAGCATCATGGGCATCTCCTACTTATCTTCCATTTTGGCTTTGATAATAACTCCCTCTTTTTGATCAATCCCATTTGATCTTTCAAAAATAAACTAATCAATTGATAGTCCTTTTCTTTTGAAATCTTTGAAGACAATGATCATTTACCTTAATCAAGAGTATACCGAAGGGATCCCATCCCTTAGGATGTAATTAACTATGGAGGCTTGCCCCTATAGGGAACTTAACAAACCCCGATTTAAAATAAATCTTTTACTTTTTTTCCATGTAAAGTAGGGGAAGAATCTCTGGTACATATGCAGACCCATCATCCTTAGAGTCTTTATTGGTGATTAGGTCCATTAAAGGGTAGTGAGTTATGTCTTCAAGAAAGTACACTTCTTGATGACATACCCAATCACTAATAAGCACATCTCAGATCTATGTGCATCCCAAAAAAAATGAATTTTTATATTCTTGCCTCTTTTCACCACAGATTTGAAGGTGACCATATGTAGAAATTTTTCTAACCAACAGATTTTTCTAGTGACTCTGCTGGGGATGGTTCCTCTCTCCATCTTTGATAAATGTTCATTATCTTTGACTATCGATAGTGGGTTTGTACTTTGGTATGAATCTGAGACTATCTTTCTTTCCGTTAGTACTTAGCTTATTTCATTCTTAAGTTGAGTTAGCAACATCTTTAGGTTTTAGGACCTCACTTGTGTCTTAAAACCTCAAGTTCTCCAATGGGTAATAATAAAAAGATCTAAATAAAGAGAAAATATTTAAAGACTTCCTTCTTATCATTTTTATGATAAGGAAAGGTTCATTCTAAAATAATAAAGACACAATAAATTTTCCATAAGAACTTTGCTTTTCAAAAAGCACCTTTTCAAAATGCACTTAATAAAATATTTTCCACAAAATTTTTCACCCTCATTTAACAATTCTCATAATTGTTACATATAGGATTTTCAAAATAACTAACAATCTTTTCCAAAAGCATAAATGAACATCTTCCTTCAATTCATTTTGATGAAGATTTCATTTTCAAAATAAAATGAATAATCATCTTCCCAAAATCAAAATCAAAATTAAATTTTCAAAAGCACACATGAACCTTTCCATTCAATACACTCATACATATTGAATGGGTTCCATTTTCAAATAAAATTAAATTTTTCAAAAGCACATTAACACCTTCATTTATACTCAAATTTATTAAATAAAGATTTCATTCCCAACTAAAAATAATATCATTTGGAAATCCCACTTAAACATATCTCACGTATGTTTAAGTTGAAATTCCTTGTTTTAAAAAGTAATAATCACACACAAAACAAAATTTTTACATTTCAAAAATAAGATTGATCTCCATTCCTACATACCCAAATTTGTTTGAATGGAAGTCCACTTTCAAAATTAAAATTTAACAATCATATTTCAAAAAAATTTCAAAACACATTTTGGAACTTCATTTAGCATACTCAAATTTGCTAAGTGAAATCTCCAAATCCAAAATCAAAATTTGAACACATTTTGGAACTTCATTTAGCATACTCAAATTTGCTAAGTGATGTCTCCAAATCCAAAATCAAAATTCAAAACATATTTGGAACTCCATTTAGCATACTCAAATTTGTTAAGTGAAGTCTCCAAATCCAAAATCAAAATTTTAAAAACATTGGAACTTCATTTAGCATACTCAAATTTGCTAAGTGAAGTCTCCAAATCAAAACATCAAAAATTTTCAAACAATTTTGGAACTTCATTTAACATACCCAAATTTGTTAAGTGAAGTTTTCAAATTCCAAAATTAAAATTTTCAAACACCCTTTGGAATTTCATTTAGCATACTCAAATTTGCTAAGTCTCCAAAGTCAAAACCAAAATTCTCAAGCACTTTTGGAACTTCATTCCTTAGCATACAAAATTTGCTAAGGAGAAGTTTTCATTTTCAAAACCAAACTAAATCACAAAATTTTGAACAAATCTTTTAATTTCATTTAGCATACTCAAATTTGCTAAGTGAAATTTCCATTTCACAAAACTAAGTGAGACTTCAACCTTAGCATACCATATTTGCAAAAGTAAGTCTCCCCATCAAACAAATAAAAATAAAAATGAAACACTTAGGATTTCCTTAGCATACTTAAACTAAGGATCCTCTTTCAAAAAAATCAAAACATCCAATAAACAAATGAAACACTTAGGATTTTTCTTAGCATACCTAAATTTGCTAAGAATTCTATTTTTAAAATTCAAACAAAACACACTTGGATTCTTCACTTAGCATACCTAAATTTTCTAGGGGGGAATTTCAAATTTCAAAAAAAATCAATCAAACAATAATTCACAAAAAAACAACCACTTTCAACCACTTCACTTAGCATACCCAAATTTGCTAAGTAAATAAAATTCAAAATCACTAAACAAAAACAAAATTAATTGACCCTTACTTTGTATACCCAAATTTGTTAAAGGAATGGGTCCTTAAATAAAAAAAAAATATCTAAATTCAAACAAAATATTTTCTTATTTTTCAACATATGTTGAAGTTGGATTCACATTCAAAATTCCTCTTTCAATAAAATTCTCAAATCTATTTGAACTTAACACTTCCAAGTTGTTGGATGTGGGTTCAAATTTTAAAATTCAAATTCAAAATCTACAAAGATAGAAATCGATACAAGTTCATTTCTATTGCGGTTCTTATAATTGATTGATAATGATAGTTCAATTTTAGTCTTTTTAGTTGTTACGAGATGGTGGTTCATAGAAGTTCATTTTCACTTTCCCCATGGAATGGTTGGACTGGACTTGACTTTGGACCATACACATCTGACTCACTTTAGTAGGAGATTCAAGGGAACAAGGATTACTTGTGTGGGCACTCTCCTCACTACGATCGGTAGGACCACAAAAGTGGTCATCGATTGATCTACCCTCGACTCGATGTCTCCTGAGAGGAAGCGTGGTAGTCCCACCGACTTAGTTATGATGTATTAGCCATTTGTAAGCCCTATGGTTTCTCAGGCTGCCCTAGTGAAGGCTAGCACCCTTTCATCTGTACACTCTAAGGGCTTGCCTCCCCTACTTTTAAGTATGGGCCTAGCTCTCACTCCTCCCATCCTACCAGGACACATAAGAACAAGAATGCATGATCAAGTGGTATCACACCGGATCACTAAGAGATAGAGGCAACCCATTGGGTTATTGAGGATTTTCTCATTGTTACTTCTGCGGTTATAATAAATCCATCCTCTCGATAGGATGTTAGGAGGATTCACTCATCACCTCCACCAGTGGTGCAGCATCAACCAGCAATTACTAGGAGTAGGAGGTCATACATTGGCCTTTAATTTATCTTGGGTAGTGAGCTTACGTTGAGTCGAGCTCGTTTGATCTCAGATCCATCATCCCCCATAGTGTGGGGAAGCATATCCGCCAGGAGAGGGCTCAGAGAGGCCCATACAACTCACATCACCAGAGAGGTAGAGGTTGGTCACCGTTGGCGACTTCCGCACTTATTGATTTTTCAGCTCGGCTGCTACTGCTCGACCATGGTGACACATCCTTCTTGGGACTAGTCACCATAAGAGGACTCTGTATAGAGAGTTGGTGGTGTCTCCACCCTACAGCTCTACCCCTCGTCTGCCATCACCAGTCCAAGTCAGATCATCTCTTATTCCAACAAAGGCCATGAAGGTAATATCCGGAGAAGCGCACCCCATTGGTGATCCGACTAAGGGATCTACCCCATCCACATCACCTATTGGCAAGGCCAAGTTCTCTCTGACCTTACCCTAGTAGTGGTGTGGAGTGGCGACCTTGAAGCATGGTCATCCCTTCACCAACTCTGCCAGTTCAATAGGATTAGGAGATGGTGATAGTTATTTTAGATATTACAGATGATAGTCCATACACCATAATGGAACATCCTTGGTTATAGCGTGGTAGTGTCATGCATCTAGTAGATCTACATAAGATTGACTCTCCAGTGACAGGCGAGGTCCGGTACCTCTCAGTGCACCATAATGATCACACCGCTCAACATAGATTATTCGTACCTGCTCAGATTGATCATTCTTTAGATGAGATAGTGGCACATTATTTCATGGAAAAGAAGGAAATTATGATTCGGTGATGAAGAGAAAACTTGATCCAAATGAAGATGACTTGTTGGGAGACTATTTGAGTGCATGGTAGACACTAGAGGATCTCTTCTTATGGAATAACAAGCCATGGAAGGTGATGAGGTTGATCGAAGAACATCAACCTTCACATTAGTTGAGGTAGAAAGACGAGCAGATAGATAGGATGGCATGATAGTTAGAGGACTTATTAGTAGCAATTTCAATGCTTCAGAAACAAGCCACATTAGTTCATCCTACTACAGTCGACATCAGTCAGCCTGAGTTAGTGCATGTCTTGGATCGAGTCAAGACTTTACCTCCCATTGAGCAAGGTAGCACAAGAATGTATAGGAAGGTAGTGGAAAGTACCTCCATATAAGAAAAAGACATAAAATCCATGGTTGAGCAGCAAGTGAAGGAAGCATTGGCTCAAGCTTGGTGAGGATCATCGGTTCCAAAAGGCAGACCCTACCTAGAGGAATTTGATGCTATCTAATATCAGGGTTTCTTGCCACCTTCCTTCAAAATCTTTGATGGTAGTGGAACCCAAGGGAGCATATACATTTAGGCAATTATTGCAAAGTGTGATGCTTTGCTTTTTTGCCTCTTCATTTAGTAGCTTAGTGGGTAATTGATTTTTAAACTAAATTTTAGTAAACATTTTAAAGTTGAGCAACTCTTTATCAAGAGATTGGACAAAGGTTCTTAGGCCATCTTTTAGCATAACACCTCGGTGAGTCCCTTATTGATTATATTCTTGATGGCATAATAGATGAAGTGTACTATGTCGAACAACATGCCATTGAGATTCTTTTGAAGAATATCCATGGACCGGTCACCTTCATACTTAAGGGCTTCACTATCAAGATATTTGAGAAGCTAATCAATAAGGTGGCTAGTCTACAAGGATAGAAAAAATAGTAGCCTTTTGAAGATCAGTTTCCTAAGCAGAAGCCACAAAAGGTCTATGAGAAGAAGCCAGGAGTAGTCACTGTGGTTGATAAGGGGAAGCAGCCAGCTAGAGACCAGTCTGAGATACCATGACTTCAATAGCCTCCACCTTCTTTGCCACCAGGTAGCCTACACAATAGCCTCCACATCCATGAGCCATCACCTTCATACCACCACCAGTGGCACTAATACTCGCGTCAGGTAGCTATGGTCCACCTTCTCTTTTAGATAAGTTAAACAAACCTTATTCTTTTATGAGGGAGGTATTAGGAAGATCTTGAAGAATTTCTTAAAGAAGCCTGATTTTCAGTTACCCGAGCCTAGGATACCGGAGGAAGTAGGCAAAAGTCATGATTCAAACTTTTGCCCTTACCACTATATGCTTGGCCATGTTTTGGAGGATTACTTTACATTCAGTGGCTTGAACACGGTTTCAAGAGGTAGTTATCTGAAGGAATACCTATGGAACAACCTTAGTTCCATTAGGGTAATCCTTGGGATACATGTGATCTACCAAAACCAAAGAATAGCAATTTGTCAACCCAGATAGCCCTTTAGCATAGCCAGACCATGTCAGCCTCGACACTATTACTTTCCACATGACTTCTTCCACTTCAGCTAGCTCTTTTATTTCTTCTACTAGTAGAACTCTTGTATCGGCAGATAAGGGCATCCAATCTCTTACCCCACTCACTTTACTTGATTTCTACTTTGTACCTCCAAATAATTCCAAGAAATTGAAGAATAAAGCTAGTTTGAATTACATCTATGTCACTTCTAATTGATTGTCTTCTTGTATTCCTCTTATAATGTGATTAGATTTCTAATGAACCCCTCTCAGCGGGTTCCCTTGGAGGTGACTTTCGATCCAAATAGAGAGAGAACCGGGCCTCCAAATAAAACAAAAGTATTCAAATCTAGTTTATGTGAAACTATTAGGCAATAGTTAAGAACCTTAGCTCTTACCTCACTTACATCTCAAAAAGTAGAAGGTTGGATAGTTAAGGAAGTCCCTAAGTCTTCCAGTGACATGAAAGCGAGAAGAGATTTTTTGGGATCATCATCCTCAAGTCTTGAAGTTGATGTAGAACTTGAGGAGGATTCATTTAAGGAATTAATGGAATTACCATTTGACTTTTACTCATCTTGTGTTCATAATCTTATACAGAAAGGTTTAGTTCCTCATACATGGTTCAAGCATAGGTCAGAGTACTTCGAGAAGCTATGGAATAATATAGGTAGGGAAGCACAATTAAGAGTAGGACTAGGATTGATGATTGTCAGTGGGTATGAAGATTATTTCTTAGTTACTAATCATTTGGAGTCTCGATAGTTTCTTCTTACACAACCATAACTCTTATGAGAATGTGTGTTTATAAATCTCAGATAATCTAGATGATCTCAAAATCAAAGAGGCACCGCTAGAATTTGAAGAGGAGATTCATTCAACAATTGACAAGCTTGAAGTAAACAACCTCGGGACAAAAGAAAATCCACACTTGACATACATCAGTTTGTTGTTGAATGAAGAAGAAACTAATGACTTAGTTAGGCTATTGATTGAGTTTAAAGACTGCTTCGCATGGAGTTATGAAGAAATGCCTGGATTATCTCCTGACATAGTAGTCCACAAGCTAGTACTAGACCCTAACACTACCTATATTAAGCAAGCTCCTAGATGCATGTGATTAGAAATTAAACAACAGGTCATTTCTGATGTCAAGAAATTGATCGATGCTAGTTTCATCAAGGAAGAAAAATATCCTACCTGGTTAGCTCGAGTCATCCCATTTAAGAAGAAGAATGGTCAAATTTGCATATACATCAATTTTAGGGACTTAAACAAGGCATGTCCTAAGAATGAGTTTTTTAATGGTGGACATCGCCTCATCTCATGCAGTTTTCTCTTTCATGGATGGGTTGTTTGGCTATAACCAAATCAAGATGTCTCCTAAAGATGAAAGAAACACTACTTTTTGAACCTCGATTGAAATCTTCTATTATAGGGTCATGCCTTTCAACCTTAAAAATGTTGGTGCTACATACCAATAGGCCATGAATCAGATCTTCAATGAACTCATCCATCATCAAGTTAAGTGCTACATTGATGATTTAGTAGTCAAAAGTAGAGAAAAGGAAGACCACTTCTTTGACTTGAGAGTAGTTTTTAAATGGTTAAGATAATATAACCTCAAAGTGAATCCCACGAAGTGTGCATTTGGGTGGCTTAGGGAAATTCCTTGGGTTTATTGTTCACAGGGGAAATAGATCCTAAAAGATCAAAGCTATCTTAGAAATGCCACCTCCTAGAGTTTAACTCAACTCAGATCCTTCCATGGATGGTTGGCATATCTAAGATGCTTTATCTCCAACCTATCGGAGATGCAAGCCATTTTTAGCACTTGTCAAAAAGGATGCCAAGTTCAAGTGGGATGATAGGTGCTAGCAAGCCTTTGAAGATATCAAGCAATATTTAGTGAAGTCGCCAGTTCTAGCAACCCCTATCTGAGTCCTCCTCCACTACTACATTGGAGGACTCTCTCAATGCCTTGTTGGCCCAAGCCAATGATGACAAAAAGGAGAGCGCTCTCTACTACCTCAACTATAGTCTGATTCCTACTGAAGTGAAATATACACCTATTGAGAAACATTTCCTAGCTCTGATCTTTGTTTTCCAAAACCTATGACACTATATGCTTTCTCATAAGGTGAACTTAATCTCTAGAACAAATCAATTGCAGTATCTCATGACATGGCCAATGCTATTCAGATGTTTGGCTCCCTGGTCCATGATACTTTCACAATTTGATATCACATTCATACCCCTCCATGCGATAAAAGGATAGGCACTAGCATTTCTTAGCAGCACACCCACTTCCAGCTGATTCTCCACTTAGTGATGATCTCCCCGATGAACAAATCATGAACTTAGGGAAGGCCGACAACTGCTGATGGGAGATGTATTTTGATGGTGCAGCTTCTTTTCTTAAAGGTGAAGCACCACAATCTATTCTCCCAGGAGAGGCAGGGGTAGGAATAATTCTTCTAACTCCAAGCCATGATGTGATGAGATTCTCATAATATCTTTCCAACCCTTGCACCAACAATGAAGCCAAGTATGAGGCTTTGATTACTAGTCTGGAGTTAGCCATCACTATCAGTGTCAAGAGTATCAACATCTTTGGGGATTCTCAGTTGGTCATCAATTGCTACATCTATCGGGTTCTCAAACCAAAGCTTCATCATTACTATGAGTATACCATGAACCTATTGGCCCAAATTCAGTCACCATCTACAAGGTTCCCAGTAGAAGCAATAGATATGCTTTGGCCAAACTTGCCAAAGAATTGGCATGTCCAGAAGATGAGTCCATTTCAATAAGGGTCCAAAATAGACAATTCCTATCCCTTATTGATGTTGAACTCATTGAGAGACTTTCTCTTGAAGGGGAGGTTGTTGTTGTCAAAATGGACAAGGAGCTGGATTGGAGGCAACCGTTCATAGATTACTTGAACACCAGCAAACTACCTCAAGAAAAGTCACAAGTCCATCAAATGAAATAGAGAGCTCTATCTTATACTCTCATTGATGGCTTCTTGTACCATCGATCCTTTGACCAAATGTGGTTACATTGTTTAGACAAACATGAAGCTCATGGCATTGTGGTACACTTTTGTGAAAGTCATTATTGAGATGAAACATGGATAGCTATGATATGCCATCGTTGGGTGCATGGTATTTTCCTCCACCAACCACCCACATTGGCCTCATGGCCATTTGAGTGTTGTGGGGTAATTGTCCAATCGATCCTTGTTCTTCCAAGGGGCATCGATTCATCTTAGCTACCAACTACTTTTCCAAGTTGGCGATGCTATCCCACTGAGAGGTCATAGCACATGTCAGCTTTTTAGAACCATGTGTATATAGGTTGGGGTGTCGGAATTATATCTGGTAATGGTACTACATTCAAAAGCACAAAGATCAACAGCTTTGACAAAAGAGATAGTATAGATTGGAGATACTCCACCATCTACTACCCTATAGCAACTGGCTTAGCAGAATAATTCAACAAAACTATCATCCAGATACTAAAGAAGACTCTTAATGACAATAAATGATAGTGGAATAAGTAGTTGGTTGAAGCCTTGTGGGCCTACCGCACCACATACCAAACTCCAACTCAGTCTACCCTTTTTTCTTTAGTTTATGGGTCTAAAGCCATTCTTCCTTTAGAAGTTCAACTCCCATCACCAAGGATAGCATTGGGTAACAAGATCACTATAAAGAAGAATGCAAAGTTGTGATTAGAAGAGCTCAAAGGTTTGGAGGAGAGTCACCTGGGCATGCGAACCTCATGCATAAGGCCTAAATGATTCAAGCTCACAACAAGTCGCCCTAGGTCTTTTCAGTAGGAGAACTTGTGTTAGTCCTAAGGAGACAAATTGTTGTCAAAATATGGGAGGTAAGTTTGAACCCACTTGGGAAGGCCCCTATGTCATAGAGAAGGCCTACCAAGGAGGATCTTATCATCTTATTAATTGTAAAGGGGAATACCCGATGCTTCCAATTAATAGGCTCTATCTAAGAAAATATTATCCATGAAATAAATCATGTTTGAAACTAATTTTAATAAAAGAACAAAAAACTGATTCCATTCATCAAATCTTCTCTTCTTTCAGAGCATTGTTAGCTTATCTTGCGAATCCGCCATGATGTGTCTAGGGTTGGTGTGAGAGTCATCCAGTGGCATCCTATCCCTCTTTCACAACATAAACACAATCTCCTAATGCAATTAGAATAGGTGTAAGAAAACCCAAGCATCCTATTTTGATTAGCATAAGTTAGGTGTGAGACCCAAATGACATCCTTTCTTAGTAGGAATCCTATTTTCCATCCATAAAACCAATTCATCAATCCCCTAGTGTATTTATGGTAGGTGTAAGAGTCCCAAGAGGCATCCTATTCCTTTTAACACATGCACAACAATAAGCACAAATCTTTTATCTCGAGCTATTTTGATGTGGGAGCAAGCCCCTTGTGGCACTAACTCATTAGCTGCTCTAGGTCAGGTCTACATGATACCTCGCTAGTATGTCACCCTAGTGGTCACTTGTTTGGATGATGTGAGTCCCTATGCTTTCTTCCTAACTTGACCATTGCAAATCAATGAGCACCTTGTTAATATGGTAGGCTTCACAGCCAGTAAACTACCTCATGTTGATTTTGTTTTAGAAGATGTGAGTCCCCGTGCTTTCTTATTGAACTAGCTATCATGCACTAGTGGGTATATTTAAGGTTTGGGATAAGTCTCCCAGAGGCTCATTTCCTCTTGACTACTTTTGAGCTGATATAAGTCCCCCAATGGCATTCACTCAATAGTCGCCCTAGGTCGGATATCACCTGTCGAGCCAAAGACAGACTATCCCAATAATTAGTTCTGCTATATGAGGATGTGAGTCCCGAGCTTTCTTTCGAGGATGATTGTTGTAAATTGATGGGCACCTTAGGTTGGTTGATGTTCACTATGCAAACAATGACTCACCTAGTGAGTACACCACTCTTGGCAGATATGAGTCCCCATGCTTTCTCTTTGAGTTTGACACCGAATATCTATTGGATATATGACTAGCCATGTCATCTTATCTAGGGTGTTGGATTAAGCCCTTAGCAACCCCATCCCTTGCGGGAACTCTATTTGGATCATTTCCTTAGCAACCCCATTTAGATACTGTTACTTTTGGATTGGCGGTTCCTCTTTTCTAGTACCATGGTTGGAGAATTTGTTCAGAGGATGCGCAGATTATCCCTTAGTTCAATAAATCTGAGATAGGTCTAGGCTGATATAAGCTCCTTCTCAGTTTGATCCTCTTTTCTTGAGCTGATTTAAGTCCTCTAGAGGCATTCACTCAATAGTCAACCCTAGGTCGAATTCGATTTGTTGCCCAAAATAACCAATCACCCCAATGGTTCCTTATTGTGGAAGATGTGAGTCCCTGCACTTTCTTCCTAACTTGTCTATTGTAAACTGAAAGGCACCCCTTTGGTTGGATAGTCCTACCTTATGGTTGGTAGACTACTCCCTTTGAATTAATAAATGAATAGTTAGGTCTCATGGCCCCCTGCAAGTTCATCATAAACCAATGGAATCCATCAAAAAATAAAGAAAACTAAAATGAAATTAATCTTAACTATCCTTGAGTTGATCTAAGTCCCCACATTCACTCAATAGTGACCCTAGGTTGGGTTTCATTGTCTTACCAATAGATTAAGCGGTCTTATTTTAGAAGATGTAAGTCTACTATGCTTTCTTCTCCATTTCTTTGCATGAAAGGCATCCCTTTGGTTGGCTACTCCTACTATGTGTTTAGTATACTATCTCTTTGGATTGGTAAGTCTAGTTAGGTCTCCTCAGGGCTCCTACTTCCAGCAATAGGTTCATCTCAAAATTCAAACCTAACAAAATTGAAATAAATTCAACCCTCTTCCCCAACAGATCTTAAACAAATCTTTTTCCCCTGGTGATCAAATCAAATCAAACCTTTCATCCCCTTATGGATGACTTGAACTGCCCACAGTGGAAGGTTCACACTCTATCCCTTAGTGGATTCTTCCTTCCCTCTCTTATGTCTTGGACATAAGTAGAAACCCTCTAAGCTCATTCTTTCTACACCTTGGGTTAATGATAGATTATTTCTTTTGTGATCTTTTTGGTGTTGTTGATTGTTTGATCAACACTAATAAGTGGTGTTTTTTGTCGGTCACCACACTCTGGCATTGTTGACCTCATTTTTTATAATGAGAGCTCAACCCCTCCATCTTAGACATTAGGACTTCTCTTTTAGACTTTAAGAGTTCCTTAGTCTTAAGACACATCTAGTGATTAGGTGGACACTCAACCTAGCCCTAGAGACTTAGAAGAGTTAGCCATCAAAATAGGTCATGCCTTAGGGGTGTTAGGAAAATTTGCCTACCGTTAGCTTGAACCATTCCTCACTTTCCTTCCTTCAAGTGAAACTCCAAACCAATCTTATTTGATTTTCTCTAAACTCAAATCAACTCCATGTGATTGAAACCCATGATTGAAACCCATGAACGAAATTCCTAAGTCCAAATCCTTCTTAAATCCTTAAACTCTTCTCAAGAACTTAACCAAAATCATGATCTAAACTAATTTGAATCCTTGAGATTTTCTCATAATTCATTTATATTCTCATTTATATTCATATATAAATGAAATATAAATATAATCCAATCAAACTAAACTTAAAATTCAAAATCAATTCATGAAATTTCCTAAGTCCCATAATCTTCTTCTTAAGGACTTAGCCAAAATCAACTCTAAATCAATTCAAACTCATGATTTTCTCAAAACTCATTTATATTATCATTTATATTCACATATATAAATGAAAATATATAAATTAATCAAATTAAATTCAAAATTAAACTCCAAATTTCAAATCCTCCTTAAGTCCTTAATATTCCTTCTAATGGACTTAGCCTAAATCAAATCAAACTAATTCAAATTTATGGGATTTTCTCATAACTCATTTATAAAATCATTTTTATTCAGTTATATAAATGAAATATAATTATAAATCAATCAAACCAAATTTAAAAATTCAAGCTTCAAACTCCAAAAATTTCCAAAGTCATTTAAATCCCCTTTTAATGGACTTAATCATGATCAAATTACTTCAAATCCTTGAAATTTTCTCATAATTCATTTATATTCTCATTTATATTCACATATATAAATGAAATATAAATTCAAACAATCAAAACCAATTCCAAAAATCAAACTCAGATCCGTTCAAAATCCAACCTAAGCCTTTCAAGTCAAAATCTTGAATTTAGCCAAATCAATTTCAAATCAAGCCAAACTCTTGATTTTCCTTCATGATTCAATCAACCCAATAATCATGAATTCATATATAAATACAAACTTTAATAAACAAATCCAAAATCAATGCAAAAATCAAAGCCAAAATCCCTTCATATTCTTCCTTTGAATATGAAATTGTCAAATGAATCAAAACCCATTTGACTTCAAACCACTTGTAAATGGATATATATTTCAATCATAAGTCCATATACAAGTTCAATCAAACTCAAATCAAGCTTTGACCAAGCCATTTGATCCACTTAGGCTCACTTAACCTAAAGTGACCTAAAGTACCCTTATAAGACAAATTCTAATCATAACCAAATTGGATTGAACCAAACTCACCTTTGCCTCTCATCATGATCAGCAATGATCATGGGATGATCAATCAACCAAATTGGGTCAAACTAAGTCAAACCTAAGGGTTGAGTAAGTCAATACTTAGCCTAAAATGAAACCTAACATAGCCAAAATCCACCATAGGCAAAATTGATTAAAACTAATAATCTAGGTTCATTCATGAACTATGGTTGAACTTGACCAAGTCACCATTTGAGCCTAACCTAGCCCAATTGACCACTTGACCCAAGTTGACCCAACTTGACCTAAAAAGTCAAAATGTGTCAAAACTTGATCTAAGTCAAATTGATTGAAACCAATGGGTCAAGTTCATTCCAAATCACTTGTTGAACTTGACCAAAGCCTCAATTGGCCAACTAGACCTAACCTAGCCCAATTGACCTTGAACCCAACTTGACCTAAAGGGTCATGATGAGCCAAATTCAAACTTAACCAAAATTGATTGGAAACAAAGATACCACTCTACTCCATATGACTAACCAAACCTAAACCTACCCTTTACCTAGCTCAAATATGTCAAATGGGTCAAATAGATCAACTTGACCCATTTGACCTATATGGAGTCATATGAGCCAAATTCAAACCTAAACCAAATTGAATCAAACCAAAGCCACCAAAACATTTCAAATGGTCATATAAACTTGAACAAACCCTTAGTTTGACCCAATTTGACCAATTGGTCAACTTGACCCAAGTTGATCCATTTTGACCTAAATGGGTCAACATGAGCCAAACCTTATCAAATGAATTCCAAATCTCATGAAACTTGGCCAAACCTATTTTATCCACATAAACATGTCCAAATTGAAAAATCAATAAAATAACCTTTCTACCCTAGGCCATAAGAAATTTTGGTCTAATCCATGGGTAATTTGGTCATGCCCTTTTCATATCAACTTGATACCATCCTAATAGCTCAAGTAGAGCCAATGAGAGTGTTGCACCCAACCTTTGGGGGTCCAAATGGACCCAAGGAAAAATCATCCCCTAACTGGCTCATTCAAAATCCTCCTTCCACTTGATTTGAAGCACATGGGAGGTTACTTATCCACTCAAGACCTCAACCATGTGCAAAGATCTAACACAAACCCTCCCATATGGTCAATTGGATCAAAATGGCAAGCTAAGGCTCACCATTTTATTGCCATAGAGGGAGATATATTTTCCCTAATTCAATTTGAATTAATCATCCTAATATTCGATTGGGCACTAGAGAGAGTTAGGAAACATCAAAGAGCATTCCAAAGCTTTCTAAGAGTGATTTGAATCTTAGCTTTCTTGGTTTTCTCCCTTAGAAAATAGGGGAGCTCATTTCAATTCCCAACTTCTTCCACACTCAAATCTACTCTAATTCTTCTTGCACACTCCCTCAGAGGATTAAGTTGAGTGCACCCAAGCTATCATTCAAGTTCCCAAAGTAAGGAGGAGGTGAATTGGATCAAATCCATAAAGGGGAGAAAGTGGTGTTGGTGAGAGATCTACTCAACCCCAAGGCTTGAAACTTTTAATAGGGCTTCGTCTCCACTAGACAAGTATCATGAGCTCAAGTTCGGTGATCACCTCCTCAAGGTATTTTTTTTGATCATTTAGCTTAGGAGGTGTTGGTCCTTTGTGAAAGAAATATTCATGGCATGTGAAATCCATAGTTGGATAGTTTGTAATTGTGCTTAGATGGTGTGGGTACAATCTCATTCCAATTTGAGCTCAATTGAGCTCAGATCTTCCCTTAGATCTTGGATGGTCTCTATCAAGCCTCAGGAAAGAACTAGGGTGATCTTGGCCATCCATCCACAATTTTGGATGGACGGCCAAGATTAACTGCACATTTTAAAAATCTTTTATCCTTTTTAAAACCACGAGATGATCCATGGTCGTTCAATCCTTGATCAAATGGTAGGGATCAAACCGCATCCCATCACCGCGCCTCCACCCTAACGCAATGTTTTAGTAATCCCCTCAAAGCGAGATGCGTGTAAAGGTCCTTGGCCCATGTCATGTGCTATGGTGAGGAGTTTAGTTAGGGATTTAATTAATTTTGGTTAATCTCCTAACCTTTAGAAATTCATATCTCCCTCAATAAAATTTAGAAAAATATGAGGTGAATTTCTATATAAAGATAATTCAACCTATAATATTTTTAAAATGATTTCAATGGATTTTAAATTATACTTTCCTCTAATTTTGGGTTTTAATGAAAATTTATTTTGTTAATTACTTCTTAATTAATCTTCTCATTAATTCCAAACTTCATGGGTATGTTTTAGGGGATGACCTCTGCCTCCCATAATTTTCTCAGGATTTATATAAGGCTTAATTAGGGGAATTGCAATTATATTTCCTAATTACTACCTTAATGTAATTAAGGATAAGTAAGGTTTAGATTAGTATTTTAATCCCTCATTGGAGTTGACTAAGGTCAAATCCATTGAATAGAGGCTTAGGAATAATTTTGGGGGTATTTCCCCAAACTATTCCCTAAACCTCTTTTCTTTCCTTATTCCTCTTTTTTAAGGGTTAATTCATTAATATTCTCTTAATTAATTTCTAAATATTCTAAAAGTTCAGAACTTAATCTACTTTGGGTAGATTCTTAGGTGTTGAATAGCCTAAGTTCAATTAAGGAAATGAAGACTCACCTCACATGTGTGAGGGTGTTTTGAAATTACTTAAGTTAAATCTCTTAGCTTAATTGACCATTAATCATGAGCAAAATTACATTAGGACTTTTCTTCCTAGGTGCATTGCAAGTTTAAATTCCTTGTGATTGTTTTATGTCATCTCATTGGCTCATAATTGCTTAGTTAACTATGCTAAGGTGATATAGATAAGGGTTAATTAACTTGCTTAATTCACCTTAACTTAATTAATATATAAAAAATGAATCTAATCATCTAAAAATTAAACAAAAACTCAAACACATGTGAGAAGGGGTTAGGAATAGCAAACTCACATTTTCAAAATTAAATCAAATTCTAAATCAAACAAAATCATCTCAAAAAACTTTGATTTACTTTAAGCTTTCTTATTTAATAAGAATGTCTTTAGGATTTAATTAAAGTGAATGTGTTTACATACTTTCATTGCTTTAATTATTTCCCCAACATGTTAAATTTGTATGTCATGTGGTTTCATGCATTCATATTTTTCAAAATCAAATTCAAAATGAAATTGTTTACTTTATGTCAAATTTGCATGTGTTGGCTAAAGTAATAATATGAGTGGCTATTATCACTACTAAATTCAAATTAGTCTTTTAAAACATATAAATCAAATGCTTAAAACTAAAATGTGCTACTTATATTTTAATTATAAGCATGTGAGAGGATATAAGGATGTGCTCGGTATAGGTTTTCCTTCTTTTCTTTTGTATAGTTTTGAATAGGAGTTGGTAAGATGTATGGTTCATTTGAAAATAACCTAACACTTGCTTAATTCTATATCCTATTCATTCCTATGCTATCACTTAAGAAGGATCACCTCTACATGTACACATAAATTGAATAAACAAAATGAATCAATTAATACAACTTTTTACATTTTTTCTTTTCCATTCATTTCTTTTGTGCACATGTTTGAACTTAAGGAAAGTGTTATATTAGTCTGGAAAAGCCCAAGGTTGTGTGGCTTTAAGTAGCCCTAAGTAGGTTTTGTACCTTACACCTTTGGTTAACAATGGTGCAATACTCACTTATGCCTTTCTTACTTTCATGTGTGCATGTGAAAATTGGATAAGAAACCCTTTTCTATTAAAAGAAAATCATGCATATTAAACATCCAAATATCCTTAAATGAATTACAAAGCATAAAGTGTGTTAAATATTCTCATTTGTGTGTATAGATATGCTTTAGATTCAATCATATGAATATTATACATGTTGGGAAAGAAATGAAGTGATGTATGTTTTTGTGAATTTGGTTCATTTTATTTAATCTTAAAATGCCTTTCTTTTTGAATGGGATTGTTTAGAGTTCATCAAACTTAGGATTAATTATAACACTTAATCAAAACATTCACTAAACAAAACTAAAATGTGAATCTACCTTAGAAATTACTTAGGTTAGGGAAAGAAAGAGAAGTCCACTTCTCTTTCCTTCTCTTTATAACTTAGTAATTAATTATAAGATTTACATGAACCTCATCAAAACATGAAATAAAATCAACCCAAAATAATTAAAAATTTGAATGAAACCCTCCTCTAAATTGAACATGCTTCACACTTAGAAATTTCTAACTTAAAGCCATAGCAAAGCATACCACACAAACCTTCAAAGCACACACATTAGCTTAAGTCACCACTTCTAGCTTTAGGTTAGGATGGTGTAAGGCTTGATTTATGCTTTTTGATTTTGTGATATATGTTTTATACTAGATGTTAGGATGTATGTGCGTAAGATGAATGGTAGGGCGATCTTAGTATAACCATTATTTTCTACAGGGGATTGTGCTTAAGGGGTGCTGTAATAAAAATATAAATACTTTTTCTTGTAGGTGTTTATACCCCTAAGCATAATCCAATAGGCCAGGTGTACTTAGTCACCTATGTGTGGGGTGATAAGTCTAATATACATGCTTGGGATTTTTTGGTTTATTTTAGCTAACCTTTATTTTGAGATTTCCACTTTTTCTATTCATGTCAATTTATGCAATTAGGATTTTGGAATTATTGCTATGAGGATTAGGATGAGCATTGGTCATAAGATCCTATCTTATGCACCATGTGAAGCCTTTAGACATCCACCTTTCAACCATCAAAAGAAAGAACCAAAGAAGAAAGAAGAAAAGAAGAAGAAAAGAAGAAAGCTTGAAGACCCCATAACAATGAATTTCTTGCTTAATTGTATTTTCATTCATTTGTAATGGGTTGTATAAGGGTAGAGCTCATACCCAATTTATTATTTTGGGTTTGTCGGTGGTCGACTATAAAATACATTTATTCTTTTACAATTAGCTTTATAAATTGATTGTTGATTTGTTTAGCTTGTATTTTTAGTTTCTTCCTTGCTTTATGTATGGATGTGGATTAGGCTCTTAGCAAGAAATAAATCTTTTACCCAACTTAACAACTCAAAATTAAAAATAAAGAATTCATAACCTCACTAAAGCTTAGGTTTAAAATCAAGATAAAAGAATTAGCAACCCTTAGCTAGATGAGTATTTATTATCATGCACAAATGCATCTTATTTCACTCTTGATTGGAGGGCTTCCAGTGAGAAACTTGGTTTTACCTTTGAGAGCCATGGTGGAAGACACCTCCTCCCTTCTCATTGATTTTGGCTAATAATTTTACTTCTATTAGACATATTAGCTTAAGTCAAAATACTTGTCCAAAATGAAAAAAAATGAAATTTGAATTATATTAAATTTTGGTCATTTGAAGCATGTCGTTACATGATCTAGTATCTTTAGGAAGTGAGTTTAAGGACTTAGTCTCTTTCTAAATAAATAATAGCCTAGCTATCTTGCATAAACCATATGACTTGCCTACATGTATTTAAAATCATAGGAAGGAGTTAGTTGGTGGCCACCCCTAGGTCGTTGTAAGTCCAAACAGTCAGGTGGGTTGTCCTCTCTTATGGAGGCAAGCTAAATACCTATTTTTTCCTTAGATTTAGATTATGCTTTTGGCCCTCACCAAAGCTCCCTAGATTTAGGTTCTACTTCTCCCCTTTGTGGACCATAAGCTTAATTCCTCACCTCATAGGCATTTCTTTAATCTTGTGTTAAGGAATCATAAGTCCTAAATTTCTAATGAAAAAATGTAACTCAAAAATATTAAATCTATTTCAAAAATATAAAGCCCAACTATAGGATAGTTTGAGATGCTGTTTCAGCATCATGGGCATCTCTATCATCCATTTTTGATAATAACTTTCTCTCTCATCCCATTTGATCTTCAAATATGGAATCTATTGATAGTCCTTCTATTAAAATCTTTAAGACAACGATCATTTACCTTAATGAGAGTATTCAAGGATCCATTAGGATGTAATTAACTATGGGGCTTGCCTATATGGTAACAAAATTGGTTTAAAATAAACCCTGATTTACTTTTCCATGTAAAGTAGGAGAAGAATTTTTGGTATATATGCATACCCATCATCCTTAAGAGTCCTTATTAAGGTGATTCGGTCCACTAAAGGGTAGTCACTTCTGTCTTTCGAGATAGTACACTATTCCTTGATGGCGTACTTGATCACATGGATAAGAACATCTACTGATGCATGGCATCCAAAAGATGAATTTTTATATTTTGCCTCACCACATATTTGAAGGACCATATACAAAAATTTTCTAACCAATAATGTCTTTGCTTTCAATCAATGTTGGTTAAGTTTGAATTTTGCTCAATATGATCCCTTTAGGTTAGGTTGGGTTCAAGGTCAATTGGGCTAGGTTAGATCTAGTTGGCCAATTGAGGCTTTAGTCAAGTTCAGCGAGTGATTTTGAATGAACTTGACTCATTGGTTTCAATCAATTTTGCTTAGATCAAGTTTTGACTCATTTTGATTTTTTAGGTCAAGTTCGGTCAACTTGGGTCAAGTGGCCTTATAGGCTGGGTTCAAATGTTGACTTGGTCAAGTCCAAACATTAGTCACGAATGAACTTAGATTATTGGTTTCAATCAATTTGGCCTATGGTGGATTTTGGCTATGTTGAGTTTCATTTTGGCTAAGTGTTGACATATAGGTTTGACTTGGTTTGACCTAATTTGATTTATTGATCATCTCATGATGATTGTTGATCATGATGAGAGGCATAGGTGGGCTTAGTTCATTCCAATTTAGTTAGGATTAGTATTTTGGTAATAAAGGGTACTTTAGGTCACTTTGGGTCAAGTGAGCCTAAATGGGTCAAATGGCTTTGTCAAAGCTTGATTTGAGTTTGATTGAACTTTTCATATGGACTTATGATTGAAATATAAATCCATTTGCAAGTGGTTTGAGTCAAATGGGTTTTGATTCATTTTGCCAATTTCAAGTTCAAACGTTCAGTTACGTATTACTTTTTTAGCTTGATTTGAGATTGATTTAGCTATGTTGACTTGAAAAGGCTTAGTTGGATTTTGAATGAATTTGAGTTTGATTTTTGGAATTGGTTTTGATTGTTTGAATTCATATTTCATTTATATATGTGAATATAAATGAGAATATAAATGGATTATGAGAAAATTTCAAGGATTTGAAGTATGTCCTTAAGGAAATTTAAAGGACTTGGGAAATTTTGGATTTTGGAAGGCTTGAATTTTGAATTTTTTTTGAATGATTTGAATTTATATTTAATTTATAAACATGAATATAAATGAGTTATGAGAAAATTTCATGAATTTGAATTGATTTGAAGATGATCTAGGCTAAGTCCTTAGAGGAAATTCAAAGGACTTAGGAAATTTTGGAGTATTGGATTTGAGTTTTGAGTTTAGATTGATTTGAATTTATATTTCATATATATATATATATATATATATATATATATATATATATATATATATATATATATATATATATATATATATATATATATATATATATATATATATATATGAATATAAATAAATATAAATGAGTCATGAAATTCATGAATTTGAATTGATTTGAAGATGATCAAGGCTAAGTCCTTGGAAATTTAAGGACTTAGGAAATTTTGGAGTTTTGGATTTGAGTTTTGAGTTTTATTTGATTGATTTAAATTTATATTTTATTTATATATGTAAATGAGAATATAAATGAGTTATGAGAAAATTTCATGAATTTGAATTGGTTTGAATATGAATTAGATTAAGTCATTAAGAGGGAATTAGAGACTTAGGAAATATTTTGAACTTGGAATTTCATTCATGGATTTCAATCATGGGTTTCAATCATGTGGCATTGATTTGTGTTTGGATTTTGACTTGAAGGAAGGAAGTAAGGAAGGTGTTCCATGCTATAGGGTAGGTAGATTTTCCTAACACCCCTAAGCCATGTCCTATTCCTATGGCTAACTCTTCTAAGTCTCAAAGGCTAGGTTGAGTGTCCACCTAATCACTAGATGTGTCTTAAGACTAAAGAACTCTTAAAGTCTAGAGAAGTTCTATGTTTAAGATGGAGGGTTGGGAGAAAGACACTACATAAAATTAATTTACATGTCTTTCATCAAACTTTAGATTTTTTAGATAACATCAAAATTCTTGCTAAAAGAATGTCATCAAATGTAAGAATTATTCTTTCCACCATTAAATTAAATTCAAATGAATACATCTAAATGAAGTAACACTACTACTAATGAAAGAAAAATAGAAAAGATAATAGATACTATGTTGGGATCCAGAATCTCTCTTAAATAATATTTTAGATGTTAGCAAAAAATCTGTGAGTGTCCTAAGTCTCTCATAACACTATGTCTCCTATTTCTAAGCATTGACTTAAGAGTTTTACTTAAGCTTTCTTACGTTTATGTTGAAGCAAATTATTTTTTACATTATGTTGCCACATTGAGTCTCAAAGTAAGAGAGCTATAGTTTTGTAAATCCCTTTGTAGGGATATTGAGTTTGAATTATTCTAGTTACACACTACTTATCAAGAGATTTTGTAAGATGCAATCACTATTGTAAAATTTCATTTAGGAACACTTCACATCAAGTCTCCCTAATTGCCAACATCTCAAAGTCTGGCATTGAAATCCTACTAAAGAGAGCTTTTAAAGCATAGATTTAACTCCTGACATATCTACTGAATTGAAAGAGCTACGGTTGAAGACAATATTGACTAAGAGGAGTTCTATTATTAGATAGGCTATCTCTATAGAAAAGGATTGCTCCTGAGATGGACACTTGGGTGTCTAAACTTAGAGATTGTTTCTTCATTTGTCCATGACGAGCTCATCAACCAAGTAACACACCAAGTTTTCTAAGACACAAGCGATGACATAAATGAAAAATGAGCATGCATAGAGCAAGCCAAAAACCCTAGAAAACTAGAACCATCTCTACTATGAAGACATAGTTCCATAAGTAGTAGATCAGATTGGTTGTTCTTCAGTTTCTCCAGTTCCCATCAAAACTACCCTCGCCTCTCGAGTGGTGGGATCTACCATCATATCGGATCTCTCCCGCCACCACCATGGTTTGTAACCTTCGTCTCCTCCCTACACCATAACCACCATTGCTCACCATCTCCATATCCACTAGCACCTCTAGTTCCCCACCACCATTGTGATAACCATCGCCTAGGCCTTCGCCTATGCCAAAAGATCTAGATTGAGCACGGTTGGTGATGTTTAATGTCAGGTTACGCCCATTCTTAGGGTTTAGGTTTAAGTTTAAGTTTATTAGGTTTTAGGGTTTAGGTTTTTTTTTTAATTTATTTAGTTACTTTAGGTTTAGGTTTAGGGCTAGAGTTTATGAATTAGGGTTTAAGGTTTAGGGTTTTGGGCTTTAGGGTTTATGATTTTAGGGTTTAGGGTTTAGGGATATGATTTAGGGTTTAGGGTTTAGGGTTTCTTAGGGTTTAGGGTTTAAATTTTTTTAAAAAAAATTAAGTAAAGTCGTAGGTTTGAGTTTATTTAGTATATTTAGCTTATTTTTATTTATTTTATTTTACTTTATTTTTTCTTTTTTGTTTTTATTTAGTTTAGTGTATTTATTTTAGGTTTATTTATTTTAGTTTAGGTTTTTTATTTTAGTTTATTTTTTAGGTTTTAGATTATTTTTTACTTGAGATTTATTTTTATTTTATTTTTTAGGTTTAGGTTCTATTTTTTATTTTTAGGTTTAAATTTAGGTTTTTATTTTATTTTTTAAGGTTTAGGTTTTAGGTTTTTATTTTAGGTAGGTTCTATTTTTTAGTCTAGGTTTATGTTTATTTTTAGTTTATTTTATTTTATTTAATTTAGGTTTAGGTTTAGGTTTAGTTTATCTTAGGTTTTATTTATAATAGTTTAGGTTTAAGTTTATTTTATTTTCTTTATTTTATTTTTATTTTAGGTTTAGGTTTTTTTTTTAGTTTAGGGTTTAGGTTTTATTTTTTATTTATTTTTAGGTTTTATTTTTATATTTATTTTTTTAGGTTTAGGTTTTTATTTAGTTCTTGTTTTATTTTATTTTTATTTTAGTTTAGGTTTTTATTTTTAGGTTTATTTTGTTTTTAAGTTAAGTTTAGATTTTTTTTATTTATTATATTTTATTTTAGTTTTTATTTTTTATTTTATTTTATTTTTAGGTTTAGGTTTAAATTTATGTTTAGGTTTAGGTTTAGGTTTAAGTTTTTATTTTATTTAGGTTTAGGTTTTTTAATTTATTTTATTTTTAGGTTTTGTTTAGTTTATGTTTAGGTTTTTAGGGTTTAGGGTTTAGGGTTTGGGGTTTAAGACTTAGGGTTTAGGGTTGTAGGTTTTAGGGTTAGGTTTTAGGGTTTGGTGTTTAGGGTTTAGCGCTTTAGGGTTTAGGGTTTAGGGTTTAGGGTTTAGGGTTTAGGGTTTTATGGTTTTAGGTGTAGTATTGAAGGTTTATGGTTGTAGGTTTAAGATTTATTTTATGGTTTAACATTTTGGGTTTAGGGTTACAATTTTTTTGTATTTTTATTTATGATTTATGATTTATAGTTTAAGGTTTAGGTTTAGTTTAGGGTTTAGGGTTTAGGGTTGTAGGTTTAGGGGTTAGGTTTAGGGTTAGTTTTAGGGTTTAGGGTTTAGGACTTAAGATTTATGGTTTATGGTTTAGGGTTTTTTTTAAAAAAATTATGAAATCTAGTAAGTTTAGGTTTATTTAGTTTATTTTTTATTTATTTTAGTTTATTTTATAGGTTTAGGTATAGGTTTATGTTTATTTTTTAGTATAGTTTATTTTATTTTATTTTTTAGGTTTAGGTTTTATTTTTTATTTTTAGGTTTAGATTTAGGTTTTTATTTTATTCTTTTAGGTTTAGGTTTTAGGTTTTTATTTTAGGCTTGTTTTTAGGGTTAATTTTTTTAGTTTAGTTTTAGGTTTATTTTTAGTTTATTTTATTGTATTTAGTTTAGGTTTTTGGTTTAGTTTATTTTAGGTATAGGTTTAAGTTTTATTTATTTTAGTTTAGGGTTAGGTTTATTTTATTTTGTTTATTTTAGGTTTAGGTTTTTTTAGTTTATGGTTTAGGTTTTATTTTTTATTTATTTTTAGATTTAATTTTAAGGTTTATTTTTAATTTTTAATTTATTTAGGTTTTTTATTTTTAGGTTTATTTCATTTTTTAGTTTAGGTTAGGATTTTATTTAATTTATTTTAGTGTAGTTTTTATTTTTTATATTTTCCTATTTTTAGGTTTATGTTTAGGTTTAGGTTTAGGTTTAGGTTTAGGTTTAGGTTTAGGTTTAGGTTTTTTTTTTTTTTTATTTTAGGTTTTATTTAGTTTAGGTTTAGTTTTTTAGGTTTTTAGGGTTTAGGGTTTAGGGTATAGGATTTAGGGTTTGGGGTTTAGAGTTTAGGGTTTAGGGTTGTAGGTTTTAGTGTTTAGGGTTTAGGGTGTAGGGTTTAGGGTTTAGCTTTAGGGTTTTAAGCCCCATGTAGGGGTATTTTATTGCCACAAAAAGAGGGTTACAAGGTCCTTAAAGGGGATAAACTCAACTACTCAAAGAGCTACAATTAGCCTAAGGAGTAAATCCCTATCTAAGTACATCCAAGAGTAAAAGAAAGCATAAAACAATCAAAAGATACAAGATGATTAACATAATAAGCTAAAGTAAGATTAAAACCAATGCTGGATGTGGGAATGCATGATAATCGGAGCGGTAAAGAAAGAGAGAGAGAATCACACGCAAAGTTATAATAAGAGGAGATAAGGTAATACGGACAAAAGTTAGAGGAAAATAACATAATATGTGTATGTTAGTAAGGAATTATGATAGAGAAGGCTCAGGCTCAATCACACATCTGTTGGGGCGATGCAAGTATGAGCATCAAACTTGTGAAGGGTTACATCACATGAGCTACTACGAACCAATAGGGGAGATCATCACAACCATCATAGCCAACAAACACGTGAGAAGGCAGGTTGTTGATATTCTTGTGAGCTTTATTACAAACCTAAGCAAAATCATATCTAAAATATATAGGTAATTCTTAAAGAAGGATAAGGAGTCTCATTCAAGAAAAATATCATCAATATAGTCATCTTGACATGAGAATACATAAACATAAGTGAGTGAGCCATCTTAGCCAGAATCTCATGAATAGCCATATTCAAGAAAAAATTAGTTCGACATATAATCCCTCCATAAGAAAATTACGGAGGAGACAACTTCGAAAACATTAAATAAGTCAATGAGCTTATAATTAACACCATGAAATGTAAATGAATCTTTCAGTGCATAAAACAACCCAGGAAATAATCCCCTTATTAATGTCACGAGAAAGCAATAGTAAAGGAATATAGCATAGCTCAACACGAGAATGAACGCAACCAACCAAAATAAGCACCAAAAAAAAGCAGTTAAAGCTCCAATAGCGATTTAGGGCCTCCATTGAGATAATCCGGATCAACAATCAATCCAGAACAAGAAAGCAAAAGGCAACAACATCCAAGATAGGAAGGGACTAAGCGGCCATAATACCATTCTTTGAATAAAGCACTCATAAAAATGAGGTAGTAGGTGATGGTCGAGAAAAATAGGAGATAAATAGCATGGGCAATCGAAAGCCAACCCAAGACAAACAACTAATACAACATTGGAACCCGCCATAAAAAAATCAACAAGTGAATTGAAATGAGTCTCAACATTAAAATCAGAAAATATAGTTAAGATGGCAACATCCAAGATAGGAAGATATAGCAAATTGGCCATAAAACTCCTCAATCAGTAGACATGGCAATAGATAAACAAATAAATAAAGCATAAAATAGTTATCACGAAGGTAGCAAATCGGAAGATCACCAAAACCCTCACCATCGACGACAATGAGCGACTTTAGGGGCATGAGACCACGAAATTCTACAACCAACAAAGAAAGAGCCAAGCAAGTGACAAGGTAAAACAAAAGGTAAATCTCAAGACAAGATAATAAAACAAAAACCTAGCTTGCCATGATGCCACTCATCCGGTATAATCAAAACAATAGATACAAGTTTGATAGAAAAGGATGAAGTAAACGGCGAAAAGGTAGATCAATGAATTCATGATAGGCATAAAATAAACCCGGTAAGGTGGTTCAAAGAAAATCTACCAAGCAACTTCAATAGAGACTTGTTGTACAAAATAATCCAAAGCCCAGGCGATGGGTGGTATTGATCCGGATCAGACCAACAAGGCGATTAAAACCAACAATCAAGATTCCACCCATAAATATATCGGTAAAGGATAGATAATGAATAGCTCCCCACCATAAGCCTATCCAGTAGTGACATTCAGAAATCGGATCGGTGCAGGATGCTTATTCACCATAACCCAATTACGAGGGACAATATAATAACCTGGGTTTTCAATAACCCAATTATGCATATAAGATAAATCATTAATTAATTCCAAGCATAACAAAGAAATGTGCTTCAAGTTGTACATGTTCCAATCATAGCATAGGATGGGAGAACAACAGAAGGAAAAACAACAACATCCAGTGTTAGCAATGCAATCAGAAAATAGCGCATGGACAATTTATTAGATCCATTAGGAAAATATTACTAAGAAGGATATAAATTAAAATTGTATGAGTTCAAGGATTTTCCACCGAGTAAGCGGTGCCACAATCTGCACAATGATAATCCCTTGAAAAACTCCAAACCTGATCATGGAAGACCAAACCAAGACTAGTATTGAAAAAAATAACACAATTCCATTTACGTAAAGAGATATTAGTGTAGAATGGGATATCCCAATCAACAAAATAACGCAATAAAGAAAATTGCAACCAATAGGTCCTCGATAGCGATCTAAAACAAGCAGTTGATGCGGGTTGCTTTGTCACATTAAGCGGTATTGCCAAGGATATATTGATCATAGGCATATAGGATAGACCATTGGTTACATATAAGCGAAAAGAGATATGGTCTTGAGATTTTCATGATCTCCTCAAAGCATGAAGGGTGAAAACAATTGTAGTAAAGTCCAACATCAACCCAAATGTTAACAACAAGAGTAGAAAATGAAACAGAAAGAGGAGGGTAAACACAGTAAGAACCAAAAGGAGCAGCCAACAAGGAAATCCATTCTGAGATAGAAGAAGACATCATTACAGCAGAATTTTAAGACAATAAGGTCTAAAACGAACTTGCTAAGACAGAGCAAGAAAGATGGCAAAAGTGGAGGAAAAGCGGGAGAAGCGGCAGGAGAAAAATGCTAAAGGATTAAAACCAAATCAACAAACAAATCAACAAACAAAATGGCGGAAACCTCAAAACAAAAGTAATTAAGCCCAATCCATCATCAAAATAAAAGCACCGACATAATGCACACTAATCCGTTTTAGAAGCGTAGGTATGAATAAACCATATTGTGAGAGAGAAAAAAAGCGGTTAAAGAAGTTAGTACTAAAATCTAAGCCCATCAAAGCAGATAACTTCCTCAAGATGGTTAATTCTCTCGGTTTAGAAATGAATGTATCAATGAAATTAAAGTCCCAAGTGGGATTAGTTATAAAACCGATAAGTAACACAAGGCTCAACGGGTTCCAATTCAAGATATTGATGTGCATATAGTTCAACATCCATAATATTGTAAATGCCAAAAATAGAATTCTTCCAACTAAAGGAGAAGGGTAAAGGCGCAAGTCATGGCAAAGAGCACAAGGCGATGATATCTAGGAGTATCCATAAAGAACACAAGGAAACAAAACCAAAAAAAGAGGCGAAGGAGAATTAGGTGAGTAGAAGCCCAATTGTCCAAGTTAACCTTAACCCATACCACGTAGTATTTGGGTAATGTAAATTGATCAAAGAAGATGATCTTGTCTAATCTTCTAGATTTGCAAGGTGTCAAGAGCGTTACCTTCCACATGAGTGATGGTAAAATTCTTGAGAGAAGAGCCCTAGTTTGCTTGAGGAGGTAGTACAAACAAGCGTTGCTCATATTGGTAGAAGTCAAAAGGTCAATCAGTAGAAGAGCGTCCACCTCTATCCAAATATTGAGCCATCCATTTTGAAGACAAATTTCTAGAGCTTTGTGGACTGCCATAAGCTCAGTATAAGGGACAGTGCTGGAAATAAGGGGATAAGCAAATGCACATAGGACTATACCCTTAGAATCCGAAAATGCCTCCCACAAGAGCCATTATGAGATAGAGCCATCTATTAATTTTAATAATATGATCAAGAGGTTTTTTCCAAAAACCATTCTATCATTTTGATAGTAAGGGTAGTGCGGAAGATTGAGGCCAGTTTATTGGCTTCTGATTTACCTTTAAAATATTTATGATGAATTAAATTAGCTTTAAACAAGTCACACATTTTGTTTTTAGTTCTAGCAATAATCCTCATGTGATTCATACGAATCCCACGATGTTTAGCTTCATTTTGGTCCATCCATACGAACCAAATAAGAGTAATGGCAATTATGATTTTAATATGACCTTTAATTGCATTGTCAAAGTAAACTTCAAGAAGTTGATATAAAGTAAAAGAATAATTAAAATTGACGTGTTGAATAGATTCATACCAAATCCAAATTTTAGAGGCAATAGCCCCATTAACAAAACATGGTTAACATTCTCAATATGAGAACAACATTGACATTTAGAGGGTAAATAAAACCCTTTACCCACAACAAAGAGTCAATAGGAATAAAGTTTTTAGGATCCAAGTTAGAAAGAGTAAGAAGAGGGGATATTGTTATTCCAAATTTTGGAGAACACAATAGAAGAATCACGAGTGTCTTTAGTGTGAAGCCACACATTTTTAAGGTTGAAATCCCCATTATGAGATAGCTTAAAGATAATCGATCATGATTGTTAGGAGTGATAGGAATATTAGTAATCATATTTAAGAAAGTGGAAGGAATAGAATCTAATCTTACTAGTGTTCCACTTGTGGTTTTGCGGAATGAATTAACTCTAATAGCGAAGTGGAGTGAGTGTAGAGTAAGTCATCAATGGATCCACAACCACTCAGTTGTCTTGCAAGAAGGAATTGCTAGAGTTTATGCCCCAAAATTAAGGATTTTGCATCCCATTTGAGAACAAAGTCTTCTCCACAAATCACCCGATTTAAAGGGACAAATGAGAGGATGTTTACCCTGGCAATATTTAGAAGTCATGAAATTCACCCAAAGACTATTTTTGCTCCTAAAATTCCACCAAAGTTTGTAGGAGAAGGTATTGATAACTTCTTTGATGGATTTACATCCCAGACCTCCCTCTTCAAGAGTACCACAACTTTTAGACCAAGATGACCAGTGCATTCTTTTAGAGGAGGTATTGGTTCCCCAGAAAAATTTGTTTAAGACGCTCAATTCTATTGATGGTAGAGTTGGTAGGCACAATGGTTTGAAGAAGGTATATAGGCATGGAATTTAGAGTGCTCTTGATCAAGGTAAGCCTACCAGAAGAGAGTAAATGAAATTCCCAAACCGAGATTTTGTTAGAAATTTTTTGAATTAGATCATCAAAAGGTGTGATCTTTTTTGGCCTTTAAAAGTGGAGCCCAAGGTAATTAAGAGGGAGTTGATTTTGCTTAAAATTAGTAATTACGGATATTTAGTTAAATTAGGAGGAATCTTAGTTGAAGGAATAAAACTACATTTTCCTTCATTAAGAAAAGACCACTAACTTTACCAAAATCATTTAGAAGGTTCTTAATGGTTTTAACATGTTGAAGGGAGCGTTGAAGATAATGAAATCATCGCAAAGCTAAGATGAGAAATAGGAAACCTCCATGAGTTTTAAAAGACATATTAGGATTATTAGCGAAAAGATCGTTAAGGCTCCTTGGCAATTGTGCGATGATAAAAGAGAAGGTGATAGTGGGTCACCTTGCCTCAAACCATGGCTAAAAGGAAAGAAACCTATGGACTCACCATTCATGATAACCGAAACTAGAGACATTGATACACCTTTTTTATCCGGATAAAACTATCGAAAAAAAACAAATTCGGATTTGAAAGAGAAAATCCCATGAGATTGTCAAAGGCTTTAGCGATGTCCAGTTTGAATAAGATGTTGCCTCCTCTAGAAGGGACATCAATGTCATGAAACTCTTGAGCAAGAAGAATATTATCCGATATTGCTCATGTTTAACAAAAGTTTGATTTGGGGAAATGATTTTAGAAGCAAAGGCTAAGCCATTATTATTAATTTAGCAATGAGTTTTGAAAAAGGTGCAAAGACTAATCTAAAATCAAGATTGATTGTTAGTTTTGGAAATAAGGACAATAGAAGTGCTTGAAAAGTATTTGGGAATAGGATTTCCATCAAAGAAATCAATAACATCAACTAGTCGGTTTAATAAATGGCCAACAATCTTTGAAAGAAGTGGGTCATTATAGCCGTCGGGAGAGAGTCGGTGTTCATGTTCTTAAGAGTATTACTAATCTCTCTTTGGAAGGACACATAGTGAGTAAATGATTATCCTCACTGTTAATCATAGAAGGGATAAGATGAGTGTTTGATAAAGTTCCCAGCAACGGATTAGAATTTAATAAAGTTTGGAAATGATGTATGATAGAATCCTTAATATCATTGTTATCGATTATCCATTCAACATTAGAGTTCTTAATTTTCTTAATCAAGTTTAAGGCTTTTATTTATTACAAATGGCATGAAAATACACGTGTTTCTATCACCATCAACAATATGTTTGCTTGCGGCTTTTTTGGCAATAGGTTTCTTCCATGTTTTGATAATTAACCAAGTTATTCTTGGCAATGTTCAACTCCTCAAGTTTCGGGATCGGTTGAGACCTCTTCAAGAGAACAAACCTCTTGTTCCATAGCTTTAAGATTTGTGAAAAGGTTTTAAAATGTGTTTGTTCCACCAATTGAGATTTTGTTTAAGTCTTTTGAGCTTAAGCCAAAGGCGAGTCATATACCTTTAATTATCCGGGAAAATAGGGGCCATCCAATTAGTGAGGCGACATTGGTGAAGTCACTATGTTGGGTCCACATATTTTGAAATCTGAAGGAGAGAGTAGGCGGGTTAGGGGTTTGAAGGAAATCAAAAGGAGCATGGTGAGACAAAGTTACACTCAAATGCTCAACAATGGTAGTAAACCTTGATTGATCCAAAGAGAATTAAAGAGGGTCCTATCAAGGCAGTCTAGTCTAGAGTTGTGCCACGTGAAGTTAGACCAAGTGAAACCAATGTCGATCGGTGCAATCAAGGATCATATTTGAGAAGTCCTCCATGGAATGAAGGTTAGGAGAACATCCTCCCTTCTTTGAAGCTATGATAGTATTGAAATCACCTCCAACCAACCAGGGAAGGTTAGCCAGGAAGCGAAGGTGCGTAGTGATTCCAAAGGATGTTCCTACCGCTCTACAAGAAGCATAGATAAAGAGAAAAGCCAATAAGTCACCTAAGGAGATTTTGACATTAACCAAATGGTCAAGATCATCAATGATGGAAATGGTGATGGAGTTGTGCCAAAAGCACCAAATTTTGTTATTAAGATTGAAGAAGAAATTCTGAAAACCAAGGGATCTAGCGACAAAAACAATCTTAGAAGAATTAATGAAAGGTTCAATAAGAACAAGTAACTTGATATTATGAACACGACAAAGACTCTAACAATTGGACAGGAAGAGACCCACAACCCGGATATTCCAAATAAGATAATTAATCATAAGGGGACAACCAAAAGGGAAATGGAAAAAAAAGAAAGGAAGAGAGAGAAATGATGACACATTACTTGTGTGGGGTGAAAGAAGCGAGTGATTCTAGTGAAGTTATTATTAGAAAATTTTGCTTTGTAGGGTTTTTTATTTTAACAATTTGAAAGGGTCTATCGATCCAAATTATCTCCATCGAAAGTGATTGATTTTGGGTTCCGAATAGTAGAAGAATCTATCAATGTTTTAGAAGAGGGATTTCACCTTCTTCCATATCAGATAGAGTGTGAGAAATTGGGTTCAATTGATTATCACTCACGAAGGGAAATAGATGGGGAAGTTGGCACCATTTAATACAAATATCTTTCTCATATATTACAGCCATAGGGTCATCATTGTTTTGGTCCATTATATGATTCCCATTCAAATTGTTTAATTGGGTGTCCAATATAAGGCTACCATTCATATTTTCAGTAGGATTTAAATGAAGCAAAGAGCTATCATGGGAAACAAGATTATTACTAGCAGGGGTGAGGTTAGGTAAATTGCCATTGGTATCGTCACACCCCTCAATGGTTGTTTTAGTACCAAGGTCAGAGTGTTTTCCACTAGACAGATCAGTAGGAGGTGTAGGGAGGAGAGGTTCTTTTGAGTATTTTTAGGCACATATGCTAGAGTATTGGTTTTCCAGTTCCATTAATGGTATTCATATTACGTGGTAAATTTTTTACGAGATTAGGATGAAGCACAAAGCATTAGGTGATCGTGCGTGAATCTTGTAGTGAGTGCAAAAGGCGGAAAATTTTGAATTGACTTTTTGACTATATCCAAATTTTTTGAGCCAATCCAAAACTCTTTGGGATATTTTTTTGTGATGTCTATCTCAACGAGAATACCAGCGACAGATGGCCTAGATCTAGTGGCCGTTGCTTGATCTATTTGGAGGCCTACCAAAAGGCATGCGACAAACAAAACTTGATGAGTGACATAATGTATTAGCATGTTAGGAAAAGCAAGCCAAAGAGGGACAATGGGAGATTCCTTTTGACATCAAAGAGGCGACCATTTCAATAACCGCATTTAACAATTATGCACAAAGTAAGACGGCGAAAACCCGAGTAATCTAAATCATTTGAGAGTTGAATAAGAATGTGATGGGGATCGATCAGAGAGAAAGTACCGATAATTTTAAACTATGAAAGAAAGAGCGAATATTATCAAGAGTCGGGCATCTAAGGGAGAATTTACCCACCAAAGCGAACTCGAAGGGCTTAGCAAGTTTCTCAACATCCTGATCTGAACACATTACTGTCGGCAATCCACGATAAGATGTCAAAATGAGATTAACCGAAGCATTCGAGCTAGAGATCTTACCAGATAAAGCATCTTTGAATGATTTAACAACAGTGCATTAGTGCAATCAATCAAAACTGAAGTCGGAGAGCAAAGTGCGAGCGTCGAGAGGAAGCGGGATTAGAGACCGAGCCTCCATTCTCTAATCAAGGATGTCACATATGGGGAGATATATGCGCTCAGTGAGCGAGAGAGAGAAGGACCAATCCAGAGAGCATAAAATCAGAGAGGGGAAGCGTGAGGAGAGGAGTTAGGGTTTTTGGGTTTTTTTTGGGGTTTAGCTTTAGGGTTTAGGGTTTCAGGGTTTAGGGTTTAGGGTTTAAGGTTGTAGGTTTCGGGTTTACGGATTAGGGTTAGTTTTAGTGTCTAGGGTTTAGGGTTAGGTTTTTTTTAAAAATTTTTAAATTTTTAATTTTTTTAAAAATTAAGTAAAATGGTAGGATTAGGTTTATTTAGTTTATTTTTTATTTGTTTTACTTTATTTTATTATATATTCTTGTTTAAGTTTATTTTAATTTTTATTTTTATTTAGTTTTTATTTTAGGTTTATTTTATTTGTATTTGAGGTTTAATTTTTATTTTATTTAGGTTTTTTATTTTTTTAGTTTAACTTAGGTTATTATTTATTTTATTTTAGTTTTGTTTTATTTTTTATTTTATTTTCATTTTAGGTTTAGGTTCAGGTTTAGGTTTTAGTTTGCATTTCTATTTTATTTTATTTTATTTATTTTATTTCAGATTAGGTTTTTTTATTTATTTTGTTTTTAGGTTTTATTTAGTTTAGGTTTAGGTTTTTAGCTTTTTAGGGTTTATGGTTACTTTAGGTTTAGGTTTATAGCTTAGGGTTTAGGGTTTAAGATTTAGGGTTTAGGATTTAAAGTTTTTTTAAAAAAAATTAAGAAAATAGGTAGGTTTGGGTTTATTTTTTATTTATTTTAGGTTTTTTTTCTTAATTTTATTTAGTTTAGTTTATTTATTTTAGGATTATTTATTTTAGTTTATTTCTTAGGTTTAGGTTTAGGTTAATGTTTATTTTTTAGTTTATTTTATTTTTATTTTTTATTTTTTTTGGGTTAGGTTTTATTTTTTATTTTTTGGTTTAGGTTTAGGTTTTCATTTTATTTTTTTAGTTTTAGGTTTTAGTTGTTTATTTTAGGTTTATTTTTAAGTTTTATTTTTTAGTTTAGTATATTTTTAGTTTATCTTATTTTATTTATTTTAGGGTTTAGGTTTACTTTATTTTAGGTTTAGGTTTAGGTTTTATTTATTTTAGTTTAGGTTTATTTATTATATTTTATTTATTTTAGGTTTAGTTTTTTTTTTTAGTGTATGGTTTAGGTTTTATTTTTTATTTATTTATTTTAGGTTTAGGTTTTTTTTATTTTGTATTTATTTATTTTTATTTTAGGTTTATTTTATTTTATGCTAGGTTTAGTTTTATTTTATTTAGATTTTATTTTAAGATTATTTTAGTTTTTAGTTTCTAGTTTAGTTTAGTTTTTAATTTTATTTTATTTTAGATTAGTTTTTATTTTTTATTTTATTATATTTATAGGTTTAGGTTTAGGTATAGGTTTATGTTTAGGTTTAGGTTTTAGTTTAGGTTTTTATTTTATATTTTATTTTATTTTATTTATGTATAGGGTTTTCTATTTATTTTCTTTTTATGTTTTATTTAATTTAGGTTTAGGTTTTTAAGTTTTTAGGGTTTAGGGTTTAGGGTTTAGGGTTTAGGGTTTAGGGTTTAGGATTTTAGGGTTTAGGGTTGTTGGTTTTGGGTATAGTGTTTAGGGTTTAGGGTTTAGGTTTTTTTTATTATTTATTTATTTTTATTTAGGGTTTAGCATTAGTTTTAGGGTTTAGGGTTTAGTGTTTTTTTTATTTAGGGTTTAGGGTTTAGGGTGTATGGTTTAGGGTTTTGTTAAAAAAATTAAGAAAATCGGTAGGTATATTAAGTTTATTTTTTATTTATTTATTATTTCTTTTAGTTTATTTTATATTTTCCTTTTATTTATGTTTATTTTTTATTTTTATTTAGTCTAGTTTATTTATTTTGGTTTAGGTATTCTATTCTAGTTTATTTTTTTAGCTTTAGGTTTAGTTTTATGTTTATTTTTAGTTTATTTTTATTTTTATTTTATTTTTTAGGTTTAAGTTTTAGGTTTTTATTTTAAGTTTTATTTTTTAGTTTAGGTTTAGGTTTATTTTTTTATTTTATTTTATTTCATTTAGGGTTTAGTTTTAGCTTATTTTAGGTTTTGGTTTATGTTTTATTTATTTTAGTTTAGGTTTAAGTTTATTTTATTTTGTTTATTTTATGTTTAGGCTTTTTTATTAGTTTATGGTTTAAGTTTTTTATATATATTTTAGGTTTATTTTTTAGGTTTATCTTTTAGGTTTAGGTTTTATTTTGTTTATATTTTGTTTTATTTTAGTTTTATTTTATTCTTACTATACAATTAGTTTTTATTTTATTTAGGTTTTCAATTTTTAGGTTTATTTTATTGTTTAGTTTAGTTTAGGTTTTTATTTATTTTATTTTATTTTATTTTTTATTTTTTATATTATTTTATTTTTAGGTTTAAGTTTAGATTTTTGTTTACATTATTATTTTATTTTATTTAGGTATAGGTTTTTTCATTTATTTTATTTTTAGGTTTTATTTAGTTTAGGTTTATGTTTTTATGTTTTTAGGGTTTAAGGTTTAGGGTTTAGGATTTACGGTTTGGGGTTTAGGGTTTAGGGTTTAGAAGTTTAGGGTTTAGGGTTTAGGGTTTATGATTTAGGGTTTAAGGTTTAGGGTTTAGGGTTTAGGGTTTAGAGTCAGGGTTTAGGGTTGTTGGTTTAGGGTTTAGGTTTTATTTTAGGGTTTATGGTTTAGGGTTAGGGTTTTTTTAATGTTTTAAATTTATAGGTTTAGGTTTATTTAGTTTATTTTATATTTTATTTTTTATTTAGGTTTATTTTATGTTTTTTATTTTATTTAATTTTTATTTTACTTTATTTTAGGTTTTTTTATTTTTTTTATTTTTGGTTTAATTTTTTACTTTATTTAGGTTTTTTATTTTTTTAGTTTAGTTTATGTTTTTATTTATTTTATTTTAGTTTACTTTTTATTTTATTTTTATTTTCTTTTTAGGTTTAGGTTTAGGTTTAGGTTAGGTTTTAGTTTAAGCTTTTATTTTATTTTATTTTTATATTTTATTTTGATTTAGTTTTTTATTTATTTTATTTTTATGTTTTATTTAGTTTAGGTTTAGGTTTTAGCTTTTTTTGGGGTTTTGGGTTTCTTGTTAGGTTAGGGTTTTTTTTATTAGGGAATTTTTTTGTTGCCACCAAGAAAAATACAAAGTCATAGATGGGGCAAATCTAAGCTATGCTCAGAGCTACAATAAGTCTAAAAGATAAATAACTATTACAATACTTAAGGAAAGAAAGAAAAGAAAAAAATAATGAAATCAACAACAAAATCCTTGTGGGAACTTCATTTAGTCCTAATAGAAGATCCTCTTGCAAGACTCTCCTTACCTATAAAAGAAACCTGCAACATACTTTTGAAAGGATGTACAATTAAGCCAGCATAAAAAGTAAGAGCAAATAGAAGGAGTAAAGTAAAGAAAAGTCTCAGGCTCAGTTACAATAATCTTAAGGAACAACACTATATGTAAGCAGCCAAACTCCAGGAGAAGGGTTACAATTACATATAGCGTTACTAGCCAAAAAAAGAAAGAGAGGAAAACATCAAGGCCATCATAGCCAGCATACCTCGTGTAGCCCATCATCCAAAGTCCATCATCCAGCAAGGCTGTAAAATCCTCCAAATAGCAAACATGATAGCCAACCACCAAGCCACGAGAACAACCAAGCCCAATTAGGTAGATAATCAACCAACTATCAGGGATAGTAGCACTATGGTAGGAGCACCACCAAAGCTACCACCAAAAAGGAATAACAAAATCCAAAGGAGCAAGCATCATGATAGAGGTAACAACACAAACCAAGATAAACAAAAGCAATAAAGAAAAATACAAGTGCTCATATCCCTCACCAACAAAGTAGAAAAAAGAGCTAGTAAAAACACCCAGCCTAACTACAAAATGGGTGGGCAGCAAGGCTGCCACCCAAAAAGAAAAAGTGAGCTCAATTGTAGCCATGAGAGGAAAAACAAAGTAGGAGGAAACCAAAAATACATTTCATAGAAAGAACACCAGTAGGTTCCCAGAATAACCACTAAAGGAGCATGAAAAACTAGCCAAAATAGCCACCTCAACCAACCCAATCCAATATAACCAACCAATAACATATCCTCCTAGCCAACCACCATAAGCGGGAAAACCCAAGTCTGTAAGACCAATAGTAGTCATCAACAAATCAGAAGGAAGGAAAGGGTAGAAGTAGACTACGACCAAAACCCAACCAAGGCAAAAGAAAATCTAATCTAGGTAAGTAGAACAACCAGCCAAAGAGAAAAAAAAAGAACAAAGCCATAAACTCAACCAATAGAAATAACAATAAAGGCACACCAACCAGCACCTAGGCCAATTGTCACAAAACAACCTTCATCCAAATCAGAAAATACCCAAACCCAAATCCATTGCAACCAAGAGGAAGGCCAATCTGGATGTTAAAACCATAACCAAAGAAATAAAACAAAATAAGCATAAATGACCACCAAACCATAGTCAACAAAATAGAGAAAATAATATCAACCAATAATCTCCACCATGCCAAAATCAAGGGAGATAAACCACCGGTAGCCCCAAGATAAGTCACCAAAATGAGAAAATAATAAAATAACCGACCATCCAACCATCCCAACTAGCCAAAGCAAAACTAGCCAACAAAGCCACCACTGTGAGATCAATTCAAGTAAGGTATTTTGTTGGTTTGCATTAGATATGCATTCAAATGCACACTTTTGAACATTTCAAATATTTTGTAGTAATTCTTCAAATACATGTAGTTTGTGTGTTATTAGAGGTGAATTCAAATACATCGAATATAAAGTGATCGCACCCACCGTTATGATATGTCACCACTTATGCCTTGCGTTTACCATCCATATTTGCCAGATAAGCCAGCCTCTATTTCCATAAGGTTATAACCAGGCCAAGTTGGCTGGTCGTCGGTAGGCCATGCCATGATTCGGTCATGAATACCATTTTTCTTGCCGTAGTCGTCATTATGGTATTTTGATGTCAACCAAATTACTTTTTGCATTTTGTCAAATAAAACAAAGTCATGAATTTAAAAATCTCAACCAAAAACTATAAAATCCTTTTACACATTCAAATCAGAATAAGCCTAAGTTAGCAAGTAGCGAAAAGGGTAAAACCTATACAAAAGAAAAACCTCTGGTATAGCACAACCCAAGGAGGATATAAAAGATAGAAAAATTATGGTAAACACCTAGACAGACAAAAGCCACCAAGCTGAAAAAAACAAAATAACCTAGGTTATACTTACAATAACTAGCAAAACTAGGATCCAAAAGTAAGAGATCAAAACATAACCCAACTCGAGCCAAAGAGAAAATAAGTAGATAACCACAAACCAGATGGTTGAACAAGGGGCAACCAAAGCAAAAGATCATAAAACTAACACCAAAAACTAAGCCAAGAATTTATAATCGAGATAAGGCAATCCGATTATCCAGTTAACCAAACCTCTTAATAGTTTTAGGTTTGGTTGTCAAATAAAGTGAGATAAGTTAAGTTGGCACCAAAGTTAGGCAAGTAATCAGCATAAGCATTACCTTTATGAAGGATGTGGGAAATTTTAAAACAAACTTGAGAAAGAAGATTTTTAGTATGATTAAGAAGATAAAATAATTTATCATTCCCATTTCTTTTAGAATTATGCATGTAAAGAAGCAAGAGAGAATCAACTTCAATCCAGATGTTGAGGAAACCTCTATTCAAACAAATTTCAATTGCTTTATTAACAGCCATAAGCTCAGCAAAGATAATAGAATAGGCTTTCAGAGGATAGGAAAAAGCACAAATGATAGTACCTTTAGGATCCCTAAGAATAGCACCACATTCATATTTACTGGAAGCAACAAAAACATTTTATAATCAATTTTTTTTTTAGGTTTGACCCAATGGATAATCCTAGCACTTTTATAAGAGTTAAATTCAGGCAGAATGTTGCCCAATTTTTTAGCCACAAATTTATAACTTCTAAAATGAATATTACTAATAAGATTGGCATTAAAAAGAGCATGAAATTTTTTTAGTTCTAGCCAGGATCCTTTTATGTTCATAGGAATACCATAATATTTAGCATCATTTCAATCCATCAGATGAACGGATAAGGGTAATAGCAATTAAAACTTTGATTTGACCTTTCACTATAATTTTGAAATAGACTTCAAGAAGTTGATATAAAGAAAGAGAACCTAAAATAATTGGTATTAAATAAATCATCATACCAAAACCATAATTTAGAACAATAGCACCATTGACAAAACTTGAATTACATTTTCAATATGAAAGAAATAATAGCACTTTGAAGGTAATTAGAACCCTTTAGTCCAAAGGAAAGAGTCCACAAGAATAAAGTTATTCAAATTACTCCAAAGAATAAGAAATGGAATGATATTATTCCAAACTTTAATAAATAAGTACAAAGTCACCATTATAAGAAGCTTTAAAAGAATTTGGTCGATTTGTTAGATCAAATGGGGATATTTCTAAGTTGTCAAAAGAGAAATAGGGATATAATTCTCAAGTTTTTTTCATTCCAATTGTTATTAAACCAAAAGGAATTAACTTTGATAGAAGTAGTAGAGTGGGTAGATAAAAGGGTGTGAATAGAGCCATTGCCAATCTAATTATCTTGCCAAAAGAAGGAAGAACCCGACTAAATACCCCAAGATATTAATGATTTAGTAACCCATTTAGTGGAGCAAATCCTTTTCCAAATTGGAGAGTCACCAACCTTATAAGCAGTTAAGGGGTGTTTACCTTGGCAATATTTTTCCATCATAAAATGAGACCAAAGGATATCATTGTTTCTAAAATTCCACTAGAGCTTATGAGAGAAGGCAGTGATAGCTTCACGAATAATCTTGCAACCAAGAGCACCTTCTCTCAAAGGACCACAACATTTATGCCAAGATGTCAAATGCATTCTTTTGGTAGAATTATTGGAGCCCCAAAAAACTTTGTTAAGCAAACGATCAATTCTGATAAGTGTAGCATTAGTGGGGAAAATAGTTTGAATTAAGTAAAAAGGCATTGAGTTGAGAGAGCTTTAAGAATAGTGAGCCTACCACCAAAGAAAAGTAAATGGAATTCCCAAATAGAAATTTTATTTAAAGTTTTTGAATTAGCTCATCAAAGAGATGAACGTTTACCTTTAAAGAGGAGAACCAAGAACTTAAGAGGTAAGTGTTGATGTTTAAAATTAATGATATGAAAGATTTGATAGATTATTATTGTAGATACTAGAGGAAGTGATAAAATAGCTTTTGTTATCATTGATATAAGGCCACTTTCTCTACCAATTTATTTAAAAGACTTGAGATGCTTGATGTGATGAATAGATGCATTGCAAAAATAATGAAATCATCTACAAAACATAAATGGGAAAGAGGAAGACCACCAGTTCTATAGTACATACTAGGATTGTTTAAGAATAAATCATTGATGCTCCTAGATATGTACTCAACAATAATAAATAAAGCGGAGTTAAAGCGATCCCCTTGATGTAAGCCATGGGAAGGGAAAGAAACCCAAGACTTCACCATTAAGAAAAATTGAAAACCAAAAACTATTAATACAATTTTAATAAAATATAAATTTATCGAAAGCCCAAATAAATTAGAATATGGAAAAGGAAATCCCAAGAGATATTATCAAAGGCTTTGGTAATATCTAATTTGAAAAGAATGTTGCAACCTTTAGTCTTAGCATTAAGATCATGAATTAATTCTTGGGCAAGTAAAATATTATCAAAAATGGATCTACCTCTAACAAAACCAATTTGGTTGATAGAGATAATTTAATTAAGTAAAAGAGTAAGTCTGTTGGTAAGAAATTTTGGATATCAACTTATTGAAGAAGGTGCAAAGATTAATAGGTCTAAAATCACTCCAATAGTCTGGATTATCTTTCTTAGGTATGAGAACAATAAAAGTACTAAAAAAATAACTACATAAAGGATAGGGTTGGGATTGGGGTTAGGGTTAGGTTTAGTTAGTTAGATTAGGGTTAGGTTTAAATAGGGTTATTTAAAGTTAGGTTAAATTAGTTAAAGGTGGAATTTAATTATTAAAGGTTGGAATTAAGTTGATTAGATGGTTAAATTAGGATTAGTTAAAGATTAGTTAAAGATTTAGATTTGTTGATTAAATTAAATTTAAAATTAGATTAGGAATTAATTTATTTTTAAAATTATAGTCAGGTGATTAATAAGTTAATTATATTAAAGATTTAAAGGTCAGTTTATAGATTTAAAGTTAGATTAAAATTATTAATTAAAGGATTTAATTTAAGATTAGTCATTGGTCGATTAAGATTAGTTTATAGTTTAAATTAGATTAGATTATTAATTATTATTTAAATTAAGATTAGGATTAAATTGGGTTAAAGATTATTTAAATTAAAGTTAGATTCGATTAATTCAGATTAGATTATAATTAGAAATTAAATTATTATTTTAATTAAAGATTCTCATTAATTGATTAAGATTAAGATTAAATTTAGGTGGAATTAGGAAAAGATTATGATTTAAAATAATTAGATTTAGGGTAGATTCGATTAATTTAGATTAAAATTAGATTTTAAATTGGTCAAATTTAAGTTTATAGTTCGATTATTATTTAGTTAGATTGATTGAATTTAAAATAAATAGATTATAGATGGAGATTATTTAATAGATTTAGGGTAAGGTTAGGTTAGGGTTATGATTAGGGTTAGAGTTAAGGTTAGGGTTAGGTTAGAGGTTAATTTTTTTTTGGGAACCCATATGGAATTTTATTACCAAAAGTTAAATCATTAAAGGATAAACTCATACTTCTCAAAGAGCTATAATCACTAGGAGTAAATCCCATCTAAGTACAACCAAAAGCAGAAAAGAGTTAAGCGAGAAGATACAAATTGATTAACATATATAAGAAAATGAAGGATAAGGGTCAATGTTCGGGATGAGAGAATGCATGACACAATGGAGTAAAGAGAAAAAAAAAAACACACACTTAAGAGAAGAAGTTAGAACAGTTAAGGTATCTGAGAGAAAGTGGTAATAGCGAAGCAAATTAGAGAATGGTAATAATAAAGAGGTGTGATAGAGGTGGCTCAGTCACACCAAGTTGGCGGATCAAATATGAGCATCAAACGTGAAGGGTTACATCCAGAGATACTACCAAATCAAAATGGAGTGAAATCATCACAATCATAGCCAACAAACGCATAGCATCCATTTGATGAAGATTGTTGAGCCATAATACACAAACATAGGCAAAGTTATCTGAGTGGAAGAAAGAAGCGATAGAGCAAAGTGGGTAAGGGAATCACATGCAAATTATATATCATCATATTAGGCTCCATGGCATGATAATCCCAACTCAAATGAAAGAGAGCCATCAATGTCAAGTCATCCAAATTTTTAACCAGATTTAAAGGATTAATGAGACCAGCAAGAAGAGTCACTAGAGGAAAATAACAAAAATTCTGCTGCAAACCAGCCCGACAAAGACTAGAGCATGGAAGTAACCCCATTCCAAGCCTAAAGGACAATAATAAATATACAGTCTTGGTAAATAGTCCAGTAAGCAAATTAGGGTTATTTCAAAGAAAAGGATAACCAAAGAATGTAAGTAATGCAGCTCTTAACAACCTCCTTATTTTAGAATTAAGAAAGCAGCTATTATAAAGGGAAATAGCAAACCCCAATCCCAAATTTCCACAAGAAATTGGAATACAACAACAAATAAGTAGAAATAGGTAAAGGGTAGCTCCCCACCACAAACAACTCCAATAAGAGACAATCAGAGATAACACCACAGGATCAGCTTGCTTATCATCATACTCAATAATCCAGTTCAGCCAATAGTAAAAGAATGTAAGTAATGTAGCTCTTAATAACCTCCTTAATTTAGAAATTAAAAAGTAGCAAATATTAAAGGAAGAAGCATATCCCAAGCCCAAATAACCACAGGAAATGGGAGACGGAGTATGAAGAATCAGGTGATCCCACACAAATAACTCAAATAAGTGGCAATAGAGATAACACAATAGAAGCATCTTGCTTATCATTAAACTCAATAATGTTGCCAGCATATAGTAATCTAGCTAGTTGGCCATAAATCCATCCATTGAGATTAAACGGTGCAAGATTAAAACCAAGAGGCAAAAGCATAATGATCTACACAAATCTAGCATAACTAAGGGAAAAACAATGATGAAGTTAGTGCAGCCCTTATTATTAACAAAAAAATAAAGACAATAACTAGAATGTGCAAGAAACAACAAACAACCATAAAAATAACCTGCTGGATAAAGGACCTGAAAATCCAAAGGCCAACAGGATAAGTAATAATACAATTATTACCCCCATTATATAAAACTCTATTAGAAGGAAGATAAGTAGAATGAAAATTGAAGGTGTTCAAAAGATAATCAGTAGAAAAGTCCCTCCAGTAAAGAATTAAGTAACTAAACCCATCCTTAATTAAAAAACATTAGAAGTCAATCTTACAAAGATAGTAAAATAAATAACATCAATGGGTTAGCATTAGGGTTTATGGGTTAAGGTTTAGGGTTTAGGGCTTAACATTTAGGGTTAGAGTTTAGGTTTAGGTTTAAGTTTATAGTTAGGTTTTAGGTTAGGAGTTAGGGTTAGAGTTAGGGTTTAGGTTTAGGGTTTAGGGTTATAGTTTAGTTTTAGGTTTGGTTTATGATTTAGATTAGAGATTAGGGGTTAGAGTTAGATTGGGATTAGAGTTAGGTTGAGTTTAGGTTAGGTAGATTTAGTTAGATTAAGTTTATTAATCAGTTAGGATTTTAGTTATTATAATTTTAAAATTTAGGTTAAAGATTAATTTAGTTAAATTTATAGATTAGGTTTAGTTTTAGATTTAGAGTTTAAAGGTTGGATTTAAGGAAGTTTAGATTTAAGATAGGTTCTTAGATTTAAGATTAAGATTTAAGTTTAAAGATTAAGGAAATTAAGATTCGATTAAAGGATTTAGGTCAGATTAGAGTTAGAGTTAAGTTAGAATTAGATTAGGATTAAAGGTCAAATTAGATTAAAATTAAGTTAAGATTAGGTTAAATTAGATGGATTCGATTTAGGTCGGTTAGAAAGATTCAGATTAAAATTTAAGTTATAGATTAGAGATTAGTTAGAATTAAGTTTAAGATTTAAAAAAGGATTTTAAATTTAGAGTTAGATTAGATTAGGATTAAGATTAAATTGGATTAGGATTAGAGATTAGAATAAAACTTTAAGTTTTAATTAGATTAGGTGGAATTAGGTATTTATAGTTATAGTTTAGGTTTAGAGTTTAAATTTAAATTAAGTTAGTTTTAGATTCGATTTTAGAGTTAAATTAGGATTAAGTTAGGATTTAGATTATAGTTTAAGTTAGAATAAGATTAGAATTAGATTAAGTTTAGGATTATTAGATTAGGGTCGATTAATAAAATTTAAGGTTTTAGTTAGATTAAGATTAAATTAGATTAATTTAGGTTAGATTAGGAATTAAGATTTATAGTTAGAATTTAGGATTTTAGAGTTATAGATTTTATAAATTATTGGAATTAAATTAGGTTATAATTGATTCAGAATTAATTAGAGTTTAGTTTTATGTTTAGATTAGATTAGGTTTAATATTTAATATTAGAGTTAATTAGGTTGAAGATTTATAGTTAGTTAGAGTTAGTCATGATTAGATTAGGATTAGATTAAGTCATGAATTAAGTTAAGTTAAGGATAAATTAGATTAGGATTAAGAATTAGAGTTAGAATTTAAATTAATTGATTAGATTATAGTTAGGAGTTTTATTTTAAGATTTAGGTTAGAGTTAGGAGTTAGAGTGATTAGAATTGAGTTAGATTAGAGTTTAAAGTTAGAGTTAGTTAGGAGTTAGGGTAGATAGGGTTAAGGAGGGTTATACTTAGAGTTAGTGTTAGGGTTAAGGTAGATTGGAGTTTAGGTTTAGGACTAGGAGTTTAGTTATTTAGGATTAGAATTAAGATTAGGTTAAGGTTATAGTTAGGGTTACAGTTAGGTTAGGGTTAAGGTTTAGGGTTAGGTTGTTTATTTCCAGAATAACCAAAGAATGTAATGTCTGATTCTTAACAACCTCCTAATTAAAAGCAACTATTATAAGGAAAGCAATAAACCCCAATCCCAAATTACCACAGGAAATGGGAATACAATAACAAATAAGTAGAAATAGGTAAAGGGTAGCTCCCCACCACAAACAACTCCAATAAGAGACAATCAAAGATAACACCACAGGATCAGCTTGCTTATCATCATACTCAATAATCCAGTTCAGCCAACAGTAAAAGAATGTAAGTAATGCAGCTCTTAACAACCTCCTTGATTTAGAAATTAAAAAGCAACAAATATAAAAGGAAGCAACGTATTCCAAGCCCAAATAACCACAAGAAATGGGAATACAGCAGCGGTTAGGAAGAATTAGGTAAGGGGCTGATCCCCACCATAAATAACTCAAATAAGTGGCAATCAGAGATAACACAATAGAAGCATCTTGCTTATCATTAAACTCAATAATCCAGTTCAACCAACAGTCATGATAGTAATATCCAGCTAGTTGGCCATAAATCTATCCATTGAGATTAAGCGGTTGATTAAAATCAAGAGAGGCAAAAGCATAATCATAATGATCTGCACAAATCTAGCATAACCAAGAGGGAAAAAATAGTAGCAGATGAAGTTAGCTGCATCCCTTATGTTAACAACAAAAACCTAGAAGTCAATAACCAGAATGTGCAAGAAACAATCAACAACCATAAAAATAACCTATTGGATAAAGGACCCGAAAATCCAAAGGCCAACAGGATAAGCAATAATACAATTATTACCCCACTATATAAAACTTTGTTAGAAGCGGATAAGTTGAATGAAAACCAAAGGTGTTCAAGATGATCGGCAAAAGTCCCTCAGGTATAAGATAATGGTAGCAACTAAACTAGATCCTGGATTAAATGCATTAAGGAAGTCCAATCCTGCAAAGGGATAGTAAAATAAATAACATCAACAGGTTAGGGTTGGTTTATGGGTTAGGGTTTAGGGTTTAGGGCTTAACATTTAGGGTTAGAGTTTAGGGTTTAGGGTTTAGGGTTTAGGGTTTATGGGTTAGGGTTTTGGGTTAGGGTTAAGGTTAGGGGTTAGGAGTTTTGATTTAGGTTTAGGTTAGGATTAAGGATTTTATTATAATGATTAGGGTTAGGTTAGTAGATTAAGATTAGATTAGGTTAGAGTTAAAAGTTAATTAATATTATAGTATTTAAGTTAGAATTAGGATTTAAATTAAAGATTAGGATTTAGTTTAAGGTCGAGAATTAGGCTGATTTATTAAATTGATTAGTTGGGTCGTTAGATTAAAGGATGTTAAATTTAATTAGGAATTATAATTAGAATTAAATTTAAAAGTTAAAATTAGATTTAGATTGGAATTTAAAGTTAAGATTCGAGATTTAAAGGTGGAATTAGAATTAAATTCAAAGATTGGAATTA
>JAKCPB010000024.1:0-231239 GCA_021442155.1 Cymbidium sinense
TAAACTCCAAAATCTAAAACTAAACTTAAACCTAAACCTAAAACTATAAACTAAACTCCTAAACTCCTAAAACCCTAAAACCCTAAACTTAAACTCTAAACTCAAACTCCTAAAACCTAAAACTATAAACCTTAAAACCCTAAACCTTAAACTCTAAACCTAAACCTAAAACTCCTAAACTCCTAAACCTAAACTAAATCAAACCCTAAACTCCTAAAACCCTAAACCCTAAACCTAAACCTAAATCCTAAACCCTAAACTAACCTAAACCTAAACTCAAACTAACCTAACTAAACCCCATAAACCCTAACCCTAAACCTAAACCTTTAACCTTGAATAAAGATGTCATTAGTAGATCTAAAGAATGACCTAATCCTAACATAATTATGGTTTCTAAAGAAAATTTCTTCTGAGACTTTTCCTTGAATATTAGAGATTTGAATACCATAAACCCTAACCCTAAATCATATTATAATACCATATATTATAGTATAATGTATCATCATATATTTGATTATGTAGTGTGTTTTTGGATATTATAACATGTTTTGAAATGTTTTAGTATATTATGGTATTGTGGCCTATAGTTTATATTAATATAAATCATAAAAATATTGATTTAATAAAATAGATGATGAAATTTGTTAAATGTAAAGTGGGAATTAGGTTGTAATACCAAAGGTGGTCTAAAATGTAAGATTTTATTTTCAAAATAAATATTATATGTTGTAGCATAGTATACATCATATATCATAATATATTATTCTAATGATTTTAAATTCTTTTAGTATTTTATAATCATGTAATCGAGCCTACACTAGATTATTTATAAAAATGTTGATTTAGACTTTAAAATGGTGGAATTTGGCCAAATTCATGGTAGCATGGCATCATAATATATTGTTTTAATTTAAAATATGTAAGTGATATGACTAAAATATATAAATTTTTTATTATTTAGAATAATTTTATGATTTTTATCTTAAGCAATCAATGTGATATACAATATAATATAATATAATATGTTATAGTGTATTACAATATATAGATGCCATAACATAGTGTAGCATCATGCATTATAGCATAATATTATGTATTACTACTTATTGTTTAGCATATTTTAGTTTTTATAATATGATGTAGTAGAGTTTGTACCGGTATAATTCATTAAATACTAATTTATAGGCTAAGATGATGGGGTGTTCTATGGTGTGTCATTTAATCAAAAGAATGGAATTTTGCATCCAAAATAAATGTTCATTTTTCAACCAAATTTTATAAATTTTTATTAAAGTGATTCATTTTAAGGTGTAATGTAAAATAATATATTATATGAAAGCATATTAAAATATAATGTACATAATAATATAATTTCACATATATATGAATGTGGTGGTGTTTTATTAAATGTTATTGTACATTTTAGTATGTTTTAGTTTCTTTGTTATAATATATTGGGTCAAAACTCACAAAAAATGTTAATTTGATTGTTGACATGGACACGCACACACCAAGAAACAACACCAGATTATGCTATTTTGTAAAAATTCAAATAGAATAATAATAATTTTACATACAAATGAACATTATTCATATTTTAAGAACATTTTGTTATTTGTTCTTTTAAGTGATTCTAATGAGGTGTAATGTTAGACAATATATTATATTATAGCAAATTATAATATAACATCATATATTATAATATAATGTGTTAATTCAATAATATAATATGTTTAGCATGATATTATATTTAGTTTGAGCTTGCACCATCACAAATCATAAAATGTTGATTACAATGTTAAGATGATGTAATTTGAATGAATACATTGGACATGGAGGGAGATATGCTAGGGGATCACATGCATTGGACATAACACGGAGGGTGCGTCAAGAGCATAGAAGAAAAAATCTACTACGGATAAATTAAGGAACAACCGGGTGACCTATTGGATGCACAACAAATTGAACCCACCTAGGTGACTATTGAGTGAATGACGTTGGGGACTTATGTCAACTCAAGTAGTTAGAATTAAATTTATCTTGATTTCATGTGATTTGATATGGTTTGTTTGGTTTAGTTTGATTTCAATTTAGGGGATGTGAGCTCGCCAAATTTGATTGATTTAATTTATGGACCATGTCGTTGTGTGATGGACCCACCGAAGGGGCTATATCAAAGTAGTCCTATCTTATTTACAATCCAAAAGGATAGTCCACCGTAGGATAGAGCTATGCTAGAAAAGGCATTGTAGACTTACATCTTCTAAAGTGGGGAACAACAACTAGGGTGACCTATTGGTAGCACAATAAATTGAACCGACTTAGGGGTGACTACCGAGTGAATGTTGGGGACTTAAATCAACTCAAGAGTAGTGTGATTCCTATAGAGTTTTTGACACTTCCCTAAAGATAGAATACTTTGGAAAAGGTATGTCCTCCTAATCCACAAGTGAATATATATTTTGTTTATATATTTTGCGGACCTTGTAGTGTGCAGGGACCACACTAAGGGGCTATGTACCTTGACCTATCTCGAAAACAAGGGAGAATCTAGACATCCAAAGGATGGATTCTCCAACCACATGGGTGGTTACTAGAAAGGGAAACTATTCAATCCACAGTTACTGATAGTGTCTAAATGGGGTCACAAAGGACCTTATCCAAATATGGTGCCCACAAGAGAGGTGCTGCTAGGGTGTTATCTTGAGCCCTAGAAAAGTAAGCATATAGTGTAATGCAACCCAAGGGGAAAGCATATTACTTACATTCATGAGTGTGTATCATAAGGTGAGAACCAACCAACCTAAGGTGTATCCATCGCATGAGTGGTGTATCCAAGCCTTAGTGAGAACTAACCAACCTAAGGTGCTCGTGTGCAATGATCAATCTAGAAAGAAAGCATGTAGGCTTACAACTTTCCAAGTAAAGATCATCGAGATAGTCTATCATCGAGAGATAGATGCTATCCGACCTAGAACTACTAAGTGGATCCCCGGGAAGGATTGGACCCAAAGTTGAAGCAATCAAGAGGATGAGCCGCTATGTGACTTATCCTAAACCTCAAATATACTTGACCCAATGAGTGCATGATGGCTAATCTAAGAAGAAAGCATAGCATACTCTCATCCTCTTAAACAAAAGCCAACATGAGGTAGCTACCGCCATGTAGTAAGGCTTACAAACTAACAAGTGCCGTCATGTGCAAGGCCAAGTAAGGAAAATGTAGCCTTTACATCTTCCAAAGAAGAAGACCACAGGGTGACACAGGTGGTAGCACGCCACATCTAGAATAGCTAAAAGTGTCCGTTGAGGCATTATCTCAACTCAGTAGCCGAGATAAAAGATATGTATTTATTTTATATGTTTGTGTGTAATTTGGGTTTATGTTGTGTCGATGAAGGATAGATGTCGCCGTACCTTACACCTACCCTAAACACATCGTGGTAGATTCATAAACAAGAATACTTTCAACATGGAAGAGATTGAATTCAAAATGAAATTTTCATTGATGATTGTTATTTCCAAACATGATTTATAATATTTCTTTAAGTAGAGCATTGATTGGAAGCAATTGAGCTCTCCCTTATGATTAATAAGTCGCTAAGATCCTTCTTGGAAGGCCTTCTATGGAAAAAGGGCCTTCCCAAGTGGGTTCAAACTTACCTCCCATCTTATGACGGCAATAATCATCTCCTTAGAACTAAAATAAGCTCTCCTACTTGAAAAGATCTAGACGACCAACTTGTTGTAAGCTTGAATCATTTTAGCTTTGTACAACTGAGATTTTGGCATGCCCGTAAGTGTCTCTCCTCTAAACCTCAAGTTCTTCTAACCATAACATGTTTTCTACTTTGTTGTGATCTTGATACCACAACTATCCTTAATGTTGGGAGTTGGACTTCTAATGTAGAATGACATCACCCATACACTAAGAAGAAAGGAGTAAACTGTTACAGTTTTATATATGTGCAGGCCCACAAGGCTTCAACTAACTAGTCATGCCATTATCGCTATTATTGTTGAGTGTCTTCTTGTATTTGGATGAGAGTTTTATTGAAGTCTTCGCTAAGCCATTTTCCCTCAAAATTGATGGTAGAATATCCAATCTATGATGTGTCTCCAAAAAAAGTTGATCTTGGAGCTCTTGAATGTAGTACCATTATCGATTTATAAGGCACTCAACCTATATACCATATGGTTAAAAAAAGTAGACCACATGCATTATGACCTCTCTGAGTAGAATTGTCTTTTCCCATTTTGAAAAGTAGAGTAGCTAAGATGAACCGATGACCCTTGGAAGAAAGAGGATCAATCGGACCCACTATGTCGCATCCCACGAATGGCCATGAGGCAATGTAGGATGTAGAATGTTGGGTGGTTGGTGGACCACACCATGTATTTGACATTGGTGGAATCTCCTAACCATATCCATGCAATCTTTGATCATCGATGGAAGTGGTATCCAAGTCTATGATCTTGGCTTTCATCTTAGACCAATTGGTTTTCTACATAATCTTGAGTGTACCCCAATCACCATCTTATGGGCTTCATTCTTGCTAAACAACATAACCACATATGATCGAAAAGACCAGATAAGACACCATCCACAAGAGCATGTGAAAGTGCTCTCTACTTTATTTGATGGGCTTGACTTCTCGAGGTAGTTTTCCTTTATTTAGGTAATCCATGAATGGTCGCCTCCAACCTAACTCCTCATCATTCTTGGCAATGCAACCTCCCTTCAAAAGAGTACTTTTATGTGTTGAATATCAATAATGGATAAGACTTGTCTATTTTGGACCTTTATTGATATTGACTCATCCTCGTGACATGCCAACTCCTTGCAAGCTTGGCTAAACCATATTATATCTCTCATCAAGGAATCTTATATATGGTAACCGAGATTTAAGCCAATAACCCATGGTGTACTTGTGGTAGTGATGGAGCGCTTTATAACATTATAGACCAGGTTTGATAACTAGCTAAGAATCCTCAAGATGTTGATGTTATCGATGCTTAGAGTAATTTAACCTGCATCACATCGAGCCTCATATTCAGCTTCATTGTTGGTAAGGATTGGACAGATGATGAGAATCTCATCACATCATGGTCCAAAGTTAAGAGAACTATTCCTCTTGGAATAGTACAGATTCTTCTTTTTATAAGAAGCGCACCATCAAAGTACATCTCCAATGATGAATGCTAGTATCCCCTAAGTTCATGCTTTGTTCATCAATGTGATCATCACTAAGTAGATAGTTAGGGAAGTGTGTACGCTAAGAAATTTGCTTGTCCTTTCATGAGGGCAATGAAGGCAATGTCAAACTATGAGAGGGTCATGAACCATCGTGCCAAACCATCTGATAGCATCGCCATGTCATGAGATATTGTAGTGGGTGGATTGATCCTAGAGATTAAGTTCACCTTTATGAGGAAGCATGTAGTGGTGTAGCATTTAGGGATGCAAAGATTAAAGTTGGTAATGCTTCTCAATGGGTGGATAATTAGCCTCAATGGGGATTAGATGAAGGTAGTACAATAAATTTTCCTTCCCTTCATCATTGGCTTGGGCTAACAAAGCACTAAGGAGTTGTATAATATAGTATTATAAAGTATGAAATGCACCCCTGATAGGGTCGCTAGAACCGATGGTTTCTGGGTAATGCTTGATGTCTTCAAGGCAAGCTCACACTTATCATCCCACTTGAACTTGGATCCTTTAAAGTTAAGAATGGTCGACATTTTCTCGATAGTTTGATATAAAGCATCTTAGATATGCCAACCGCCCTAGAATGATCCGAGAGTTAAACTTTTAGGGGTGGCATTTCTAATATCCTTGATCTTCTCTGATCAATTTTGATTCCCTAGTGTTGAACAACAAACCCAATAAATTTCTAAGCTACAATGCACTTCGTGGGGTTCATTTTGAGTTAAATTTCCTTAAATGTTAAAAAAATACTCTCAAGTCAAAGAGATGGTCTTCCTTTTATCTCTTTTACCACCAGATCATTGACATAGCACCGATTTGATGATGAATAAGTTCATTGAGATTCGAGTCATAGCTCGGTATGTAGCACCATCATTTTAAGAAAAGGCATGACTTTATAGTAATAGATTCTAATCGGGTTCTAAAAGAAGTGTTTCTTTCATCTTCGGGGCCATCTTTAATCTAGATGAGCCATCCATGAAATAGAAGACCCATGAGATGAGGCAATGTCCACCATCCCGATTGGTAGTGAAAATTCTCTTTGGACATGCCTTATTTAAATCAAAAATCGATGCATATATGAATTTGGCCATTCTTTTCTTAATTGGGATGATGAAGCTAACCGTAGAGTATTTTTTCTTCCTGTGATGAAGCCAAAGATCATTCAATTTCTTGACTTTAAATGACCATTGTTCTATGTCGAATAGCATGTGTCTAGAGCTTGATAGGGTTTGCAGATGCTCTATTGCTAGTTTATGGACCGCTACACAATACCAATCCGCATCTCTTCATAACTATGCAAAGTAGTCCATAAACTCATAGCCTAAGTCATTGGTTTTAATTTCATTCAACAAAGAACTATGTTCCTAAGTTGATTTCCTGAGCTTTTCGATGGTTGACTTATTCTTTCAACTTTGATGGTGCATCTTTGACTTAAAAATCATCGAGATCATCTAAAGTTTCTAAGCACCTCATATGAGTTAATGTGATTTAAAAAGAACCTATTAAATTCCAAATGATTGGTGATGACTAAGCAAGAATCATCATCATTGACTAAACCCACTATACCAAATCCTAGTCCTAGTCTTGATTGAGAGCTTTTGCATTTGTTCTTCCATATTCTTTTGAAGTAGTCTGCTTTGACCAAGTATGTGGGATTAACCCTTTCTTTGCTAAATTATGAACACAAGGCAAGTACCAATCAAAAGGTAATTCTATTAAATTTTATATGAATCATCCTCAAGTTTACATCAAGTTCTTGACTTGAGGATGATGCACCTAAAGAACCTCCGAAGTCTTCACACTAAGGATGACTTAGTGCTTCCTTAACTAACAACACCGCTTTTTTGAGAGGAATGTGTTAGAGCTAAGGTTCCCAACGGATGCCTAGTTGTTTCACATATAGACTTGGACACTTTATGCTTCACTTTCAAGCCCATCTTCATCACTATCTAGCTCAAGTGTCACCTCCAAGGAATCTACATTGAGAAGAGTTGTGTGCTAACCATATAAGACTCATCCTATGAACTAGATTCTAAGTCTATATGTAGTAAGTGTACTCTTGGTAGCCGGGACATATCTTCTATTTGGTGGCCAATTAGAGATTTTTCACCCCTAAGACGCCTCAACTAGCCTTCCTCTCCTGTGGAGGTCGGTCGCCCCTACCCATATGTTCAAATGAGTAACAAATTGTGGGTGGAATCTAATGTAGGCTCCACTTCCCCTCCAAGTCTATTTATGCCTTTTATTTTCTTTTTCATTTTTTTTATTTTCTTTTTTTCTTATTTTTTCTTTTATTTTCTTTTTATTTTTATTTTAAACTTTGGCCAAGTTCATGAGAATTTTGTTCATTTTGAGAGAGGTAGTAAGCCACATCCTCATATATGGACTATGTGAAATAGAATGGCTTCCCATCTCACACAAACTTCATACACCGATGTAGAGAGATGGAATTATATTGTTCTCATGTATCCATGGTCTCCCAAGCAAAGTGAAAGATGTATCCAGTCTATAATGTGAAACTTGGTTTGGTCTTCCAATCATCTATCTCCAAGGGCAACACTTGGAGCCTAATGCCTGTGACCTCACTTTGGAGTGCGATTCAATCTTCCCATCTTGACTTAGAGTCTTTAGACACTATGACTTTCCTAGCCATAAGACACTTCTAACAATTAGGTAAACACTTAACCTAAGCTCAAATACTTAGAAGGGTTAACCATTGATTTTATGCCTTAGGAATTAGGATAATCCACCAACCCTACAACCCAAATCCAATCAAGTTCACCTTCTCAAACCAAACCTCAAGTTCAATTCAAACATCAAATTTAAATCCAAATCCAAACCCAAATTCCAAAACCAAATGATTGAAGCCCAAGATCAAATCCAAACTTGAAACCCTTCCTAAGCCATATGACCTATCCCATGGACTTAGCCAAATCTTAATCCAAATAAATCCAAAATCAATTGATTTTCTTATAATAAATTTATATCTTCAATCATCTTCTTAAATATAAATCAAATACATTCAAATGATCAAAACTAAATCAAACTAAATCAAAACCCATCCTAAACCATGACCTATCCCATGGACTTAGCCAAATCATAATCCAAATAAAGTTAAACTAATTGATTTTCTCATAAACCAAACATATTTTCAATCATCTTCATAAATTTAAATGAAATATATATTTAATCATCAAAACTAAATCAAACCAAATCAATATCCAAACCTAAGCCACATGACCCAACTCCATGGACTTAGCCAAATTCCTTCATTCCAAAACCCAAATTCAATTTTCTCATGAATCAATCATACCTTCAATCATATTCATAAATATATATATGAAATCTACAATCATCAAGCCAAACCAAAATCATCCCAAGTCAAACCCAACTTAACCCTTTTGATTGAAAATGTTAAAATGAACCAATACCCATTTGAACCAAGTTAATTTAAATTGAATTTATATATCAATTAAAATCCATATATAAACTCAACTAAATCAAACTCAACCCAAAATCAAGCCAACTAACCCAATTGGTCCACTTGATCCAAAGTGGCTAATTTGACCTATTTGAGCCAAGTTCTAATCCTACCCAAATTGGATTGAAACCAAGCCCATCAAAATCTTGAATCATGATTGTGATCACCCTAGTTGATCAATTGTCACAAATTGTCAAACCAAGTTAACTTGGTCATTTGACCAAGTCAACCCTTAACCCATATGAACCCAAATCCAAATTGCAACCTAAGCCAAATCCTTGAAACCAATGATTCATACCAAATCAAAATCAATATTTGAATATGACTTGTCCCAAATTGAGTCAAACCAAACCCAATTGCCCTCTAACCCAAGTTGACCCAAATTGACCTAAAAGACCAAATTGGTTCAAATCATAATATAAATCAAATTGATTGCAACCAATGCCTCAAGTTCATTCTAAATTGATTGTTGAACTTGACCAAAGCCATGATTGGACCCAATTGACCCATGACTACTTAGCCCAAATTGACCTAAAGGTTCAAGTTGGCCCAAATCAAACCAAAGCCTACAATCATCTTCAATTGGTCAACTAAACCCAAACCAACACCTAACCCAAGCCAATTTGGTCAATTTGGTCAAATTAGTCAACTTAACCCATTTGACCAAAATGAATTCAAATGAGCCAAAATCAAATCTAAGCCATACTAAACCAAACCAAACCAAAACATCCCAAATGATCATATGAAGTTGACCCAACCTTTGACCCAATCGACCAATTGGTCAACTTGACCCAAGCTAACCCAATTTGACATAAATGAATCAAATTGAGCCAAAACTAGCCAAATCAACTCCAATTGACTTGAAATTTGAGCAACCAACTTTTGGCTCATTTCAAATCTACCCAAATCAAATCTAATGCCAAATGATCATTCTACTTGGGTCAAGGCATCACATGAGACAAATCACCCATGGGTGGTCTTTTTCCTTGGCCACTTGGTACTCTCCCAATGTCCACCTTGGCACCTAGACATGCCAACCTCACCCAAGGTGGTTGGCCATGACTCATTGAGCATTTGAAACTCATGGACACCCATGATTCCTGGCCACCTCCACACCTTCAACCAACCAAGCTGCCAAATCACCTCCTCCCTACCACCTATGACTTTGAGATGGTCAAGCCACTAGAAGCCAAACCCGATCCCATCGTCGATCAAGATGAAGCTTATACACTCATTTCCACTCAAGCAACCCAAAATCATTTCTCGAGCCCTAGCTACCCAAGATGAGCTACTGAGCCATTCTAAGCTCCCAAGCTATTCTGATCAAAAAATGCCATTCTCATCCAAAAATAGACACTCCCATTTCTAACCTAACTTCCCATTTCTCCATCAAATCAAATTAACTTACCACCTTCACTATGCCTCATCGAGCAAGAATGAATCATCTCCAATCTTCAGCAATGAGGTGGACTTCAATCAAAGCCGAGCAAATCATCACATGGCCTTCGAGTGAACATCAAGGAATTGATCCAATTGTTACAATAGGGCTTCATCTCCATAAGATGAAGCTTCATCATGAGCCGGGATCTCCCATGAGTATGCCAAAATTGATCCTAAAAATGGTTGAACTTTTGAAGAAAACTTGCATCTTATGTGATCTTGATGTTGGATCCCTTCATGATGTCAAGGTATGGATCCTTGAGTTGATTTGAGCTCAAGTAAGCTCGCAAGTGAGCAATGGCGATGACTCCCTCTCACTCGCATGATCAAATGGAATGTCATGATTAGACCGCTAGACCAATTTAATCTATTAAGTGGATTAATTGTATATGGAAGACGAGAAAGCACATCCACCACACCAATGGTCTGAGTGTAAGTTTAAGTAGCCAATCTGCCATATGGAAAACAAGATTAGGCTTTAATTAGGCTTAATAAATCATTTTAATGGCAAACTTCTAAAACCATAAAATAATAGAGAAATTAAAAAAAATGCAAATAAATACTCATTTTATAAGGAATTTCATAAGAGAATTATTTTAAAATGATCCAACAAATTTTAAACTAATAGTTTAATGTTTAATACAAAAATTTATTAACTTAATTAATTACTTGAGCAATCAATCAAAATTTGTGGTATGGGATGAGCTCCACCTCCATGATTTTCTTGATTTATTGCTCACCAATTAGAAAATTGACAAGTAAACCTAACTACTCTTTAAGTTAATTAATGATTAATTAATCCCAAAGTAACAAATTGGTTTATTAAGTATTAGTTATTATTCAACAAGAAGTGAACTAAAAGGTTGGGACCCTTCAAGTTCATTTCACCTTTTTAAAATGAAATTAATTAAGATTTAACCAATTAATTAAATCACTTAATCAAATTAAAAATCATAATCATCTAACCCAATTAATTAAATCATGGGTAGATCTTAGATGTTTGTTAACCTAATGAGTTTAAAAAATTATGGTTAGTCCACAGTGGAAAACCATAAGAGAATTAATTAAGTCCTCAATCTAATTAACTATTAATCATGAGCCAATTGCATTAGGCTCCTTTATTTCCTAGATCATTGAAAGTTTATTTTCCATGCATATCATGTCATAATTATTTAGTTAATTACTTTAAGGTGACATGTAAGGGTAATAATTCATCTAATTAAGGGCTCATCTTATTTAACCCATAAAATCAACTTAATTACATTTCCAAATTAAATCAAATCACTAATGTGGGAATGGGTTTAAAACAACAAGTGATGATTTCTTTTCTCTTAAATTAAATCAAATCCAAAACTCATTAATGAAGATGCTTTTTGTTTTTTTAAATAATCTTATTTGATTTGATTATCATTAAGAACTAGTTTGGTTGAATGAATCACATGCTTATATTTGATCCTTTCCAATCATGTTAAATTTAATGCCATTTGAATCCATGCACCATCTTTTCAAAATCAAGTAAAATAAAATGGATTTCCTTATGTAAGCTTGCATGTGTTGATTTAATTTAATATATGCAAACCAAATGTATTCTTCAAAAGCTTATAAATGAATAATAATGTGTTATGATGCTAGTTATAAATACATAAGAAATGCTTGCTTATAGCTTAAGTGTATGAATGTTGGGTTTTCTTCTTCATGTGTTGATTTATATAAGATTGAATGGTAATGGGAATATAGTTTGACATCCCAAAGAACACAATTTTAGCTAGCCACAAGGAGGTCATTTGATTACCTTCCTGGTTAACTTGATGAAATTGAAAAGAACAAATGTTGAATATGAATTTGTTCTCTTAAAAAAACCATAAACTAAAACTTGAACCCTAAACCTAAAACCTAAACCCTAAACCATAAAATCTAAACCCTAAACCCTAAAACCCTAAACCCTAAACCCTAAACCCTAAAACAAACCCTAAACCCAAACCTTCAACCCTAAACACTAAACCCAAAAAACATAAAAACCTAAACCTTAACTTAGTAAAATCTATAAATAAAATAAATAAATAACTTGAACCTAAACAAAATAAATAAAATAAAATAAAATAAACCTAAACTAAAACATAAACCAAAACCTAAACCTAAATTAAAAAATAAAATAAAATAAAAAATAAAACTAAAATAAAATAAAATAAATAAAACCTAAACTAAAATAAAAAAATAAAATAAATATAAAATAGAAAACCTAAATAAAATATAAAAAACAAAAAATTAAAATAAACCAAAATAAAAAATAAAAACTAAATAAAAACCTAAACCTAAAAAATAAAACAAAAAACTTAAAATAAATAAAAAAATAAACCTAAACCCTTAACTTGGAAAAAATCTAAACCTAAAATAAACAAAATAAAATAAATGAAACTAAAATAAATAAACCTAAACCTAAACCTAAAATAAACTAAACCTAAACTTAAACTAATAAAATAAAATAAACTAAAATAAACATAAACCTAAAATGAAAAAAAGCTAAAAAATAACCCAAAATAAAACCTAAACCTAAACCTAAACCTAAACCTAAAAAAATAAAAACATAAACCTAAAAATAGAATAAAATAAACTAAACAAAAAATAAACATAAACCTAAACCTAAACCTAAAAAATGAACTAAAATAAAAAACCTAAACTAAAATAAATTAACCTAAAATAAATAAACTAAACTAAATAAAAAATAAAAAATAAAAAAACTAAAATATATAAAAAATAAACTAAATATAATAAACCCAATCATTTTAAAAAAAAATCCTAAACCTAAATCTTAAACCCTAAACCCTAAAGTAACCTTAAATCTTAAACCATAAACCTACAACCTAAACCCTAAACCTAAACCCTAATCCCTAAAACTCTAAACACTAAACCCTAAACTCTAAACCCTAAACTAAACCCTAACCCTAACCTAAACCCTAAACCCTAAACCCTAAATTATAAAACCTTAAACCCTAAACACTAAACTAACCCTAAACCCTAAAACTTAATAAAATAAACTTAAACCCTAAGAAATGTAACCTCATAACATCAATAAGATCTTATGGAGGTGAAAAAAAATAATAGGTCTATGGAACTAAAAAAAAATAAAATATACAACTAAAGATTAGGATATGATGGTGGATCCCACTACTCAAATTGGTTCAAGAGAAATTGAAAAATTACCATAAATCTCATTATAAAAAAGGTACTAAAATCTTTCATTTGATCTATGTACATCTAAACCTACTTGGTTGATGAAATCGAGAAGAAGAAATGTTGATTATAATTTGTTCTTTGTTTAAAAAAAAACTAAACCTAAACTTAAAATTAAACCTAAAATAAAAAACTAAAACCTAAACCTAAAGATAAATAAAACCTAAACTTAAACCTAAAGAAAAAATAAAAAACCTAAACCTAAAAAAAATAAAATAAAATAAAACTAAACTAAAAAAAAAAACCTAAATAAACCAAAATAAAAATAAACTAAAATAAAAAAACTAAAACTAAACCTAAAAATAAACTAAAAAAATAAAAAACCTAAACTAATATAAATAAACCTAAATAAATAAATTAAATTTAATAAAAAAATAAAAATTAACTAAAATAAAAAATAAAAAATAAAATAAACTAAAATAAAATAAAAAAATAAGCTAAATAAACCTTAACCTATTAGTTTAAATTAAAAAAATAAAATAAAGAAAAAAAATCATAACCCTAAACCCTAAACTTAAACTCTAAACCCCAAACCCTAAACCCTAAAACCATAAACCCTAAACCCTAAATCTAAACCCTAAACCTAAACTCTAAACTAAAACCCTAAACCCTAAATCATAAAACCCTAAACTTAAACCCTAAAATAAATAATCTAAATAAAACCTAAAACCTAAACCTAAAACCTAAAAATAAAAAAAAAAATTAATAAATAAACCTAAAATAAATAAATAACCTAAACCTAAATAAAATAAAATTAAAATAAAATAAAACTAATTAAAATAAACTAAAATTAAATAAACCAAAATAAATAAAATAAAAAATAATAAAAATAAAATAAAATAAATAAAATATAAAATAAAAACCTAAAAATTATATAAAAATAAAATAAAATTTTAAAATACTAAATCTAAAATAAATAAAATAATAAATGAACCTAAATCTAAACTAAAATAAACTATAAAAAAAACTAAACCTAAACTAAAATAAACTAAACCTAAACCCTAAACTAAATAAATTAAACTAAACAAAAATAAACCAAAACTAAAATAAAAAAATAAAACCTAAAAATAAACCTAAAATAAAACCAAAACCTAAGCCAAAAAAAATAAAATCTAAACCTAAACCTAAACATAAAATAAAAAATAAAACTTAAACCTCAAAAATAATAAAATAATAGAACTAAACTAAAATCAAACATAAACCTAAACCTAAACCTAAAAAAATAAACTAAAATAAAAATTAAACTAAAATAAATAAACCTAAAATACATAAACTAAATAAAAATAAAAAAAAGATAAACCTAATAAAATATAAAATGAAATATACAAAATAAAAAAATAAATAACTAAATAAACAAATAAACCTAAACCTAAGTTTACTTAATTGTAAAAAAACCAAACCTAAACCCTAAATCCTAAACCCTAAACCAAAGAATAACCCTAACATAAAACCTAAACCCTAAACCCTAAACCTAAAAACATAAACCCTAAACCTAACTAAAAACCAAACCCTAATAACCCAAAAACTCTAAACCCTAAACCAAATCTAAACCCATAAACCTAAAGCTAAACCCTAAATAAAACCCTAAACCCTAAGCATAAACCCTAAACTAAACCTAAAATAAACCCTAAAACCTAAAACCTAAAACCTAAAACTTAAACCCTAAACCCTAAACCCTAAAACCTAAATAAAATTAAACCTAAAACTAAATAAAATAAAAATATAAAAAACCTAAATAAGATAAAATAAAATAAAGACCTAAACTAAAACTTAAACCAACTAAAACCTAAACCTAAAAATAAAATAAAATAAAAAATAAAACTAAATTAAAATAAAATAAATAAAACATAAAATTAAAAAAATAAAATAAACCTAAAATAAAAAAAAACATAAATAAAATACCATAAACATAATATAAAACTAAAATAAAATAAAAACTAAATGAAAACCTAATCCTTAAAAAATAATTAAAAATAAAAAATAAAAAAAAAAACCTAAACATAAACTAAACAACTAAACTTAAAATAAACAAAATAAAAACCTAAACCTAAAATAAAATAAAATACACTAAAATAAATAAAACTTAAACCTAAACAAAAAAAAAAAAATTAAACCTAAACCCTAAACTAAACAAAATAAAATAAACTAAAAATAATCCTAAACCAAAACTAAAAATAAAACCTAAAAAAAACAAAAAAAACCTAAACCCTAAACATAAACCTAAAAATAAACTAAAATATAAATTCTAAACTAAAATAAATAAACTAACTAAATAAAATCAAAAATCAAACTAAATAAATAAAAATAAACTAAATAAACTAAATGAACCTAAACCTAAACTTAAAACCCTAAACCCTAAACCTAAATAAACCCAAATTAAACTAACCCTCTAAATGAACCTAAACCTACTTGCTTACTTAAGTTAAAACCCTAAACCCTAAACCCTAAAACCAAACCCCTAAATCCTAAACCATAAACCCTAAACCCTAACCCTAAACCCTAAACAACCTAATCTTAAACCAAAACCCTAAGAATGGGTAACCTTCACGGCAGGAACATCACTGAACTACGCCGCCTAGATTTTATGGTGGAGGTGAAGGTGGAGGTGATGGTTATCGCTGTGGTGGGGGGATCTGGAGGTCTGGGGATCTAGAGGTGGTGGTCGAGATGTGGTGGTTATTTTGTGTGGGTTGGAGTGACAGGTTACATCTATGGTGGTGGCGGAGGGAGAGATCGGGATATGATGGTGGATCCCACTACCGAGAGGCGAGGTGGTTCCGATGGGAACGGAGAAACAAAAGAATGACCCATCCCATCTCGCTTATGGAACTGTCCCAAGAGAGTAGCTTCAAATTATTTAGGGTTTTTTATTTGCTATATGCTCATTTTTTATCTATGTTATCGCTGTCTTAGAAAACTTAGTGTGTTACTTGGTTGATGAAATCAAAAGAAAAAATGTTGAATCAATTTGTTCTCTATTAAAAAAACCAAAAACCTAAACCTAAATTAATACATGGACCCTAAACCTAAAACCTAAAACCTAAACCTTACAAACCCTAAATCCTAAACCCTAAACCCTAAATCCTAAACCTTAAACCCTAAAACCCTAAACCCTAAATACTAAATCTTAAACCTAAAACCTAAACACTAAACCATAAACCCTAAACCAAAACCCTAAAGAAGTAAAAATAAATTAAATATACTAAATAAACCTAAATGTACTAAACCCTAAACCTTAACCTTAAACCCTAAACCCTAAAAGCATAAACTCTAAAACCCTAAACCCTAAACCTAACCCTAAAACATAAACCTAAACATAAAGTAACTAAATAAATTAAAATAAAACCTAAAATCTAAACTTAAACCCTAAGAATGGGCAACCTTGATGATAGAACATCATCACAACTGCTTAGTCTAGACCCGGTGGAGGTGAGGCAAGGCAGGGGCGGTGGTGGGGATCTGAGATTTTGTATCAGGTGGTAGTTTAAGCAAAGGTTATGGAGGTGGGAGGAGTGATGGAGGTTACAACCATGGTAGTTGAGGGAGAGATAAGGATATGATGGTGGATCCGCCACTGAGAGGCAAGGGTGGTTTGAGAACTGGGAAAAGGAAATGATGATCTGATCTTCTTATGGAATGTGTCTAGAGATGGTTCTAGCTATCTAGGGTTTTGATTTGCTCTATGCTCATTTTGATCTTGGTTGATAAAAATCGAAAGAAGAATGTTGAATATGAATTTGTTCTCATTAAAAAAGGCCAAAACCATAAACCCAAAACCTTAAAACCTTAAACCCTAAACCCTAAACTCTAAACACTAAACCCCTAAACCCTAAACCCAAAAAACATAAACCCTAAATCCTAAACCCTAAAATAAAAACTAAACCTAAAAATAAAAGTAAACATAAAATAAAAATAAAATAAACATAAAATAGAATAAAATAAAACTAAATAAAAACATAAACCTAAAAAATAAACCTAAAAAAGAAAACCTAAAATAAATAAAATTTAAACATAAACCCTAAATTAAAAAAAACCTAAACCTAAATGAAACATAATAAAATAAACTTAAACCTAAACTAAAATAAATAAAACCTAAACCTAAATGTAAAATAAATAAAACCTAATCCCTAAACTAAATAAAATAAAATAAACTAAAAATAAACTTAAACCTAAAGTAAATAAAAACCTAGAAATAAACCTAAAATATAAACCTAAAACCTTAACCTAACAAAATATAATAAAACCTAAACATAAACCTAAAATTAAAAAAAAAACCTAAACCTAAAAAAGAAACAAAACTAAACCTAATCTAAAAAAAACATAAACCTAAACCTACACTTAAAAAAATAAACTAATATAAAAAACATAAACTAAAATAAATAAAACTAAAATAAATAAACTAAACTAAATAAAAATAAAAAAGAAACCTAAATAAAAAATATATCATAAAATAAAATGAATAAAATAAACTAAATAAACCTAAACTTATAGGTTTACTTTATTTAAAAAATAAAACCCCAAACCCTAAATCCTAAACCATAAACCCTAAACTCAAATTAGTAAACTCTAAACCCTAAACCCAAAAAAAACATAAACTCTAAAACCCTAAACCCTAACTCCTAAACCCTAAACCCCTAAACCCTAAACCAAAAAATGAAACCCTAAACCTTAAACCCTAAAATAAAACTAAATCTAAAATAAAATTTAACCTAAAATAAAAATAAAATAAACCCAAATAAAAAAAATAAAACTAAATAAAACCTAAGCCTAAAAATAAACCTAAAAAAAAAATAAACTACACCTAAACCCTAAACTAAAAAAAAAGAAAAACCTAAAAGAAACAAAATAAAATAAACCTAAACCTACACTAAAATAAACTAAACTATAATAAATAAAACATAAATCTAAATGTAAAAATATAAAACCTACACCCTAAACTAAATAAAATAAAATAAACTAAAAATAAACCTAACCTAAACTAAGAAAATAACATAGAAATAAACTTAAAATATAAATCAAAACCTAAACCTAAAAAAATAAAATAAAACCTAAACCTAAAAATAAAAAAATAAAACCTAAACCTAAAAATAAAATAAAATAAAATTAAATAAATACACCAAAATAAATAAACTAAACTATATTAAATAAAAAAATAAAAATAAAATAAACTAAATAAACCTAAATCTATGAGTTTACCTAATTTAAAATAAATGAATAAATAAATAAAACCCATACCCTAAACCCTAAACCCTAAAACTAACCCTAAACCCTAAACCTAACCCTAAACATTAAAACCCTAACCTAAACCATAAACCCTAAAACCCACAACCCTAAACCAACCCTAAACCATAAACCCTAAACCCTAAACCCTAAACCCTAAACCCTAAAATCTACAACCTAAATCCTAAACCTAAACCCAAACCCTAAACCCTAAACCCTAAACCCAAAATCCTAAACCCTAAACAAAATAAAACCTAAAAATATAATAAATAAATAAACTTAAACTTAAATAAAATAAAAGAATAAAATAAATTAAAACCTAAACTAAAACCTAAACTTAATCCAAATTCTAAACCTAAACCTAAGCCTAAAAATAAAAAAACCAAACTTAAATAAAATCAATAAAACCTAAACTAAACAAATAATAAAATCTAGAAATAAAAACATAAATAAAATGAAACCTAAACAAAATATTAAAATAAAATAAAACTAAATAGAAACCTCAACCTTAAAAATAAACCTAAAAATAAAACCTTAAAATAAATAAAAAATTAAAAATCCTAACCCATGAAAAAAAAAAATCTAAACCTAAAATAAATAAAATAAACATAAACATAAGATAAACTAAAATAAACTAAACTAAAATAAATAAAACATGAACCTAAAATATTCTAAACCTAAATAGTAAACTAATAATAAAATAAAATAAACTAAAAATAAGACTAAACTTATACTAAAATAAAAAACTCAAGAATAAACCTAAAATAAAAAACATAAAAGCTAAACCTTTAAAAAATAAAATAAAACCTAAACCAAAAAAAAATAAAAAATAAAACCTTAACCTAAAAAATAATAAAATAATAAGATTAAACTAAAAAATAACTAATCCTAAAGCTAAAATAAAACTAAAAAAATACTAAACCAAAAAAATAAATAAACCTAAAATAAATAAACTAAATTAAATAAAGTAAAAAATAAACCTAAATAAAAAAATTAAACTAAAATAATTAAAAAAACTAAATAAACTAAATATAAACTTATTGATTTGTAATTTATTAAAAAACCCTAAATCCTAAACCCTAAAACTAACCCTACCTAAACTAAATCTACAACCATAAACTACAACCTAAACCCTAAACCCTAAACCATAACTAACTTAAATCCTAACCCTAACCCAAAAATAATCTAACCCTAAACCTAAACATTAAACCCTAAAACCATAAACCTAATGCCTAAACCCTAAAACCCTAATCTAACTCTAAACCCTAAACCTAAAACTTAAAATCTAAACTAAACCATAAACCCTAAACACTAAAACCTAAATAAACTATAAATAAATAATCTAAAAAACCCTAAACTAATCCTAAAAAAATAATAAAATAAATATAAACTCAACTAAAAAACCTAAACCAAAACAATAAACTAAAATAAAACCTAAAATAAAATAATAAACTAATCAAAATAAATAAAAATCCTAAATAAAATAAAAAAATAAAGAAAATCAAATAAATAAATAAAACAATAAACCCTAAACCCTAAATACTTAATTTTAAAACCCTAAACCCTATACCCCAAAACATAAAATTAAAACCCTAAACCCTAAAACTAACCTAAACCCTAAACCCAAAACTAAACTCTAAAACCTAAACCTAAACCCTAAACCCTAAAAAAAACCCAAACCTAAACCTAAAACTAAAACCCTAAAAAACCTAAAACCCTAAACCTAAAAATAAAACCTAAACCTAAATAAACCTAAACCCTAAACTAAACTAAACTAAAAAAATAAACCTAAACTAAAAATAAATAAACCTAAACCTAAATAAACTAAACCTAAACCCTAAACTAAATAAAATAAAATAAACTAAAATAAACCTAAACCTAAACTAAAAAATTAAAATCTAAAATAAACCTAAAATAAAACCTAAAAACCTAAACCTAAAAAAAATAAAAAAACTAAGCCTAAACCTAAAAAATAAAATAAAAAATAAAACTAAACTAAAAATAAAAACATAAACCTAAACCTAAACCTAAAAAATAAACTAAAATAAAAAACTAAACCAAAATAAATAAACCTAAAATAAATAAACTAAACTAAATAAATATAAAATAAAAAATAAAATATACTAAAATGAATAAATAAAATAAACTAAATAAATCAAACCTACCTTTACTTAATTTAAAAAAAAATCCCTAAACCATAAACTAACTCAAACCCTAAACCATAAACCCTAAACTAAATGCCTAAAACCTAAACCCTAAACCCTAAACCTAAACCCTAAACCCTAAACTAAACTAAACAAACCTAAACCCTAAACCCTAAACTATAAACCTAAACCTAAACCTAAACCCTAAAACTAAACCCTAAACCATAAATCCCTAAACCCTAAACCCTAAAACCACAAACCCTAAATCCTAAACCCTAAACCCTAAAATGGTAAAAATCTAAACCTAAACTAAATAAAACCTAAAATAAAATAAATAAAATAAAACATAAACTAAAATAAAAAATAAAAAAAATATAAAACTAAATTAAAATAAATTAAATAAAAGCTAACCAAAACTAAAAAATAAAAACCTAAATAAAATAAAACTAAACCTAAACTAAAAATAAAATAAACCTAAATTGAAATAAAATAAAACTAAATAGCCTAAACCTAAAAAATAAACCAATAAAATAAAACCTAAAAATCAATAAATAAATAAAAACATAAACCCTAAACTATAAAACCTAAACCTAAAATAAAAATAAAATAAATCAAACCTAAACTAAAATAAACTAAATTAAAATAAATAAAACCTAAACCTTAAACCTAAACCCTAAAACTATAAACCCTAAACCCTAAACCCTAAAACCTACACAACCCTAAACCCTAAACCCAAACCCTTAACCTTAAACCATAAACCCTAAACCCTAAAACCTAAAACCTAAACCTAAACTAAAACTAATAATTGAAATAACCTAAACCTAAATTTAATAATAAAATAAAATAAAATAAAACCTAAACTAAAACATAAACCAAAAAAAAACAAAATAAATAAATAAAACTTAAACCAAAATAAAAATAAAATAAACCAAAAATAAAACCAAACTAAAATAAAAACTAAACCTAAAATAAAAAAAATAAACCTAAAATATAATAAAATAAAGACTAGAAAAACTAAACCTAAAAAAATTAAAAAAAAAATTAAACCTAAACCCTAAATTAAAAAATAAAACCTAAACTTAAAATAAACAAAATAAAATAAACGAAACCTTAACTAAAATAAACTAAACCTAAACCTAAACCTAAAATATACTAAACTTAAACCATAAACTAAATAAAATAAACTAAACTAAAAATAAACCTAAACCCACTAAAAAAATAGAACCTAAAAAATAAACCTAAAATAATATTCTAAATCCTAAACCTAAATAAATAAAATAAAATTCTAAACCTTAACCTAAAATAAAAAAATAAACCTAAACCTAAAAAATAAAATAAAATAAAACTAAACTAAAAAATAAACCAAAACTAAACCTAAACCTAAAAAAATAGATTAAATAAAAAACAAAGTTAAAATAAATAAACTAAACTAAATAAAAATAAAAAAGATAAACCTAAAAATTAAAATTAAATAAACTAAAACAAATTAAAACCATAAACCATAAATCCTAAACCCAAAGCCAAAATCCCTAAACTAACCCTAAACCCTAAAACCTAAACCCTAAAAAATAAATAAAAAATAAAAAATAACCCTAAACACTAAACCCAAAACCATAAACCCTAAACCCTACACCTAAACCTAAACTAAACCTAAAACCTAAACCTAAACCAAACTTAAACCTAAACTAAACTAAACTTGATAATAAAAAACCTAAACCTAAACATAAAAAAATAAATAAATAAACTAAATAAAATAAAATAAAATAAACTAAAAATAAATAAACCTAAACCTAAATAAAATAAACCTAAATTAAATGAACCTAAACTAAACCTAAACCTAAACCTAAACCTATATAAATAAACCTAAACTAAAATAAAACATAAACCTAAACTAAATAAACCTAAACCTAAACTAAAAATAAACCTAAACTAAATAAAACTTAAACCTAAAATAAATCTAAACTAAATAAACCAAACTAAACCTAAACCTAAACTAAATAATAAAAAAAAAGCTAAATAAATAAACCTAAACCAAAATAAACTAAAGTAAACTAAATTAAATAATTAAAATAAAACAAACAAAATAAATAAACTAAATAAATTCTAAAACCTAAACTAAAATAAATAAATAAACTAAACTAAATAAACTAAACCTAAACCTAAAAAATAAACTAACTAAAAGTTACTAAAAACCCAAACTAAATAAACTAAACTAAATAAACCTAAACTAAACAAAATAAAATAAAACTTGAACCTAAACCTAAACCTAAACCTAAAAACTAAACCTAAACCTAAATCTAAATAAACTAAATAAACTAAACCTAAACCTAAAGCTAAACTTAAACTAAAACCTAAACTAAACTAAATAAACTAAACTAATAAAACCTAAACCTAAACAACCTAAACCTAAACTAAACTAATAAATAAAATAAAATAAACTAAACTAAAATAAACTAAATAAACTAAATAAATAAACCTAAAACTAAACTAAAATCAAACTAAGCTAAATAAATAAATAAATAAACCTAAACTAAACTAAACTAAGTAAACCTAAACTAAAATAAACTAACTAAATAAATAAACCTAAACCTAAACCTAAATGAAATAAAATATATTAATAAATTAAATAAATAAATAAACCTAAACCTAAACTAAATAAAGAAAAAAAGATAAAATAAAATAAATAAAACCTAAACCTAAACTAAATAAATAAACTAAACTAAAATAAACCTAAACTAAATTAACTAAACTAAATGAACCTAAACTAAACTAAATAAACCTAAAACCTAAACCAAACCTAAACATAAACTAAACTAAACTAAACTAAAATAAATAAAATAAACCTAAACCTAAACTAAATAAAATAAACCTAAACTAAACTAAACTAAATAAAACCTAAAATAAACCTAAACCTAAACTAAACATAAAACCTAAACTAAATTAAACTAATCCTAAACTAAACTAAATAAACACTAAACCTAAAGCTAAACATAAATTAAACCTAAAACCAAACCTAAATAAATAAACTAAACTAAAATAAATAAATAAACCTAAACCTAAACCTAAAATAAACCTAAACCAAAACCTAAACTAAATAAACCTAAACCTAAAAAAAAAATCTTAAACTAAAAATAAATCAAAATAAACTAATAAACTAAACCTAAATATACTAAATAAACTAAACTAAATAAAAATAAAATTAAACCTAAATAAACCTAAAATAAAAATAAACCTAAACTAAACCTAAACCTAAATAAACTAAAATAAATAAACTATACTTTATAAACTAAAAAATAAATAAACCTAAACCTAAACCTAAACCTAAACCCAAATAAATATAAACTAAATAAATAAACTAAATAAAACCTAAACTAAACCTAAATAAACCTAAACTAACCTAAAAAAAATAAAATCTAAACCTAAACCTAAATGAACCTAAAACCTAAACTAAACTAAACTAAAAAAAAACCTAAACCTAAACCTAAAATAAATAAACTAAACTAAATTAAATAAATAAACCTAAACCTAAACTAAACTAAACTAATCTAAATAAAACCTAAACCTAAACCTAACTAAACCTAAACTAAATAAATAAAACCAAAACCTAAACCTAAATAAAATAAACCTAAACTAAACTAAAATAAATAAATCTAAACCTAAACTAAACTAAAATAAACCTAGACTAAGAAAATAAACCTAAACCTAAACCTAAACCTAAACTAAACTAAAATAAAACATAAAACCTAAACTAAACTAAACTAAACTAAAAAACTAAAATAAATTAACTAAAATGTAAAATAAACCTAAGCCTAAACCTAAATAAACTAAACTAATAAATAATCCTAAACTAAACTAAACTAAACTAAACTAAACTAAACAAAGAAACCAAAAAACCTAAAATAAACTAAATAAAAATAAACCCAAACCAAAAAACCTAAACCTAAATAATCTAAACTAAACTAAATAAACTAAATAAAATAAACCTAAACCTAAACCTTACCTAAATAAATTAAACCCAAACCTAAACCTAAACCTAAAATAAACTAAACTAAACATAAACCTAAACTAAATAAACTAATAAAATAAACCAAAACCTAAACCTAAACTAAAATAAATAAATAAAATAAATAAACCTAAACTAAAAAAAATAAATAAACTAAACTAAATAAACCAAAATAAAACTAAATCTAAACCTAAACACTAAACTAAACCTAAACCTAAACCTAAACATAAACTAAACCTAAACCAAACCTAAACCTAAACCTAAACTAAAGAAACTAAAATAAACCTAAACTAAATAAACCCAAATTAAACCTAAGCTAAACCTAAACTAAATAAAAAAAATAAACTAAATTAAATAAACTAAATAAAATATAAACCTAATCCTAAACCTAAACTAAATAAAATAAACCTAAACCAAAACCTAAACTAAAATAAAATAAATAAATAAATAAACCAAAAATCTAAACTAAAAAAATAAACCTAAACTAAACATAAACCTAAACCTAAATAAATAAACTAAACTAAATAAAAAATAAAATAAATAAACCTAAACAAAATAAATGAACCTAAATCTAAACCTAAACCTAATCCTAAACATAAAACCTAAACCTAAACCTAAACTAAATAAATAAGCATAAACTAAACTAAATAAACCTAAACCTAAACCTAAATAAATAAACTACAAACCTAAACCTAAACCTAGCCTACAAATAAAAAAATAAAAATCAATTAATTAAAAAATAAAATAAACATAAACATAAACCTAAACCAAAACAAAAATAAATAAACCTAAAAATAAAATAAAATAAAAAATAAATAAACCTAAACCTATCCATAATAAACTAAATAAATAAAAAACCTAAACCTAAACTAAATAAAATAAACTTAAACCTAAATAAAATAAACTAAATATAATAAACTTAAAAATTAACCTAAAACCTAAACCTAAACCAAAACTAAATAAACCTAAACCTACAAAAAATAAACTAAAACTTAAATTAAATAAATAAACCTAAACCTAAACCTAAAATAAACCTAAAAAAAAAAATAAACCTAAACATAAACAAAACTAAACAAACTAAACTAAAAATAAATAAAATAAACTAAACCTAAACCTAAACCCTAAACTAAACTAAACTTAAACCCTAAACCTAAATTAAATAAACTAAACCTAAACTAAATAAAATAAACATAAATATAAACCTAAACCTAAACCTAAACCTAAATAAACCTAAACCTAAACCTAAAATAAACCTAAACCTAAAAAATAAATAAATAAACTAAACTAAATAAAATAAACCTAAATAAATAAACCTAAAATAAAAAAATAAACTAAACTAAATAATAAAACTAAATTAAACCTAAACCTAAACCTAAACCTAAAAAAATAATAATAAACCTAAACCTAAACCTAAACATAAAATAAATAAAAATAAACTAAATAAACCTAAACCTAAACAAACCTAAACTAAATTAAATAAATAAAAAACTAAATAAACCAAAACTAAATTAAATAAACTAGACTAAAAAAATAAAAAAATAAACTAAATAAATCTAAACCTAAATTAAAAAAAACTAAACTAAATAAATAAACCTAACAAAAAAAAAATAACTAAAATAAACCTAAACCTAAACCTAAACAAAACTAAATAAACCTAAACCCTAAACTTAAACCTAAAAAATAAATTAAACCTAAACCTAATATAACTAAATAAAACCTACACCTAAAATAAAATAAACCCTATACTAAATAAATAAACTAAATAAACTTACATAAATAAAATAAAATAAACTAGAGTAAATAAATAAAATAAAATAAAATAAAATAAAATAAAATAAAAAATGAAACCTAAATCTAAACCTAAACCAAAAATAAAAAACTTAAACCTAAACCTAAGCTAAAAAATAAAACTAAAATAAACTAAAATAAATAAAATAATAAACTAAATAAAAAATAAACCTAAATAAATAAACTAAATAAATAAATAAAATAAACCTAAACTAAACCTAAATTAAATAAACCTAAACCTAAACCTAAATCTAAATCCTAAACCCAAAATAAAATAAAACTAAATAAACTAAACTAAAGCCTAAACCTAAACCTAAACTAAACTAAATAAACTAAAACATAAATAAATAAATAAAATAAACCTACACCTAAACCTAAACTAAATAAAACTAAAACTAAATAAACTAAAAATAAAATGAACTAAACTAAACTAAAATAAATAAACCTAAACATAAACAAAAAATAAATCTAAACAAATAAACTAAATAAACTATACTAATAAAACAAAAAAACAAAAATAAAATAAAATAAATAAACCTTAACCTAAAAAATAAAACCTAAACTAAATAAACCTAAAAAAAACTAAACCTAAACCTAAACTAAAATAAATAAAACCTAAACCAATAAACTAAACTACAAATAAAAAAATAAACCTAAAACTAAAAAAAATAAAATAAACCTAAACTAAATCAAAACTTAAAATAAAACCTAAATAAAATAACTAAATAAAACTAAACCTAAACCTAAACCAAAATAAAATAAAACCTAAACTAAATAAATTAAACTAAATAAACATAAATAAAATAAAATAATAAATAAACCAAATAAAACCAACCAAATAAAACCTAAACCTAAACCTAAATATTACCTAAACCCTAAACCTAAACTAAACTAAATAAACCTAAAAATAAACCTAAACCTATACTAAATAAACTAAAAAAACAAAATAAAATAAACTAAACTAAACTAGAAAAATAAAAAAAACAAATAAACTAAATAAAATTAAAAAAACACCTAAACCTAAAATAAACCTAAACCTAAAATCCTAAACCTAAATAAACTAAAAACTAAAATAAAACCTAAACTAAATTAAAATAAAAATAAAATGAAATAAAAATAAAACCTAAACCTAAACAAAAAAATTTAACTAAAATTAAATAATATAATAGCCTAAATAAACCTATACCAAAGCTAAACTAAAAAATCAAAACCAAAAAAATAATTAAACCTAACTAAAATAAAAAAATAAACTAAATTAAAAATAAATAAACCTAAACACAAACTAAATAAAAATTATAATAAATAATCCAAACCTAAACCTAACTTTAAAAAATAAAATAACCTAAACCCTAAACCCTAAAACCCTAAACCTAAATGTTAAACCCTAAACCCTAACACTAAACCAGAAAATAAACCCTAAACCTTAATCCATAAACCCTAAACCCTAAACCTATAACCCTAAGTAAATAAAAAAAAATAATCCTAAAATAAAACCCAAAAATTAAAAAAATAAAACCTAAACCCAAAACTAGAAAAAAAAACCTAAACCTAAAATGAACAAAATAAAATAAACCTAAACCTAAACTAAAATAAACTATACTAAAATTAATTAAACCTAATCCTAAACCCTAAACTAAATAAAATAAAATAAACTAAAAATAAACCTAACTTAAACTAAAAAATAAAACCTAGAAATAAACCTAAAATAAAACCCTAAACCCTAAACCTAAAAAAAATAAAATAAAATCCTAAACTTAAACCTAAAATAAAAAATATAATCTAAACCTAAAAATAAAATAAAATTAAAACTAAACTAAAAAATAAACTTAAACTAAAATCTAAACCTAAAATTAAACTAAAATAAAAAAACTAAATAAAAATAAATAAACTAAACTAAATTAAAATAAAATATAAACTTAAATAAAAAATAAAAAGATAATCTAAAAAATTAACAAATAAACTTAAACCTACCAGCTTTAATTTAAAAAAAAGCCCTCTAAACCCTAAACCCTAAACTCTAAACCCTAAACCCTAAAACCCTAAACCCTAAACCCTAAAACAATAAACCCTAAACCTTAAACATAAAACCCTAAATTATTCTAAACCAAAAATCTTAAACCCTATACCTAAACCCTAAACCTAACCTAACTATAACCCTAAACCTAAACCTAAACCCTAAAATCCTAAACTAAACACTAAACTAACTATAAACCTAAACTTAAACCCTAAAATCTTAAACCTAAAGTTTAATCTAAACCTAAAACTTAAATCACTAAACTATAAGCACCTAAACTAAACTCCTAATCTTAAACCTAAAACCTAAACCTAAATAATAAACCTAAACCCTAAACTTAAACCCTAAAAAATCCTAAACCTATAACTCTAAACCTAAACCCTAAAAGCATAAACCCTAAACCTACTCAAACCTAAAGTTAAATTAACCATAAACCCTAAACCTTAGACTCCTTAAACTTAACCCAAAAACTTAAACTCTAAACCTTAAACCATAAATCCTAAACCCAAACCTAAACCTAAACCCTAAACCTCAACTATAAAACCTAAACATTGAACCCTAAACCTAAAATCTAAAACCTAAAATCCTAAACCCAAACTAAATAAACTTAAAATAAAATAAATAAAAAAACCTAACCTAAATAAAATAAAAATAAAAAAAATAAAACCTAAACTAAAATCTAAACATAAACCTAAACCAAATAAAATAAATTAAAAATAAAACTAAATTAAAATAAAATAAATAAAACCTAACTAAATTAAAATAAAGTAAGACCTAAATAAAATAAAAAAATAAAACTAAATAAAACTTAAACTTCAAAATAAACCTAAAATAAAACCTAAAATAAATAAATAAAACCTAAACCCTAAAAAAAAACAAAACAAACCTAAACTAAAATAAATAAAACCATAAATAAACATAAAATAAACTAAACCTAAACTCTAAACTAAATAAAATTAAATAAACAAAATAAACCTAAACATAAAAAAAAATAACCTAAAAATAAACCTAAAATAAAACCTAAAACCTAAACCTAAACCTAAACCTAAAATAAAAAATAAAACCTAAACCTAAAAAATAAAATAAAAAAAACTAAATCAAAAAATAAACATAAACCTAAACCTAAACCTAAAAAAATAAACTAAAATAAAATACCAAAACTAAAATAAATAAACCTAAAATAATTAAACAAAATTAAATAAAAAATAAACCTAATAAAAATAAAAAATAAAATAAACTAAAATAAATAAAAAATAAACTAAATAAACTTAAACCTACTGCTTACTTAATTTTAAGAAAAAATAATAAACCCTAAACCTTAAACCCTAAACCTTAAATCTAAACCCTAAACCCCAAACCTCAACCTATAACCACAAACCTACAACCCTAAACCCTAAACCCCTAAACCCTAAACTCTAAACCCTAAACTCTAACCCTAAACCCTAAACCCTAAAACCCTAAAATCTTAACCCTAAATTCTAAATAAACCCTAAACTATAAATTCTAATTCCTAAGAACCCTAAATGCTAAACCTAAACCCTAAACCCTAAACCCTATACACTAAACCTTAAAACCCTAAACCCTAAAGCCTACAAACCCTAAACCCTAAACCCTAAAACTTAACCATAAACCCTAAACCCTAAAACCCTAAAACCCTAAACCTAAACCTAAATCCTAAACCCTAAACCATAAAAAAACCTAAACCTAAACATAAAAAATAAAATAAAAATAAAAAAATCAAAATAAACTAATATAAAATTAATATAAACATAAACTAAACTAAAAAAATAAAATAAACCTAAGATTTAAAACCTAAATAAAATAATAACTAAACATAAAATAAAAATAAAATAAACCTAAAATAAATAAAAAATAAAACTTAATATAAACCTAAACCTAAAATAAACCTAAAATATAACATAAAAATAAATCAAAATAAAAGCTAAACACTAAACTAAAAAAAATTAAACTTAAAATAAAAAATAAAATAAACAAAATATAATAAACCTAAATGTAAACTAAAATAAAATAACCAAAATAAATAAAACCAAGTTAAACCTAAAATAAACTAAACCAAAACCTAAACCTAAACTAAATAAAATAAAATAAACTAAAAATAAACCTAAACCTAAAAAAATAAAACCTAAAATAAACCTAAAATAAAACCTAAACCTAAACCTAAAAAATAAAATAAAACCTAAATCTACACTTAAAAAATAAAATTAAACCTATACCTAATAATAATAAAGTAAAACTCAACTAAAAATAAACTTAATCTTAACAAAAAAAAAAACCTAAAAATAAACTTAAAATAAAACCTAAAATCTAAATCTAAAAAAGAAAAATAAAAACTAAACCTAAAACTAAAAAAGAAAAAACAAAACCTAAATGTAAAAAAAATAAAATAAAAATATAACTCAACTAAAAAAAATTAACTTAAACATAAACCTAAACCTAAAAATAGACTAAAATAAAAAACCTAACCAAAATAAATAAACTAACTAAATAAAAAAATAAAATAAACCTAAATAAAATAAAAATAAAATAAATAAACCTAATCCTATAGTTTACTTAATTTTTTTAAAAAAACCCTAAACCCTAAATCCTAAACCCTAAACCTAAACAAAGAAACTTACCCTAAACCCTAAACCTACAAGACTAAACCTACAACCTTAAACCCTAAACCCTAAAACCCTAAACCCTAAACCCTAAACAATAAACACTAACCTTAACCCTAAACCTAAACCCCAAAAAGCATACATCCTAAAACCCTAATCCCTAAACCCTAAACCCAAAACCCTAAACAATAAACCTAAATGCTAAACCTAAACCCTAAACCTAACCCCAACCTAAACCCTAATTCCCAAACCCTAAACCTAAACCTAAATTAACTAAATAAATTAAAAAAATAAACCTAAACCATAAAACCAAATAAACTTGAACCTAAACCTAAACTCATGAATGAGTAGAACCTTGATGATAGAACATCACGCCAATGAGGCCTAGATCTTGTGGTGGAGGCAAAGAAGCGCTATGACAATGGTGGTGGGGATGAGGTGTTGGTGGATATGGAGGTGTGGTCGAGGTGGTGATTATGTAGATCAAGGAGCTGAGGCGATGGGTGGTGACAGGAGAGACGGGGAGATATGATGGTGATCCTACTACTCGAGAGGTCGGGTGATACATGGGAACCGGAGGAATCAAGAATGGCCGATCTAATCCACCGCTTATGCAACTATGTCATTATAATAAAGATGGTTCTAATTTTCTAGGTTGATTTGTTTCATGTTCATTTTTTATCTATGTCTCACTTTTATCTTAGAACTTGGTGTGTTACTTTTGATGAAATCAAAAGATGAAATGTTGAATCCAAATTTTTGCTATGCTAAAACCAAAAACCTAAGCCCTAAACTAAAACCAACCCTAAACCTAAAACCTAAACCATAAACCTTAAACCCTAAAAAAAAAAATAAAAAAATAAAATAAATAACCCTAACCCTAAATGCTAAACCTTAAAACTAACCATAAACCCTAAACCCTAAAACTCTAAAGCCCAATCCCTAAACCCTAAACCATAAACCCTAAACCCTAATAAGAAACTAATAAAACACTAAAATAAACTAACTAAAACTAATAAACTAATAATAAATAAAACTAATAATACTAACTAAACTATACTAACTAAATTATAACTAAAAACTAATAAACTAATAATAATAAAAAACTAACTAAACTAATAAATAAACTAATAACTAAATTAAACATAAAAGCCCCACTAATAAACTAATAAAAATAAACTAAACTAATAAAATAAATAAAAACTAAACTAAACCTAAACTAATAATAAAAACTAAACTTATAAACTAACTAAATTACCCTAATAAATAACTAACTAACAATAATAACTAATATAAACTAAACCCTAAACATAACTAACATAATAAATAACTAACTTATAATAAAATAAACCCAATAACTAAACTAATAAAATTAAAACTAATAACTAATAAAACTAAACCAATAACTAAATAACTAATAATAATAACTAAAAAACTAATAACTAAACTAAACTATTAAACTAATAAACTAACTAAACCTAATAATAAACTAACTAAATAATAATAACTAAAACTAGTAATAAAAACTAAAAAAACTAATAAACTAAAACTAAAAACTAATAACAACCAAGACTAAACTAATAAACTAATAATAAATTAAATTAAATTAAATAAATAACTAAATAATAATAATAAATAAAATAAAATGATAATAAACTAAATAATAAATAAAACCTAAATAAATAAACTAAACCTAATAATAATAAACAAACCTAATAAACTAAATAATAATAATAACAAACTAAAAACTAACTAAATAAACTAACCAATAATAAAAAATAAATAAACTAAAACTAAAACTAATAATAATTTAAAAACACTAAATAATAATAAAACCTAATAACATAAAAAAAGCTAACTAAACTAAACTAATAATAATAAACTAAATAATAAATACTAAAACTAAACTAAACTAAGCATTAAACTAATAAATAATAATAAACTAAAAAAAACTAACTAATAATAATAAACCAATTATAACTAAACTAACTAAATAAATATCTAATAACTACACTAACTAAAACTAATGAACTAATAATAATAACTAAAAATAATAATAATAAAACTAAAAACTAAACACTAAACCCCTAAACTAAATTAATAAAACTAATAATAATAAAACAAACAAAAGTAAAATAACTAATAACTAAACTAATAAAACTAATAATAATAACTAAATAATAACTAAAAAACTAATGAACTAATAATAAAACTAAAAAAATAAACTAATAACTAACTAATAAAATAATAAGAATAAATAATAAACCAAAAACCTAATAATAACTAATAAAAAACTAAACTAATAATAAACTAAAAAAAAACTAATAATAAATAACTAATAACTAAAGTAATAACTAAAACATAATAAACTAATAAATAAACTAACCAAAAAAAAAGATAACTAATAAAAAAAACTAATTAATAAATAAACCTAAACCCTAATAAATAAAAGCACTAAAACTAAACTAATAAACTAATAATAACTATAACAAATAACTAAATAACTAACTATAACTAAACCCTAAACCTAAACTAATAAACCATAAAAAACTAATTAATAAATAAATAAACACAACTATAACTAAACCTAATAAACTAAATAAACTAATAATAAAATAATAATAAAAAACACCTAATAAAAAACTTAATAACAACTAACTAATAATAAACTAATAAACTAATAACTAAATTAAACAAAATGAACTAAATAACTAAACTAATAAACCTAATAAATAAACTAATAATAATAAAAATAAAACTAACTAAAAATAACTAAACTAATATAAACTAATAATAATAATAATAATAACTAATAACTAATAACTAAACTAATAAAAACTAAAATAATAAACTAATAATACTAACTAATAAAAAACCAAATAACTAAACCATAACTAAATAAATAAACTAAATAATCATAATAAAAGTAATAATAATAAACATAAACTAATAATAATAATGAACTAAAAAAACAATACAAACAAAAACTAATAATAAAACCAACTAACTAAACTAATAATAATAATAATAATAATAATAAAAAAAAACTAAACCATAAACTAAACTAAAAAATAATAAACCTAAACCCATTACTAAACTAAATAAACTAAGCTAATAAACTAATAAATTAACTAACAAAACAAATTTAATAAAACTAAACCACTAACTAAAACTAACTAAAACCTAAATAATAATAAAACCATAAACTAATAATAATAACTAAACTAAATAAATAAGTAACTAACTAATAATAAAATAAATAAACTAATATGAACTGAACCCCAATAAAATAAAACAAACAAATAAACTAACTAAATAAACTAATAAACTAAACCCAAACCCCTAAACTAACTTAAAATAATAATAACTAAAACTAAAACTAATAATACTAAACTAATAACCTAACTAAAACTAAACTAACTAAATTAAACATAAAACTAATAATAACCTAAAACTAATAAAACCTAATAATATCTAATAAACACAAACCTAAAACCTAAACCTTAAAACTAAACTAAACATTATTATTGAGCAATGGGATCCCTCATTCTTGGTGAGTTTTGAGCACTTTCTCTCATGGATTTCCTATAGATTATCGACCTTGGGCCAATCTCGACCTATTCTTGTCATGGTATCATGACTCATGGCATTGGCTTCTTCAAATACATGGGGTAAATCCCATGCCGATGGATCCCGCTAGGCATCATTTTGGTAATCCTAACTATTACTACATTTTACTAAATATTTCAAAGAGGCTTTAAATTGTAAGAATTCCTCCACAGCCCTTTGAATTTGCTTCATATGAATTTTAAGGTACTCCAATAATTATGATTTAGGTGAGGATTTTGAAAGATTAGATGAGCCTTTTGCTTTTTCATTGATTGTAAAGTTTTCATTTAAATGACCAAGATGGAAGATTTTTCTTTTTTTTATAGCTTAAATTTATCGGTTCTTTTCTACTGATGATTGATGCAAGGCTTGTTCGATTAAACATTCTAATGACCTTGATTATAGAAGAATTTTTTCTAGGCCCTCTTACTATGTATTTAATTGTCAAATGTGTATCTAAGTGGACCTATGTTTGATGTTAATGAAGATTCTCCTATTGTTCCCATTTTGATTTCTTTACCTACCTTGATTCATCTATTTAATCATAGATTCTTTATGCTATTTGGTCAATTTTTTGGTCACCTTTACATGTTCATCAAGCAAATTGCTTTTGAGATCAGATGTTGCTAGAATTCTTGTAGATTGATATTACTAAAAAATATCCAAAAGAAATTTGTTGGGCTCAAAGAAATGTAGTTATTTTAGAAAGTTGTTTTGAGAACTTTCCCATTTTTGTAATCATTGTAAGATTCATGGGCATGAAATTTTGAATGCTTTATTGCTCATCCTCTCTTAGGAAGAAAATCACCATTAAGAATTCAATTCTTAAAAGAACGATGATTATCTCAAGTTGGATAAAGAAAATCTACTTTTCAAAATTTTGATGTTTTGAAAACCAAATTTTGAATCTTCTAAATAAGTTTTACCTATTAATGATTTGTCTAATGAAAGGTAATTTTGATGTTTTTGATAAAATTTTAACTAATAATCTTGCTCTAAGTGTTTCTTTTGATGATTCTAGTAAAGAGAAGACTTTAGAGTCGTGGTTAATGATTCTAATGGTTTGGATGTTGTGCATAATTCTTTTCATAATGATGGTTTGAATATTATTGATGCTAACACCATTTCCAATCAATTGGATGTTGTTTCTCTTTTCCTATATATGCTTTAGATCATGGGAAAAAGACTACTTCTTTGCCTTCTTTGATTGAGAATGGTGGTGAAAAGAATTTTCTTATTTTGATATTTTAACTTCTAGTTCTGACAATCTTGTTAATATTGGTGATCCTTCTTCTAAAGTCAAGATTTAGATACCTCAATTCTCTCATTATGAATAGTTCTATTTTTGTTCAAAATGATGGATTTTCTATGGCGTAATTATGTTCAGAATTTTGGTAATGTGTTTCTAAGGGATTTGAATCTTATTTTAATCCCTTACATGAAGATTGTACTAAAATCTGGATTCTCCTTCTCTTACTTCTTATAATGATGACAAGGAGGATACTCTTCAGCTTTGTTGGAAGGTAAAAATATTTATAATTATCTTCTTAATAAAGCTATTTTGCTCCTTCTTTCACTTCGATTTTGAAATGCATACTATTTGATTTTCATTTGTCTAATGTGGTGGATGATTCCAAATGGTCTTCTTTAAAATTAATAGCTTACCGATCCCCATGCCTTTTATAACAATATTGATTCATTTTGGATGGAGATTTTTTTGGAGAAAGGGCATGGTTATAAACCATTTACAAGAAGAAAAGAAAATAAGTGCTTAGATTTATGTCCCTCCTCACTTGTCGAGGGTTACTCATTCCAAAGCTTCTTGGAAATAATCTCTCATATCCTTGGGAGGTTTTACTTTTGACTAGTTTTTCTCTCGTTGGTTAAGCTTTTGTTGTGTGTTTTCTTAGCTGAGTATTATTTCTTGGTTAATTTTGTCATTCCGGCTTGGTGTTTCTAGCTTCATTTGGGTTTTTTTTGGTGCCCTTTTGGTTGGTTTTGTGCTGGCTTTGTTCCTTATCTTTCTTTAGTTGGTGCTTTTGCTCTCTTTGTTGGTGGTAGGTTCTTCTGTCCTTGAGTGTGGTTTGTCCATTGGTTGGTTATTTCTTTAGCTATTTATTTTAGCTTTGCTAGCCTTCTTCTTTTTTTTCTATTGGTTGGTTTGGTTCTCTTGCTCTTTTTTGGGCTATTTTTCTTGGGTGTGTGTTGTATACTGCTTATCTACTATTTCATTCCCTTTGTTGGCCTTTGGTTTTGGATTGGTGTTGTTGTGGGATCTTTTTTTGTCTTTGAGAGCTCTTTTTCTCTTTTTTGGAGGTTCTTTTCTCCCTCTTTTTAAGAGGTGTTCATATTTTTTTTGTTGGGATTGCCTTATGTTAATTTTATATGTTGCTCTACTCTCTCTTTTTGTTTCCTTAGCTTCTCTTTTTTCTTTGTGGGTATTATTATGTTAGGTTTATTTTCTCGAGATGACTATGATAATATGATGGATTTTTCCTTGATATTTTGTGGCTAGTGACTTTTCCTATTTGTAACCCTTCTTTGAAGTCGGATACACTTAGATATGATGCCCCTCATTATTATGATTATCCTTGTTTCCTCATATCGAGCTAGAATTTTTTCACTTAATGTTTTCTGATCTCCTTCTGTTGAGATTTCTTGCAAGTTGTAGGTTCTCTTTTTCATTGGTCTCTTCTTCTTCTTGGGGAGCTAGTGTCTTACTGACACTTTTTCTTAGATGGGGAGTTGTCTTCATGTGTTGCGTTTCCTTTTCTTATGGATCTTCCTCTCTTTGGAGGTTCTATTGGAGATCCATGGATTTTTCCCTTGCTATTTTTTTTTGAGTGGCCTTTTAGTTTTGTCTTTGTTTCTTTTCTTTATTGCTCTTTGATGAATTAGTTTAGGACTAAACTCTTTAGATTCTCCGTAGCTCATTTGAGCAAGAGATTTTTTTGAGTTTAGTCTCTAATATGGTTTATACCTATTTTTTGAGCAATAAATTCCTTTTAGTTAAAAGAACATCCTAAACCTAAATACCCTAAACTTTAAAGCCTCAACACAAAACCCCTAAACCATAAACCCTAATCCCTAAACCCTAAACCATAACCCTAAACTAAACCCTAAAACCCTAACCCTAAACCCTAAACACTAAACCCAATACCATAAACCCTAAAACATAAAACCTAAACCTAAACTAAATAAAACCTAAAATAAAATAAATAAATAACCTAAACCTAAATAAAATAAAAATAAAATAAAATAAATACCTAAATCTTAACATAAAAATAAAATAAATAAAAAATAAAAATAAACTAAAATAAAATAAAAAACTTAAACTAAACTAAACAATAAAATAAACTTGAGAATAAAACCTAAATAAAATAAAACTAAACATAAAGAAAATAAAAATAAACCTAAAATAAAATAAAATAAAAACTAAATAAAACTTAAACCTAAAAAATAGACCTAAGAATAAATAATAAATAAAACCTAAACCCTAAACAAAAAAAAAAAAACTAAACCTAAAATAAAAAATAAAATAAATATAACAAAATAAACCTAAACCTAAACTAAAATAAACTAAATTAAAATAAATAAAACCTAAACCTAAAATAAAGCTAAACCTAATCCTAAACTAAATAAAATAAAATAAACTAAAAATAAACCTAAACTAAAAAATAAAACCAAAAAAAGTAAAACCTAAAATAAATACCTAGAACTTAAACCTAAAAAATAATATAAAAAACCTAAATCTAAACCTAAAATTGAAAATAAAACCTCAACCTAAAAGTAAAATAAAAATAAAACTCAACTAAAAATAAACCAATACCTAAAATAAACTAAAATAAAACCAAAAACTAAAATAAATAAACTAAACTAAATAAAATTAAAATAAACCTAAATAAAAAATTAAAATTAAAATAAACTCAAATAAATAAAAAATAAACTAAATAAACCTAAACATATTTACTTTTATTAAAATAAACCTAAACCCTAAATTAAACCCTAAACCTAAACACTAAACTAACCTCAATCCTAAACTAAAACCCTAAACCCTAAACATAAACCCTAAAACTAACCTAACCCTAAACCCTAAACCCTAAACCCAAACCCTAAACTAAACCTAAACCCTAAACCCTAAACCCTAAGCCCTAAAACCCTAAATCCTAAACCCTAAACCTAAAATCTACAACCCCAAACCCTAAACCCTAAACCCTAAACCCTAAATAAATGCTAGACCCTAAGAATAAAGAACCTTGATGGTGAACATTTCAACTTGGGCTTAACCTAGATCAGCATTGGAGGCAAAGGTGAGGCAATTATCACAAGTGGTGGTGGGGATCGGAGGTGGTGTTGGAATAGTGGTGGTTATGGAGGCAGGAGTGACGGAGGTTACAACCATGGTGGTGGTGGAGGAGAGATGGGGATTTGATGGATCCTACTTGAGAGGGGTGGTTGATGGGAATTGGAGAAATCAAGAATGATCGATCGATCTTATGGAACTATGTCTTGTAGAGATGGTTCTACTTATCTTGGCTTTTGATCCGCTTTATGGGTGCTTATTTTTTATCTATGCCATCACTCTAGAAAACTTGGGGTGCTACTTTGAATGAAATTGAAAAGAAGAAATGTTGAATCTAAATTTATTCTATGTTAAAAAATCTTAAACTCTAAACCCAAAATGCTAAACTAAAACTTAAACCCTAAAACCTAAACCCTAAACTCAAACCAAAAAACCTAAAACCCTAAACTCTAAAACCCAAAACCCTAAACATAAACCCTAAAACCATAAACCCTAAACCCTAAACCCTAAACTCTAAAACCTACAACCCTAAACCCTAAACACTAAACCTTAAACCCTAAACCTAAACCCAAACCCAAATTAATCTAAACCCAAAACCCAAAACTAATCCTAAACTCTAAACCATAAACCCTAAAACTTGAATAAATATGTCATTAGGAGTAGATCTAAAGAATGACATAATCCTAATATAATTATGGTAGCTAAAGAAAATGCCTTCAAGAGACTTTCCCTTGACTATTAGAGTTGAATACCATAAACCCTAGCCCTAAATCATATTATAATATAATATATTATAGTATAATGTAGCATCATATATTTGAGCATGTAGTGTGTTTCGGATGTTATAAGATGTTTGAAATGTTTTAGTATATTATGATATCATGCCCTATAGTCAATATTAATATAAATCATAAAAATATTGATTTAATAAATCGATGATGAAATTTGTTAAATTTTAAAGTGGGAATTAGGTTGTAGTACCAAATTTAATTTGTAGTCTAAAAAGTAAGATTTTATGTAAAAATAAATAATGTATGTAGCATATTATAGCATCATATAACATAATATATTGTTCTATGCATTTTAAATTCTTTTAGTATTTTACAATCATGCACAAGCCTTATACTAGATTATTGGAATTTGGACAAATTCATAATAGGTAGAGCATGGCATCATAATATATTGTTTCAATTTAAAATATTTAAGTGATAATGATTAAAATATATATTTTTTATTATTTAGACTAATTTTATGATTTTGTTATCTTAAGCAATCCCTTGTGATGTGATATATAGAATAATATAATAAGTTATAGTGTATTATAATATAGGATGCCATAACATAGTGTAGCATTATGCATTATAGCATACTATTGTGTACTACTACTTGTTGTTTAGCATATTTTAGTTTGTTATAGTATGATGTAGTAGAGTTTGTACTGGTATAATTCATAAAAACATTGATTTATAGTCGACAAGATGGGATTTGAAAAAATTTAAGGTTTTAGGAACATCATTAGGGGTGTGCTATGGTGTGTCATTTAATCAAAAGAATGGAATTTTGCATCCAAAATAAATGTTCATTTTCAACCAAATTTAATAAATTTTTTTCTTAAAGTGATTCATTTTAAGGTGTAATGTAAGATAATATATTATATGAAAGCATATTAAAATATAATTTATATAACAATATAACTTAACATATATATGAATATGGTGGTGTGTTACTAAATGTTATTGTACATTTTAGTATATTTTACTTTTTGGTATAATACAATGGGTCAAAACTCACAAAATGGTAATTTGAAGGTTGAGATGGAAGAATTTGGCCAAATTCATGGCACACAAAAAGAACACAAAAATTATGCTATTTTGTACCCTTTCTAAAGAAAATAACAATTTTACATCTAAAATGGACATTATTCATATTTTGAGAAAATTTTATTATTTGTTCTTTTAAGTGATTCTAATAAGGTGTAATGTTAGACACATTATATTATAGCAAATTATAATATAATATCATATATTATAATATAATATAGTGTGTTAATTCACACTATAATATGTTTAGCATGATATTGTATAGTTAGTTTGAGCTTGCACCATCAAATCATAAAATGTTAATTACAATGCTAAGAAGATGTAATTTGAGCAAATACATTGTAAAGCTTTTGGTTGAAGTATTAAAGGTGCATAAGGAAAAAAATAAGATTTGATGAGAATTCCATGTCAATGACATGGAGGGAGATCCACTAGGGGATCACACATGCATTGGACATGACATGTGAGGGTCTATGTCGAGGGCATAAGAAGAAAATCTGGGATAAGGTTTGAATTTGATTTGATTATATGATTTATGGAATAATGATCCATTTGTGATAAGAATATATAATCCGGGATTAAGATAAAAAGATTTTAATTTATTTTATTTTAATTGATGTGGAGGCATATCGCTAGATATGGGCTCGAGTCCGCTAGGATTGGTATATGAACCTTCCACTAGGGAAGCGTGTTTGGGTTATTCGCTAGAAATTAGGATTTTAGTTTGATTTCATAGATTTATTTGGGGATGTATCCCCTAGGATAAGAGTTTGTTACATTACTTTGATTTAGACTCTACTGGGAGTTGGTTTAATTTGGCTTCACTGGGAGGTTGGTTTTGAAATTGATATGTTTGCTTGACTTATTTATATATGATTTGGGGCTCCACTGGAGAAGGGTGTGATTTAACTCCACCGGGGAAAATATGATTGGGTTTAATTTAATCTAAGTTAATGTATGGACCCTATTGGTGTGTGATGGACCCACTAGAAGGGGCTATATCGCCTTTGGCCTACCTCGGTTTACAAATCCAAAGGGATAGTCTATCATGGGGTAGTAGCCAACCTAAGGGTTGCCTTCTTACTATGCCGAGAAGAAAGCGTAGACTTACATATTCCAAAGAGAGGAACAACTACTGGGTGACATGTTGGATGCACAAAAAATCAAACGACTAGGGAGACTACTAAGTGAATATCGCTAGGGACTTATGTCAACTCAAAAGTAGTCGATTTTTTTTTTTCTTAATTTAATGTTATTTGATATGGTTTATTTGGTTTTGTTTGATTTTGATTTGAGGGCATATCTGGCCGGTGATGTGAGCTTGGTCAAATTTGATAGATTTAATTTATGGACCATGTTGTGTGATGGACCCACTAAGAATGGGCTATATCAAACTTTTCCTATCTCGATTTACAAATTCAAAGGGATAGTCTAATGGTTGTGGGATAGATAGCCAACCTAAGGGGTTTCCTCGAGGTGCAATGGCTATGCTAGGAAGAAGGTATAGTAGACTTACATCTTCAAAACTAGGGAACAACCAGGTGACATGTTGGAAGCACAACAAATCGAACTTGACTTGACTAGTGAATTTGGGACTTATATCAACTCAAGAGTATTTTGGTGAATCCTATAGGGAGTTTTGCTAACATTGCCCTAAAGATAGGATACCTACTTGGGAAAAGGTACCACTAGGGTGTCCTCCTAATCCACAAGTGAAAATATATTTTGTTTATATGTGGACCCTTTTGGTGGGTGAGGGACCACATTAAGAAGGGGCTATGTTGTCCTTGACCTATCCAATTTTATTGGACCAAGGGAGAATCCGCACATCCAGGGATGGATTCTCCAACCATAGGGGTGGTTACGTAAGGGGAATTGTCCAACTGATAGTAACCTAGGTTGTGTCTAAATGGGGTCGCAAAGCACATGATCCAAATATAGTGCCCATATGGAAAATCGCTAAGCATTATCTTGAGTAGAAAAGAAAACTATAGGTGTATGGTGGCCAACTCAAGGAGAAAGTGTAATTACTTACATCTACCATGTGTGGTGTATCCTAAAGTGTGAGAACCACCTAAGGTGTATACATCTACATGAGTGGTGTATCCATCAGATAGTGAGAACCAATCAACCTAAGGTGCCCGTTGATGTGCAATGATCAATCTGAAAGAAAGCTAGGCTTACAACTTTCCAAGTGGAACCGATCATCGGATATTCTATAGTGGACAAATGCTATTTGAGAGAAACTACTAAGGAGCCCTGAAAAGATGGACCCAAACTTGAAGCAATCAAGAGGGAAGGACCACTGGGGACTTATCCTAAACCAAATATGACCCGCCAATGTACAAAGGCTAATCCAAGAAGAAAGTGTAGTAGACTCACATCCTCTTAAACAAAGCCAACATGAGGTAGCTTATCGCAAGAAGGCCTACAAACTAACAAGGTGCTTTGTTGTGAACAAGTAAGAAAAGAAAGCATAGAAGACTTACATCCTCCAAAGCAAGAAGACCATGGGTGACAGTTCAGTTACATTATTGCTCATGTTAACCTAAGAGCAACTAATGAGTGAGTGTGTTATTGCATTATATCAACTTCAGTTAGCGAGACCAAAGATATGTGCTTATTTTATATGTTTATGTAGTTTGTTTTTGTTGTGTCGATGAAGGATGGATCAGGTTCCTTACACCTACCTTAAACACATCGTGGAAGATTCAACAATAATACTTTCAACATGGAAGAGATTGAATTCAAAATAGAATTTTCATTGATGATAATTATTTTCAAACATGATTTATAATATTTATTTAAGTAGATGCCATTGATTGGAAGCATTGGATGCTCTTTCTTATGGCTCGATAAGATCCTCTTTGTAGGCCTTCTCTATGATAAAGGCCTTCCCAAGTGGGTTTAAACTTGCCTCCCATCTTATGACAAAAAGTCTCCTTAGAACTAAAATAAGCTCTCCTACTTGAAAAGGTCTAGGATGGACCAACTTATTGTGAGCTTGAATCATTTTAGCTTTGTACAACTGAGGTTTTGGCATGCATGGCGTCTCTCCTCTAAACCTTGAGCTCTTCTAACCACAACTTTGCATTCTGCTCTTTTATGACCTTACCCATAGCTATCCTTAGTGATAGGAGTTGGTCTTCTAATGGTAGAACAACTTGACCCATACACAGGAGAAAGGAGTAGACTAAGTTGGAGTTCTATGTGGTGCGGTAGGCCCACAAGGCTTCAACTAACCGCTCATGCCACTATCTTGTTTATGGAGTGTCTTCTTCAATTTTGGATGAGAGCTTTGTTCAATTCTACTAAACCCTTTTCCCTCGGTGGTGATGGTAGAATATCTCCAATCTATGTTGTGCCTCGGAAAAGTTGTTGATCTTAGTTCTCTTGAATGAATGTACCATTATCGGATACAATTTATTAAGGCACTCCAAACCTATATGATATGGTTCCTAAAAAACTAGAGCACATCTTTGAGTTATGACCTCTCAGTGGAATCATCTTTGCCCATTTGGAAAAGTAGTCAGTAGCTAAGATGAAAATGCTTAGAAGAATGAGGAATCAAACCCACCATGTCGGTATCCCAACACTCAAATAATCATGATGCCAATGTAGGATGTAGAATGTTGGGTGGTTGGTGTAAGACCAGACCATGTATTTGATACATCACCTGGCGTATCCATGTAATCTTTGATCATCAATGATAAGTATCCTAGTCTCTTCATCTTGGCTTTCATCTTTACCGATTGGTTGGCTCCACATAATCTTGAGTGTACCTTGATCATGATCTTATGGGCTTCATACTTGTCTAAACAATGTAACCACATATGATCAAAAGACGGTATAATACACCATCCATAAGAGCATAGAAAGTGCTCTACTTCATATGATGATCTTGGGACTTCTCTTGAGGTAGTTTGCCTTTATTTAGGTAATCCATGAATGGTTGCCTCCAATCTAACTCCTCATCCTTCTTGGTAATGGAAACCTCCCTTTAGAGAGTACTTTTTTGATGAGTTCAATATCAATAAGGGATAAGACATGTCTATTTTGGACCTTTATTGATATGGACTCATCCTCCCAACTCTTTGGCAAAGCTAAAGCATACACTCTGACGTTCTCTCTTTGAGGAATCTTATAAATGGTAACCTCTTGGATTTGGGCTAACAACTCCATGGTGAACTTATGGTAGTGATGGAGGTTAGGCTTTATAACCTTATAGGACCTAGGATTTGGTTAATAACTAGAATCCTAAAGATGTTGATGTTCTAGATGCTTAGAGTACTAACTCTAGATCGCAATGAGCCTTATTTTTTGGCGTTATTGGTGCAAGGATTGGATAGATGATATGAGAATCTCATCACAGTCAAAGTTAAGAGAACTATTCATACTCTTGCCTTTCGAATAGTAGATTGTGGTTCTTCTCTTTGAGAGGAAGCCATCGTACATCTCCCACCGGTGAATGCTAGTATCCTATAAGTTCATGATTTGTTCATCGGAGATCAACTCTTGTCGGTAGGAAGTGGGTGTCTGTTAAGAAATCTACTAGTGCTTGTCCTTTCACCACCGGGGAGTACAAAGGTAATGTAAACGAGAGGATCATGGGACCGTCATACCAACCATGGATAAGACGAGTCATGAGATACTATAGTGGATTGATCCTAGAGATTAAGTTCCCTTATGAGGAAGCATGTAGTGTTGTAGCTTTTGGGATGCAAAGATTAAAGCTAGGCAATGCTTCTCAATGAGTGAATAATTAGCCTCGGGGATTACGATGGCGAGATAATAGAGTGCATTTTCCTTCCCTTCATCATTGGCTTGGGCCAACAAAGCACCAAGTGAGTCATCTAATGTAATAGTATAAAGTATAAGTGGCTTGCAGATAGGCTACTAGAACCATCGTCATCATCGTAATGCTTGATGCCTTTGAAGGCAAGCTCACACTTGTCATCCCACTCAAACATGGCATCCTTATCGAGAATGGTGACATATTGCCGATAGGTTGGATATAAAGTGTCTTAGATATGCCAACCACCGTTGGAATGATCGAGTTGAGTTAAACTTTTAGGGGATGGCATTTCTAATATCATTAATCTCTTGATCTATTTCAATTCCAGTGTCGAACAATAAACCCAAGGAATTTCCCAAGCTACTCAGAATGCACAGGGGTTCATTTTGAGGTTAAATTATCTTAACTATTCAAAACTACTCTCAAGTCAAAGAGATGATCTTCCTTTTCTCTACTTTTGACCATGAGATCATCGACATAACTCGACTTGATGATGAGTTCATTGAAGATTCAGTCATAACCCAGTATGTAGCATGGCATTTTAAGGTTGAAAGGCATGACCTCATAGCAATAGATTCTCGAGGTTCTAAAAGTATTGTTTCTTTCATCTTTAGGGGCCATCTTTATTTGGTTATATCTAGATGAGCCATCCATGAAAGAGAAGAAGGCGCATGATGAGGCAATGTCCACCATCAACTATGGGATTATTAGTGGAAATTGTGTTTTGGACATGCCTTATTTAAATCCCTAAAATTGATGCATGTGAATTTATCCATTTTTTCTTAACTTGGGATGATGTTGGCTAACGGTAGGGTATTTTTCATCATAGATGAAGCCAACATCGATTAGTTTCTTGACTTCATAAATGACCTATTGTTCAATCACATGCATCTAGGAGCTTGCTTGATAGAGTTAGCGGTAGGCTATATTATTAATTTATGGACCTATCGTAGAGCCAATCATCTCTTCATAACTCCATGCAAAAGCAATCCTTAAACTTAGTTAATAGCCTAACTAAGTCATTGGTTTTATTTTCATTCAATAAAGAACGATGTATGTCGGCGTGGATCTTCTTTTCTAAGTTGATTTCCTTGAGCTTGTCGATGGTTGATTTGATCTCTTCTTCAAACTCGGCGTGCATCTTTGACTTTAAAATCATCTAGATCATCCAGTTTCTAAGCACAACTCCTCATATGAGTTAATATTATTTGAAAAGAACCTATATTCTAAATGATTAGTGATGAATAAGTAGTAATCATCATCATCGATTGGACAAACTATACCTAATCCTAGTCAGTCTTGATTGAGAACTTGCATTTGTTCTTCCATATTCTTTCAAAGTAGTCGACTTGTGCTCTAAGTCTTCACACAGTGGATGTTAGGGGCTTCCTTAACTACTAAACCCTTGGTTTTTTCAAAGGAAAGTGGGGTTAAAGCTAAGGTTCCCAATGATGCCTAATTGTTTCACATATACACTTGGATACACTTATGCTTTACTTTGGAGCCCAATCTTCATCATTCTCCTCAAGAATCACCTCCAAATTCTACTAGAGAGTTGGCTAGTGTGCTAACTATATAAGACTCATCCTATGCACTAGATTCTAAGTCTATATGGATAGCGGTGTACTCTGTAATTGGGACATATCTTCTATTGGGTTGCCAATAAGAGGTTTTCCACCCACAGGACTACCTTTGAACTGGCCTCTTCCTCACTAGTGGGGTTAGGTCATCTTGCCCATATGTTGAATGGAGTAATGAACTATGGGTGGAATCTAATGTTAGGCTCCACTTCCTCCTCCAAGTCTATTTCCTCTATCTTTTATTTTCTTTTCATTTCTCTTTTTTTCTTTTCTTTTCTCCTTCTTTTCTTTTTCTTTTCTTTTCTTTTATTTTTAAACTTTGGCCAAGTTTGCAAAATAGACTTGTTGATTTTGAAGAAGAAGGTAGTAGCATCCTCATATATGCGACCTCACTATAAATCTTGAGATATCCATTGACACGATGATCCCACCTCTCACAAACTTCATACGATGTAGAGGATGAAACTATGTTGTTCTCATGTATCCATGGTCTCCAAAGCAAAGCATTGAAAGATGTATCCGAGTTTATAATGTGAAACTTGGCGATTTTCCAATCATCTATCTCAAGGGAAACAATATAGCCTAAGGCTGTTGACCCACACTTTTGGAGTGCAAATTCAATGTTCCCATCTTAGACTTAGGAGTTTTCTAGATACTAAGACTTCCCTAGTCATAAGACACTTCTAATAATTAGGTAAACACTTAACCTAAGCCTAAAGACTTAGAAGGGTTAACCATAGGATTAGGTTATGCTTTAGGGATTTAAAATAATCCACCTACCCTACAACCCATATCCAATCCATGTCCACCTTCTCAAACCAAACCTCAAGTTCAATTCAAACAACAAATTCAAATCCAAATCCAAACCCAAATTCTAAAACCAAATGATTGAAGCCCCATAATCAAATCCAAACTTGAAACCCTTCCTAAGCCATATGACCTATCCCATGGACTTAGCCAAATCTTTATCCAAATCAATCCAAAATCAATTTTCTCATAATCAATTTATATCTTCAATCATCTTCTTAAATATAAATCAAATCTACATTCAAATGATCAAAACTAAATCAAACTAAATCAAATTAAATCAAAACCCTTCCTAAGCCATATGACCTATCCATGGACTTAGCCAAATCTTAATCCAAATAAGTCAAACTCAATTGATTTTCTCACAAATCAATCATATTTTCAATCATCATAAATTTAATAAAATATACATTTAAATCAACAAAACTAAATCAAACCAAATCAAAATCCAAACCTAAGCCACTTGACCCAACTCCATGGACTTAGCCAAATTCCTTCATTCCAAAATCCAAATTCATTGATTTTCTCATGAATCAATCATACCTTCAATCATCACAAATATAAATGAAATCTACAATCATCCAGTAAACCAAAATCAACCCAAGTCAAACCAACTAAACCCTTTTGACTTGAAATGTTCAAATGAACCAAAACCCATTTGAAACCAAGCCAATTGCAATTGAATTTATATATCAATCCCAAATCCATATATAAACTCAACTAAATCAAACTCAACCCAAAATCAAGCCAACTAAACCCTTTGGTCCACTTGACCCAAAGTGGCCAATTTGACCTATTTGAGCCAAGTTCTAATCCTACCCAAATTGGATTGTAGAAGCATCAAAACCTCCCATCATGATTGTTGATCACCCTAGGTTGATCAATTTCAAATTAGGTCAAACCAAGTCAACTTGGTCATTTGACCAAGTCAACCCTTAACCCATATGAACCCAAACTAGCCAAATTACAACCTAAGATAAATCCTTGAAACCAATGATTCATACCAAATCAAAATCAATATTTGAATATGACTTAACCTTCAATTGAGTCAAACCAACCCAATTGACCCTCTTGACTAAGTTGACCCAAATTGACCTAAAGACCAAATTGGGTCAAATTAAAATAGAAACCAAATTGATTTGACTAATAACTCAAGTTCATTCCAAATTGATTGTTGAACTTGACCAAAGCCATGATTGGACCCAATTGAACCCAATTGACCTACTTAGTCCAAAGTGACCTAAAGGTTCAAGTTGGCCAAAATCAAAACCAAATCCAAATTAATTGAAACCAAATCCTACAATTATCTTCAATTGGTCAACTAAACCAAAACCAACACCCAACCCAAGCCAATTTGGCCAATTTAATCAAATTGGTCAACTTAACCATTTGACTCAAATGAATTCAAACGAGCCAAAATAAAATCTAAGCCAAACTAAACCAAACCAATTGAAACAAAATATCCCAAATGATCATATGAACTTGACCCAACCCTTGGTTTGACCCAATTAGACCAATTGGTCAACTTGACCCAACCTAACCAATTTGCCTAAATGTGTCAAATTAAGCCAAACCTAACCAAATCAACTCCAATTGACTTGAAATTTGGCTAACCCACTTTTGGCTCATTTTAAATATGTCCAAATCAAATCTAATGCCAAATGATCATTCTACCCTTGGGTTAAGGGTATCACATGAGACAAATCACCCATGTAAGTGGTCATTTCCATTCTTTGGCCACTTGGTACTCTCAATGGTCCACCTAGGCACTTAAGACACCGCCTGACTAAGGGGTGTTTGGGTCACCATGACCCATGGGTGGTGAAATCACCTCACCGTCCCCATTGAAACCCATAATACACCCATGATTCCTCCTTGGTAGCCACCTCCACACCTTTAACCAACCAAAAGACTCACCTCCTCCACACCCATGGCTCCACAGAGAGGACGAAGCCAAACCGATCCCACCATTCAATCATGATGAAGGGGTATACACCCTCTCCACTCAAACACACACAAAATCATTCCTCTCAAAGCCCTAGCTACCCAAGATGAGCAGCTAGAGCCATTCCCTCCCAAGCTCTAAGCTCATTTGATCAAAAATGCCTTTCTTATCCATCCAGACACTTCCATTTGACCTAACTTCCCCATTTCTCCATCAAACTCAAATTAACTTTGCACACACCTTCCCTGGCCTCATTGAGCAAGAATGAATCATCTCCCAAGCTTTGAGCACCGGAGGTGGAACTTCAATCAAAGTTGAGCTCCAAATCATCGCCATGGCCTTCCAGAAAATGTCAAGGAATTGACTAATTATTGCTCAATAGAGCTTCATCTTCAATAGATGAAGCTTCCTTAATCATTTGAGCGCCAATCTTGAGCTCCGGTATGCTTCCAAAATTTAACCTTAGGAAAAATGGGTTGGAGCTTTTGAAGAAAACTTGCATCACGTGTGATCTTGACCATTGATCCTCGATCAATGTCATGAAGGTGTGGATCTTTTGGAGTTGATCCGAGCTCGTAAGTTGGATCAAGTGAGTAATGGATGGACTCCATTCTCCCTTACTCACGCGTGGCGTTAGATCACACACATTACATGATTGGAATGAACGGTCATGATTAGATCCACTAGATCAATCGATTTAATCCTATTAAGCTATGGGTTTAATCATAGCCGTTGATCTTAGATCGGATAATGGGCGAAAAGCGCATCCTCCGCCGCCACATAAGGCGAAGTCGCATAAGTTTTAAGCGGCCAATCCTGCGGCGAAAGCAGCATGTTGCATCGGCACACATGGCAACAAGATTAAGCTTTAATTAGGCTTAATTAATTATTTTAATTACTAAAAGTTCTAAAATCATAAAAAATCATAGAGAAATAAAAAATGCAAATAAATACTCATTTTAAAGGTATTTAGGAGATAATTAATTAAAAATGATCTTAACTAATTTTGAATAGTAATTAAGGTTTAATTGCAAAATTAATTGGCTTAATTACTTGAGCAATTAATCCCAACTTTGTGGGTTAATTTAATGGATGACCTTTCCTCCCATGATTTTCTTGGGATTTATTGCTCACTTAATTAAAATTGACTAATTAAACCTTAATTACTCTTTTAAGTTAATTCATGATTAATTAATCCCATGAACATAAATAAATTGGTTAATTAAGTTTATTAATCATTGTTCATAGTAAGTGAACTAAGGAATAGGGTTGGAACCCCTTTCACTAAGTTCATTTCACCCTTTTTTAAAATGAAATTAATTAAGATTTAACTAATTAATTAGATCACTTAATCAAATTGAAATCATAATCACATCAAACCTTAATTAAATCATGGGGTAGATCTTTAGGTGTTTAATAACCTAAAGGAGTTTAATGAAATTATGGTTAGTCCACATGTGTGGGAAAACTATAAGTAATTAATTTAGTCCCTTAATCAAATTAACTATTAATCATGAGCCAATTGCATTAGGCCACTTTTATTTCTAGGATCATTGCAAGTTTAATTTCCATGCATATCATGTTGGCTCATAATATTTAGTTAATTACTTTAAGGTGACATAGATAAGGGTAATTAATTCATCTAATTAAGTGTTCAACTTAATTAACCCATAAAATCAACTTAATTACATTTGTTAAATGAAATCACTAATGTGGGAATGGGTTTAAAAACAACAAGTGATGATTTATCTTCTCCTCTTAAAATTAAATCAAATCCAAAACTTAATTAATAAAGAAGCTTTGGTTTGTTTTAAATAATCTTATTTGATTTGATTATCCTTAATAACTAGTTTGATTGAATGAATCACATGTTTATATTTTGATTGTCCTTTCCAATCATGTTAAATTTGGTATGTCATTTAAATTCATGCATCCATCTTTTCAAAATCAAGTAAAATAAAATGGATTTCCTTTATTAAAGCTTGCATGTGTTGATTTAATTTAATATATGTGAGCTATTGTCACTATTAAATCCAAATGTATTTTTCAAAGCTTACAAATGAATAATAATATGTATTATGATGATGGTTATAAATACATAAGAAATGCATGTGCTTATAGCTTATGTGTATGAATGTTGAGTTCTCTATCCATGTGTTGATTTATATAAGATTGAATGCTAATGGGTATATAATCTAGACATCTCAGAACATGAGACTTTAGCTAGCCCCAAGGAGGTCATTTGATTACCCACTTCCCAGGTTTGCTACTTGGTTGATAAAATTGAAAGAAGAAATGTTGAATTTGTTCTCTGTTAAAAAAAATTAACCAAAACCCTAAAGCCTAAACTAAAACCAACCCTAAACCTAAAACCTAAATCCTAAACCTTAAAACCCTAAACCCTAAACCTAACACTAAAAACCTAAACCTAAATTAAATAAAACCTAAAAATAAAATAAACAAATAAAAACCAAATAAGATAAAATAAAATATATTAAAAACCCAAACTAAAACCTAAATCAAAACCTAAACCTAAACCTAAAAAAAAAAATAAAAAAAAATAAATTAAACTAAAATAAAATAAATAAAAAACCTAAACTAAACTAAAAATAAAATAAACCTAAAAATAAAAACTTAAAATAAATAAAACTAAATGTAAAATAAAAATAAAATAAAATAAAATAAATAAAAAATAAACTTAAAAGTAAACCTAAAATAAATAATAAATAAAACATAAACCCTAAACTAAAAAAACCTAAACTTAAAATAAACAAAATAACATAAACATAAACCTAAACAAAATAAACTTAACTAAAATAAATAAACCTAAAATAAACTAAACCTAAACTTAAAATAAACTAAACTTAAAATAAACTAAATAAAATAAAATAAACTAAAAATAAACATAAAATATAACTAAACTAAAAAAAATAAACTAAACCTAAATCTAAAAAAATAGATTAAAAAAAATAAACTAAAATAAATAAACTAACTAAATAAAAAAATAAACCTAAATAAAAATAAAAATTAAAATAAACTAAAATAGATAAAATAAACTAAATAAATTTGAACTTTGGGTTTACTTTTTTAGAAGAAAAAAACCTAAACCCTAAAACTAAGTAAAAAACTAAAAACCCTAAAAAAAAAAACCTAAAACCCTAAACCCTAAAGTAACCATAAACCCTAAACCCTAAACCTATAACCCTAAACCCAAACACTAAACCTAAAACCTTGAAACCCAAAACAAATCCAAAAACTTAAACCATAAAGCTAACTCAAACCCTAAATCCTAAAAGCATAAACCCTAAACCCTAAACCCTAAACTCCTAAACCTAAACCCTAAACCAAAACCCTAACCTAAACCCTAAACCCTATAATCCAAAACCCTCTAAACCATAAACTAAACCTAGCATTAAACAAAATAAAAATAAACCTAAAAACCTAAAATCTAATAAACCTAAACCCTAAGAATGGGAAGAACCTTGACATGAACATCACCATCAATAAAACTGTCAAATTTGGTGATGGAGGAGGTGGCTTATCGATGATGGTGGGGATTTGGGTCTTGGTGGATATGGAGGTGGTGGTCAACATAAACTAAACCTAAATAAAAAATACAACCTAAAATAAAAAATAAAATAAAAATAAAACTCAACTAAAAAAACCTAAACCTAAACCTAAACTAACATAAAAAAAAAAAATTAAAAAATATAAACTAAAATAAATAAATCTAAAATAAAATTAAAAAAAAACATATAAAAAATAAAAATAAAAATAAACTTAAAAAATAAATCTAAACTTTAAAAAATCCAAACCCACTAAAATACCAAAACAAAGACTAAAACTAAACCACAACCCTAACTAAACCTAAACCCTAAAATCATAAACCCTAAACACTAAACCCTAAATCCTAAACCCTAAAAAAAAAAAACTCACTAAAATAAACCTAAATAAAATAAAAAAAACCTAAATAAAATAAAATAAAACCTAAACTAAAAACCTAAACCTAAACCAACAACATAAATCTAAGCCTACCTAAAAAAAATAATATAAAAATAAAAAACTAAATAAATAAATAAACCTAACTAAAAAAACATAAAATAAAACTAAAATAAAAACCAAAATAAAATAAAACTAAATAAAATAAAAAAATATAATAAAAATAAAATAAAAACTAAATAAAATAAAAATAAACCCAAACCATAAACATAAAAACTAAACCTAAAATAAATAAAATAAAATAAACCTAAACTAAGATAAACTAAATAAACAATAAAACCTAAATCTAAATAAACTCAAAAAAAAATAAAATAAAATAAAAATAAACTTAAACCTAAATTAAAAAATAAAATCTAAAATAAAACCTAAAATAAAACCTAAAACCTAAAAATAAAATAAAACCTAAACCAAAAAATAAAATTAAACCTAAAAATAAAATAAAAATTAAACTTAAAATAATCTAAATTCTAAACATAAACTAAAAATAAATACCTAAAATAAAAACTAAAATAAATAAAAATAAAAATAAAATAAAAATTAAATAAAAATAAAAAATTTAAATAAATCTACTAAAACTCAAAAAAACCCTAAACCACAAACCTAAACTCTAAACCCAACCCTGACCCTAAACCCTCCTAAACCCTAAACCATAAACCCTACCACAAACCCTAACCCAGGCCTAAACCACAACCCTAAACCCAAAGTCTACCCTAAATCCAAAAATTATAAAATAAATAATCCTAAACCCAAAAACTCAAAAAAAACCACAAAACCTAGGCCCTCATAACCAGGCAAACCCTAAACCCTAAACCTAAAACCCTAAACCCTAAATTAAAAATCTAACCCTAAAATGCTGACTACTAAACTAAACTAAAAAAATAAAATAAAATAAACTAAACTAAAACAAACTATAAATAAACTAAAATAAAGAAAATAAAACCTAAAAAACTAAACCTAAAATATAAATACTAAAACTAAATAAACTAAACTAAAGTAAATAAACTAAAAAATGTAAATTAAAAATAAACTAAATAAAACTAAAATAAACTAAAAAAATAAAATAAAACTAAAATAAATTAAAATAAAATAAACCTAAAGATAAATAAAATAAACTAAACTAAATAAGTAATCACGAAAATAAACTAAAATAAAAAAAATAAACTAAATAAACTAAACTAAAACTAAAAACTAAACTAAACTAAACTAAACCTAAACCCTACAATAATTTAAATAAACTAAAACTAAACCCTAAACTAAACTAAACTCATAATACAACAAACTCAAAACCTCAAAAATCCTCCTCCTCCCTCTCTATGGCAATTCGATTTCCCCATTTTGGTTTATCTTCTCCTTATTTTGGTGATCCTTCATTATCAATCAAATTTTCTTTGTTTTTCTTAGCTCACAGCCACAGCTTGATGTTTGTAGTTCATTTTGGTGGTGGATCCTTTGGCCAACTGAGCATTTCCTTCATAGTAGGTCATCAAATTTAATGGGATTGATGGATTCAAAAGCTCCACTATTATGCCTGTTAAATCCTTTAAGGATGCTCTCTCGGTAAGAGCCTTTCCTCTATTTAGCTGATTAACTTCATTTTGTGGCATCCCGTGATCATGTGTGGATCTTGATGTTGGCTGGCTAAGCCGTATGAGTTTACTTTGGTTGGAAATTGTGTTGTCCAAATTTGGATAATATTTATTCTTTTTTTCATAATCTTAAACTCTGGTGCTTTCTCTATGGGTTTGATCGATCCTAAACATGTTTTGATTGACTTACAAATGATCTTGACTACTCAAGGGTTTTTCACGTTGTTCAACTTTGTTCACAATTATCAAATGTCTTTTAAAGTTTTCTCTTTTGATATAAAAGAGGAATCACCAATCATTCTTGTTTGGTTAGCTTTTTTGAATATGAAGATTCACTATGTCACTCATCTATATGCTATTGGGGCTCTTTGGTCCTCTTCAAATTGATCAAAGCCTGAGATCCATCCATCTAGCTATCTTGGTTGAACTTGATATTTCTAAAAATATCCTAAGGAAGTTTGGATTGGTTCGAAAAGTTTGGTTATTTTCAAAAGTTGAATTTGAAAACTTTTCTACTTTTTGTTCATAAAATTCATGGGCATGATAACTCTAAGTGCTTTGTGTTTCACCCACAACTTAAAAAAAAACTCAAATGATCCTATTTCTACTAATCCAAATGATAAAGTTCATAAGTATTTATGTAACTATCCTAAATGGAAATACTATTCTTCATTTAAATTCACTAATGCTCAATATTGATACTCCCAATATTCAATCTAATGTAGTAAAAGATAGCACTAATGTTGATTATGATGGTTTGTTAATTAATCCTTCATGATACTTTCCCATGATAACTCTATTATTCATGAGGTTGACAAATATGCAACTTCTTTTCTAATGATTAGCTTTCTTTGTTGTAAATGTGTGCATGAGAGTGAAATGTGGAAATCAATGAAAATTTGTAAAAATTTTGATGATAACTAAAATTCATGAACAAAACTGAATCTAATAAGGTATTTGTGCTCTTAATGGGTATTACCTCCTTCATCAAATCCATGATTGACATTCATTCTAATCCCACCTTTTTTAAGCAATCTCAAGAAGGGAAGTTGTGATTAGAAATGTTTTTGGTTAATTCTAATCCTATTCTTAATAGCTCTAATCAGTCTCTTTCGATGGTGATACATTGGATAAAAATAGAGCTTTTCAAATTATAATAAAAAGAAATCTTTTAAGTTAAAATGTTTCCTTATAACTCAACTAGATCTACTAGATCGGTTCTTCATCTCATAAATGCTTTGTCCTTTGGAGTGGTTGCTCCCTTTCTAATGTTTTACTTGCTTATTTTCCTTTAGCTTATTTAACATTTTCTTTATGTTTAACTCTTTTATTTAGAATGTTTGAGGATTGGAACCCTCATTGTCCATAATCGTGTTAGAAGTCTTTTTTTTGTATTAATAATATATCTTTACTTGTGGTCATTGAACCTCTCATAAATGCTTCTAAGATCAATCATGTTACTAGAATGCTCAATTTTAATAACTTCTTTTCTAATATAATAATAAAATTTGTGTTTTGGAATAATTTAATTAATGTTTCTATTTTAGATGATCTCCAAAAGTTGTTAATGTTCATATTTCATGTGGTGATTTTTCTTTAGGCTCTTTTGTTTATGCTTCCTATAATAGAGCTTTCCTTGGGATAATTTAAGAAGTTTTGCTTTAGCTTGTTAACAAACCTTGGTTGGTGGGGGTGATTTCAATACTATCTCTCTTCTTTGAAAGAAGGGGAGGTTTCTCTCTAATATTCATTCTATGGAAGAATTCTCTAATATGATTTTGATTCCAATCTTATTGACATTGGTTATTACGGTTCTAATTACACTTGGCATAACTCTAAACTCTAGCAATGGCTTGATAGAATTCTTTTAACACTCATTGGATTAATCAATGGTCTCTTACCTATTGAACATTTATGTAGAACTTTGTCGATCATGCTCCTCTTTTAATTTCTATTAAATAGATCTAAAAGGTTATCCTCCTCTCTTTGATTTCAAAATATGTGGATTCAACACTTCAAATTTTTTAAAGTTGTTTCCAATTGGGTTACCCCTTTACACCATAATTTGGTTAGATGTATGATTAGATTTTAGTTTAAACTTAAATGGCTTAAACAAAACTTAGTTTGGTGGAACAAGCATTATTTTAAAATCTCTTTGCTATTATCAAAAATATGGAGCTTTTGGTTTGTAGTCTTGAAAATACAATTTTGAGACTCTTCTAAGCGGAAGGATTTAAATGAAGCCAAAGATAATTTTGTTAACTATCGAATATGGAAGAAACTTATTGGCAAAAAATAGTAATCATATTCGATGGGGACAAAATACAAGGTACTTTCATGCTTTATTCAATAAAAGAGAGCTTTAAACTCCATTAAAAATTAAAAGTGATACTAGAGATTGGATCACTAACACAAATGAGATTAAAGCCTCTATTGTTAATCATTTTAGAAATATTCTTAATAAGAATCACACTTTAGATGCTATTTCTAGCTCCCATTTGATCCAAGCCATTACTAGTGATGATAATCATTTGCTTACTAGGTTGCTCTGACATTGGTAAAATTCTTAATAACATGAATATTGATTATATTGGTCTTGAAGGTTGTACAACCAATTTTTCTAGCATTATGTGGCCTATTAAAAATGATTTAGTTGATGTTGTTCTTGATTTCTTTGATTTCCTCCCTAGATAATTTTCTAGTACTTCCATTATCCTTATACCTAAAATTGAGAATCCTAAATCTTGGAGTGATTTTAGACCTATTAATCTTTGCACTTTCTTTCATAAATTGATTGTTAAAATGCTTGCTAATAGACTTAGTCCTCTTCTTCAAAAAAATTATCCCTCAACCAAACTGGTTTTGTTAGAGGTAGAGCCATATCGATAACATTCTTCTTGCTCAAGAGCTGATTCATGACTTGGATTCTTCTATTAGAGGTTGTAACATCTAATTTAAATTATATATCTCTAAATCATTTGACAACATCTCTTGGGATTTTCTATTACACATCCTTCATTTATTTAGTTTTTTTTGAAAATTTCATCTACCTAATTAAAATTGTATTAGCAATGCTTGGTTTTCTATTATTCTTAATGGTGAGGCCTTAGGTTTTTCCCTTCTTCTAAAGGTTTGAGGCAAGGTGACCTTGTCTCCTTCTCTTTATTATTGTTGTGGAATATCTTTCTAGGAGCTTAAACAATCTTTTCAACAATAATCCTAGCATGTATTTTAGAACTCTTGGTGGTTTACTTATCTCCCATGTTAGTTTTGCTAATGATTTCATTATTTTTTGTAATGCCTCCATCCATCACATTAAATGCATCAATAATTTCTTAAATAATTTTGGTAAAGAAAGTTGTCTTTCTATCAATGAAGGCTAAAGTTGCTTCATTACCTCTTCTAAAATCTCGGTAACAAAATTAATCAAATCGAGAATCACTAATTTTAAACAACAATAACTCCCTATTAAATATCTTGGTGCCTCTATACAAGGGTCAAAAGATCACATCTCTTTGATGATCTAACCAAAAAAATTGCTAATAAAATTTTTGTTTGGGAATTTCACTTACTTTTCTTTGGTGCCAAGCTTACTTTGCTCAAGAGTACCATTAATTCCATGCCTCTTTATCTTATTCAAACCATCATCCCTACTAACTCTACCTTAAATAGAATAGAATCTCTCATTAGATTTTTTAGGGCTCTAACAATTCTATTAAAAGGATGCATTGGACTTCTTGGTATAAAAGTTGCACCCTTCTTGAGGGTAGGCTTGGCTATAATTCTATTCATGAAACTATTACTACTTTCTATCATAAACTTTGGAGGAATTTTTGGAGTAATAATAGTCTTTGGGCAAACTTCATGACGCCAAATTCTACCGGGTAAGCATCCTTTTATTTGCCCTTATAAAGTGGTGACTCCTATTGGAAAAGACTTTATTCCACTAATGGGAAATGAATCCATTATATCTTGGGAGTTAACTCGGATCTTCTTTCTTTTGGCAAGACAACTAGATTATGGTTCTATTGATGATTTCTTATCTACACATTTCTTCTGCTATTAAGGTTAACTCTTTTGGATTAATAATAATTGGAATAATAGTAAACTCACTAATTATATTCCTAATTCTCTTTTAGATAAATTCATTAACATTCTTATCATTTCTAACAAGCGATCAAATTCTTTTTAAGCTATCTCATAATGGTGATTTTATCCTTAAAGAGGTGTGGAATCATATTAGAAGCCCATGGCTTCTCTAATGTGTTATTTAAAATTTGGAATAACATTATCCTTATTTCCTACTATATCCTTATTTGGAGAATTCTAAAAATTTTATTCTTTTGACTCCTTGATGTGGGGTAAAGGTTTTCATTTGCCTTCCAAATGCTATTGCTATTTTCACATTGAGAATGTTAACCATGTCTTTGTGAATGGAGCTATTGCCTCCAAATTTTGGGTTTGTATGATGAACTTTTATATTAATCTTTTCATGGTTCTTTATCCTTATATCAACTTCTTGATGTTTATTTTCATAAAACTATGAAAGGGCACATTAAAGTTATTACCGACATCACTCTTATATGGTTCATATGGATGGATAGAAGTGATGCCAAACATCATGGTATCCCTATGAATCACAAGAGGATTATTATAGAACTAAAGAAAAAATTTGTGTTTTATTTAATGCTAGCAATTATAACAACCACTTCAAAGGGTGCAAATTTGTGGCCACAAACTAGGTCTTAGCTTTCACGAGATCCCATTTGGAAAGAAGATAAACTTATCTATTGGAGAAAGCCTCATAACAATACTATCAAAATTAATACTAATGGCTCTGTCTCAAAATGCTTTTTTTGGTTTTGGTATTTTCACATGTGCTTTTGCCTATCCACTTAAAGCTTATTTTGTTATCTTTGTTGAATTAATGGGTGTTAATAAAGATATTGAGATTTGTTTGCAAAAGGTTGGCTCAATATATATCTATTGAAGTGGATGCTCTTTTGCTCATTGATATGTTGACTTCCACCAAGGTGGGAAACATGATTTATACTATCTCCTTAATCATAGAGCTCTCCTCTCTGATGCTTTAAAATCACACACATTGAGGAAAATGCTTGTCGATTATCTTGCTAATCTAGTGCTAAAAGTAGATGTGCTCCTATTTTGATCATTCTAATCTTCCTAAATAATTGTGTGGTTTGGTAAATTTGGATAACTCGTCTACCTTACTGAAACTAATATTCATTATGCTATTGTATCCTCTTTTAGCTTTTGTTTATCTATATTTCCTCTTTCTATTTCCTTGATCAGACATCCCCTTTCGGTTTTCCTACCTACTGCATTTTAATGGATATCATGTCTTGGTAGTATTTGGCTCTTTTCCTCATCTATTGCTTACTGCTATTTATTTCTTAACATGGTTTCTATTTTTTTTGTTGATAGCCTTCTTTCATGGGCCTATCGCTTTGTTATAATGGATCTGGCTCTGCTACTCCTTTTCTCATCATTCATGGATCAATTAGTTATTTTATGGTTTATGTTATTTTTGTTTTTTGTCTCTCTTTCTCCTCTTTGTTTTGTATTTTCTTACATCCCTACCGGTTGGGATTTCTTTTGTCTCTTTTCCTTTTGATATTGCTACTATTTATTTACTTAGCTTGGGCTATTTTATCTACATATGATGGATTCTTAGGCTATATTTTTGGATTCCTACAATGGCTCGTTCTATAATCTTTTATCTTTTCCTATGTTGGTTACTATTGGGCATAGCAGGATGTATCTTTCTATTGGATTTCTCCCCACTTTGTTATGATGATTATAATTTTAGCCTCATTACCTATGCTTTTGTTGTATGGTTTTATCTTTGGAGGCTACTCTCTCTATTAGACCTTTATAATTATTCTTGTGATCTTGCCTTTAATAGGTGGATGTTAACACATTGTTTATATTCACTTGGGGGTGTTTTCTTTGCCTTGATGAGTAATCGGGTAGGAGTTTTCTATTGGTTGTTCTTTCACATGTTATGTTGGAATACTTGTGGTGCTATTACTCCAAGGGTTTAGTGGCATCCCTTTGCACTAGCATGGTGCTTCCATTCCTTCTATTATATATTTTGCCATTATTTATCTTGCGAGTTAAAGATCAAATGATTTTCATCCGATTCTTGCTTTCCCCGGTATGTAGGCTATGATGGTAGATGATTTCACTCATAATTTGGATGGTAGTAGCATTTGTGATGTAACCTACTTGAAGTTTGGATGCTCATGTTTTCTACCCTCTTGTGTGAGCACGAGCCTTCTCTCACATTTTCTATATTTTCTATCACTCTCCTTTATTTTTTGTTAATTTTGCTTGCAACTCTCTACTTGTGCTAATTCCTTTTCTATTTGTTTTAGGTTTGTTTTATTTCCTTGATTCCTTCTCAGGAGGTGGCATATGCTTCTCTAATCCTCAAAACTTTTGTTTGAAGGTTGTCCTTTCTCCTTTTGGCTATTTTATTTCTCTTAATGTTTTCCTTTCTCTTTAATTTTCATTCTCTTTTTTTGGTTGTACTTAGATAGATTCACTCTCTGTGATTGTAGCTCTTTGAGCAGTAGATCTTGACTTTATCCTTTAAGGACCTTGTAACCCTCCTTTGGCAATAAATTCCCACATGTGGGTTCCCTAAAAAAACACTAAACCCTACCAAACCCTAACCCTAAACCCTAACCCCAAACCTAACCCTAACCCTAAACCCTAAACCCTCAAACTCTAAACCCTAAAACCCTAAAACCTCTTTAAACACTAAACCCTAAACCCAAACTAAAACCCTAAAATGTAAACCTAAACTAAATAAAACCATAAATAAAATTAATAAAAAAAACCAAAACCTAAAAATAAAATAAAATAAAATAATAAAATAAATTAAAAATATAATAAAAAACCTAAACTAAACAAAAAAATTAAATATAAAGAATAAAATCTAAAAAACTAAAAAAAATAAAAATATAAAATAAAATAAATATAAAATAAAATAAAAAAAATAAATAAAAACATAAATCTAAAAAAAACCTAAACTCTAAACTAAAAAAAAACCTAAACTAAAATAAAATAAATAAAATAAAAATAAACTATAAATAGAATAAAATAAATAAAACCTAAACCTAAACCTAAAATAAACTAAACCTAAACCCTAAACTAAATATAATAAAATAAACTAAAATAAACCTAAACCTAAAATAAAATAAAACCTAAAAAATAATATAAAATAAAACCTAAACCTTAACTAAATATAAAATAAATGCCTAAACCTAAACCTAAAAATAAAAGTAAAACCTAAACCTAAAAAATAAAATAAAAAATAACTAATCTAAATAAAAAACCTAAAACTAACCTAAAAATAAACCAAAAAAACCTAAAAAAAAATAAAAAAACATAAAATAAATAAACTAAATAAAAATAAAATAAAATAAAATAAAAAATAAACTAAATAAACATAAACTACTAGTTTACTTAATTTAAAAATAGTAAAATTAAAAAAAACCCAAACTCTAAACTAAAATAACCCTAAACCCAAAACCCTAAACCTAAACCCTAAAAAACTAACTAAACTAAAAAAAAAAACATATAACTTAAATCTAAATAAACCCAAAGAACATAAAATAAAAAAATAAAACTAAACTAAATAAATAAAACCTAAACTAAACTAAAATAAAACCTAAAATATAAAACTAAACCTAGAGAAAATGAAATAAACCTAAAATAAATTAAAAACTAAATAAAATGTAAACCTAAAATAACCTATAAAAAAATAAATCCTACATACTAAAACCCTAAACCTAAATCTGTACCCTGATACCCACTGCCCTACCCTACCCTCCTCCATAAAAACCTCTAAATAAACTCTTAAAATCTGACCCTACCACAAACCTAAACACCTAAATCCTCCCAAACTCTAACCTAAATGATCACCCACCCTCCAACCTTAAACCCTAAATCTAAAACTCTAAACCACTAAACCCTAACCTACACTACCCTAAACCCTAAACTACCTAAACCCTAAACCCACCTAAACCTAAACCCTAAACTCCAAACCTAAAACCTAAACCTAAACTAAAGAAAACTATAAAATTAATAAAAAAAAACCTAAACTAAAAATAAAATAAAATAATAATAAAATAAATTAAAATAATATAAATAAAAAATAAACTAAAACTAAATAAAATAAAATAAAGCTAAGAATAAAAAAGAAAATAAATTAAAAAAATGAATGTAAAATAAAAATGAAATAAAATAAAATAAAATAAAATAAAATTAAATAAAACCTAAACCTAAAAAATAAATAAAACCCTAAACTAAAAAAAAAAACCTAAACCTAAAATAAAATAAAATAAACAAAATAAAAAAACCTAAACCTAAATTAAAATAAAAAAACCTAAAACTAAACCTAAAATAAACCCAAACCTAAACCCTAAAATAAATAAAATAAAACTAAAAATAAACCTAAACTAAACTAATAAATAAAACTTAAAATAAACCTAAAATAAAACCTAAAAACCTTAACCTAAAAATAAAAAAAATCTAAACCTAAAATAAAAAGTAAAACCTAAACCTAAAAATAAAATAAAACTAAACTAAAATATAAACCTAAGCTAAACCTAAAAAATAAACAAAATTAAAACCTCAAAAAAAATAAACCTAAAATAAATATACTAAATTAAATAAAATAAAATAAAAAATAACTAAAATAAATAAAAAATAACCAAAATAAACATAATCCTACTGTTTACTTCATTTAAGAAAATAAACAAATTTAAAAAAACCCAAACCCTAAACTAAAAAACTAAACAAACCTCAAAACCCTAAAAAGGAAAAAAAACCTAAACCTAAACCTAAATAAATAAAGAAAACATAAACTACAACCTAAACCTAAAGTTAAACCCAAAAAAATATTAAATAAAACTAAAAAAACTAAACTAAAATAAAATAAATAAAACCTAAACTAAACTAAAAATAAAAAACCTAAATAAAATAAAACTAATCCTAAAAGAAAAATTAAATAAACTTAAAATAAAGTAAAATAAAACTAAATAAAAACCTAAGCTAAAATAGATAATTAATAAAATAAACCTTAAACTAAAAAAAAAAACCTACACCAAAAATAGAAATAAAATAAACCAACTTAAACTAAATTAAACTAAACTAAAAATAAATAAAACCTAAACCTAAGCCTAAAACTATATAAAATAAAATAAACCAAAATATACCTAATCTAAGCTAAAAAATAAAACCTAAAAATAAACCTAAAATAAAAGCTAAAACCTAAACCTAAATAAAAAAATAAAAAAATTACTAAAATTAAAATAAAAATAAAACTAAGGTAAAATATACATAAACCTAAAAACTTAAAAATAAACTAAAATAAATAAACCTTAATTAAATAAATTAAATTAAGTAAAATAAAAATAAAATCAAAATAAAAATAAAATAAATAAAATAAAATAAAATAAACTAGATAAAAAGCCTACTAGTTTAATTAATTTAAAATAAAATAAAATAAAATAAAAAAAAAAAACCCTAACCCTAAACCTAAACACTAAAACAAATTTTAAACCCTAAAAACCTAAATAAAACTGACTAAACCCAAACACTAAACCTACCTTAAAACACTAAACTAAACCCTAAATCTAAACTAGAAACCCAAATAAATAAATAAATAAACCACTAAAAAAGCTAAAAAAAACCTAAACTAAATAAAACCTAAAATAAAATAAATAAATAAACCAAACAAAATATAATAAAAAAAATATAATAAAATAAACATATACTAAAACCTAAACCTAAACCTAAACCAAAGAAAATAAAATAAAAAATTAACTAAAATTAAAACTAAAGTAAAATAAAGTAAATAAAAAACCTAAACTACACTAAAAACATAAATACAATAAAACTAAACCTAAAATAAAAAATAAATTAACTTCAAATAAAATAAAATAAAACTAAATAAAACTAAACCTAAAACCCAAAAACTAAAACTAAAATAAATAAAAATAAATCCTAAACCTAAACTAAAAAATATCTAAACTAAAATAAATAAAATAAACCTAAACCTAAACAAAATAAAAACAAAATAAAATATATAAACCTAAATCTAAACATAAAGAAACTAAACCTAAATAAACCTAAACTAAATAAAATAAAATAAAAATAAACCTAAACCAAAACTAAAAAGTAAACCTAAAATTAAACCTAAAATAAAACCTAAATCCTAACTAGAAAATTAAATAAAACCTAAAAACCTAAAGTAAAACCTAAACAAAAACAATAAAATAAAATAAAACTAAACTAAAAAATAAACCTAAACTAAAATAAACTAAAATAAAAACTAAAGAAAATAAATGAACCTAAAATAAAATAAACTAAACTAAATAAAATAATAATTAACAATAAAATAAAATAAAATAAACTAAATTAAATAAATAAATAAACTAAATAAACATAAACCTGTACTTAATTTTAAAAAAAATATAAAATATAAAATAAAATAAAAACACTAAGCCAAAACCAAAACCCTAAACTAAACCTGCATCTACTAATCCCTAAACCCAACCCTAAACCCTATACTACCACATACTAAAACTAAACCTTAAACCCTAAACCCTACCAACCCTAAATCCTAAAACCATAAACCACAAGACCTAAACCTAAAAATCAACCCTAAACCCTACCCTATAAACCCTAAATCAAACCCTAAAGCCTATAAACCTAAACTAAAAAAAAAAAAACTTAAAAATAAAATAAATAAAAACCAAACAAAATAAAAAAGTAAAAAAATAAAACCTAAACTAAAACCTAAACTAAACCTAAACCTAAAAATAAAATAAAATAAAATAAAACTAATCCTAAAAAGAAAATTAAATAAACTTAAAATAAAGTAAAATAAAAACTAAATAAAACCTAAACCTAAAATAGATAATTAATAAAACCTAAAACCAAACTAAAAAAAACTAAACCAAAAATAAAATAAAATAAACCTAAATTTAAACTAAAATAAATAAAACCTAAACTAAGCCTAAACCTAAACTATATAAAATAAAATAAACCAAAAATATACCTAATCCTGAACTAAAAAATAAAACCTAAAAAAAGCTAAAATAAAAAAAGCTAAAACCTAAACCTAAAATAAAAAAATAAAAAACTACTCCTTAAAATAAAATAAAAATAAAACTAATGTAAAAATATACATAAACCTAAACCTAAACTTTAAAATAAACTAAAATAAATAAACCTTAATTAAATAAATTAAACTAAGTAAAATAAAAATAAACCAAAATCAAAATAAAAAATAAAATAAACAAAATAATTAAAATAAACTAGATAAACCTAAGCCTCTAGTTTAATTAATTTAAAATAAAATAAAATAAAATGAAAAAAATACCCTAACCCTAAACCTTAAACCCTAAAACTAACTTTAAACCCACTAAACCTAAAAACCCAAACCTACCTCTAACAAAACCATTACACTAAACTACCCTAAATCCTAAAACTAAAAATAAAAAATAAACCTAAACCCTAAAAAGATAAAAAACCTAAACCTAAATTAAATAACACAAAATAAAATAAATAAATAAAAAACAAAATATAATAAAAAAAATATAATAAAATAAAAACATGCTAAAACCTAAACCTAAACCTAAACCTAAAGATAAAATAAAATTTAAAACTAAAGTAAAATAAAGTAAATAAAACCTAAACTAAACTAAAATAACATAAATACAATAAACTAAACCTAAAATAAAATAAATAAAATAATAACTAAATAACTTAACCTAAAAAAAAAGTAAAACTAAAATAAATAAAATAAATCCTAAACCCTAAACAAAAAAATATCTAAACTTAAAATAAAATAAAATAAACCTAAACCTAAAATAAAATAAAATAAACTAAAATATATAAAACCTAAATCTAAACATAAATGAGTAAACCTAAACCTAAACCTAAACTAAATAAAATAAAATAAACTAAAAATCAACCTAAACCTAAACTAAAAAATAAACCTAAAATTAAACCTAAAATAAAGCCTAAAACCTAAACCTAGAAAATTAAAAAAAAAAAACCTAATCCTAAATAAAAAAAAAAAGTAAAACCTAAACCAAAACAATAAAATAAAATAATACTAAACTAAAAAATAAACTAAACCTAAATTAAAAAAAAATAAACTAAAATAAAAAAATAAGAAAATAAATGAACTTAAAATAAATAAAACTAAACTAAATAATAATAATAACTTAAATAAAATAAAATCAAAATAAACTAAATTAAATAAATAAAATAAACTAAATAAACATAAACCTAAGTTTACTTAATTTTAAAAAAAATAAAATATAAAATATCAAAAAAAAAAAACACAAAACCAAACCAAAAAACCATAAACATGAAACTATTCTACCCTAAACCCTAAAACCCTAAATCCAATACCCTAAACCCTAAACACCTAAACCTAACCCTAACCACACCCTAAACTTTACTCCTAAACCCTAATCTCTATAACCAGGCCACAACCCTACCTAAAACCCTAAACCTAAACCATATAAATAAAACCTAAAAACTAAACCTAAACCTAAAAATAAAACTTAAAAAAAATAATAAAAACCAAAATAAAATAAATAAATAAAATAAAATAAAACATCTAAAAACTAAACTAAACTAAAAAATAAAATAAAATAAAATAAAATTAATCCTAAAAAATTAAATAAACTTAAAATAAATTAAAATAAAACTAAATAAAACTAAACCTAAAAAAATTAATAAAACCTAAACTTTAAATAAAAAAAATAAACCAAAAAAATAAAATAATCCTAAAATTAACCTAAATAAATAAAACCTAAACCTAATAAACCTAAAATAAGATAAAATAAACCAAATATACCTAATCCTAAATTAAAAATAAATCCTAAAATAAAAATAAAAGCTAAAACCTAAACCTAAATAAAAAAATAAAAACTACACTAAAAAAAAATGAAAATAAACTAAAGTAAAAATATACATAAACCTAAACCTAAACTTAAAAATAAACTAAAATAAATAAACCTTAATTAAATAACTTAAACTAAGTAAAGATAAAATAAATAAATCATAAAAATAAAATATACAAAATAAATAAAAAAAATTAACTAGATAAACCTAAACTACTAGTTTAATTAATTTAAAATAAAATAAAATAAAATGAAAATAAAACCTAACCCTAAACCCAAACACGAAACTAAAAACCCTAAACCCTAAACCTAAACTATCCTTAAACCCTTAACCCTAAAACTACAAATAAAATAAACACTAAACCCTAAATCCTAAAATAATAAACCTTAAATAAATAAATAAAATAAACCCTAAACCCTAAAAAGCTAAAAACCTAAACCTAAACTAAATAAAACCTAAAAATAAAATAAAATAAATAAACCTAAACAAAATATAATAAAATATAATAAAATAAAAAATTTAAAAACCTAAACCTAAACCTAAACCTAAAAGTAAATAAATAAAATTAAAACTAAAGTAAAATAAAGTAAATAAAACCTAAACTAAACTAAAAAAAATAACATAAATATAATAAAACTAACCTAAAATAAAATAAAATAAACACAATAAAATAAAATAAAAAAACTAAATAAAACTAAACCTAAAAATAAACCTAAAATTAAAACTAAAATAAATAAAAATAAACCCTAAACCCTAAAATCTAAACCTAAAAAATAAAAATAAAATAGACCTAAACCTAAAATAAAATAAAATAAACTAAAATATATAAAACCTTAATCTAAACATAAAAGAAACTAAACATAAACCTAAACTTAAACTAAATAAAATAGAATAAACTAAAATTAAACCTAAACCTAAACTAAAAAAAAGTAAAAAAATTAAATGTGAAATAAAGACCTAAAACCTAAACTTAGTAAAATTAAATAAAACCTAAACCTAAACCTAAAATAAAAGTAAAACCTAAACCAAAATAATAAAATAAAAATAAAACTAAACTAAAAAATAAAAGCCTAAACCTAAACTAAAAAATAAACTAAAATAAAAAAAGTAAACAAAATAAATAAACTAAACTAAATAAAATAATAATAAATAAAATAAAATAAAAATAAAAAAAATAAACTAAAGTAAATAAATAAATAAACTAAATAAACATAAACTCAGTTTACTTAATTTGAAAAAAAAATAAATATAAAATATAAAAAATAAAAAGACCTAAAACCAAAAACAAACCCTAAACCCTAAACCTAAACCTAAAACAAACCCAAACCACAACCTAAACCCTACCATAAACCTAAAAGAAACCTAAAACCCTAAACCCTAAAAAAACATAAACCCTAAATAAACCCTAAAAAAAACCTAAAACCTAAACCTAAATAAAATAAAACTCAAAAATAAAATAAATAAAAAAAACTTAAAACAAAATAAAATAAAAATAAAATAAAATAAAATAAACCAAAACCTAAACTAAACTAAACCTAAAAAATAAAATAAAATAAAATAAAATATTAACTAAACTAAAATAAAATAAATAAAAAACTTAAACTAAACTAAATAAAATAAACCTAAAATAAAAAAAACTAAATAAAATAAAACCTAAATGTAAAAAAAATTAAATAAACCTAAAATAAAATAAAATAAAAACTAAATAAAATTCTAAACCTAAAATAAATAAAATCAAACATAAACCCTAAAGATAAAACCTAAACCTAAAATTAACAAAATAAAGTAAACCTAAACCTAAACTAAAATAAAATAACCTAAAATAAACATAAGAATAAAAAACCTAAATAAAATAACTACTAAATGCATAATAAAAATAAAATAAACTTAAAATAAACCTAAAATAAAATAGTAAAACTAAATAAAATCCTAAAGCTAAAAATAAAATAAAAATAAAAAATATCAAACTAAAACCCTAAACTGGAAGAAAGCCAAAAAAATAAAATTGAGATAAATAAAATAAAATAAACCTAAACATAAACTAAATTAAAATAAAAATAAATAAATAAAATCTAAACCTAAAAACATAAACCAAAAATAAATAAAATAAAATAAACTAAAATAATCCCAAATCTAAACTAAAAATAAAACTTAAAAATTAACCTAAAATAAAATGTAAAACCTAAACTTAAAAAATAAAATAAAAACCTAAACCTAAAGCAAAACTTAAAATTAAAAAAAATAAAATAAAACCTAAACCTTGAAAATAAAATAAAAATAAAACTAAATTAAAAATAAACTTAAACGTAAACCTAAACCTAAAAATAAACTAAAATTATGAAACCTAAACTAAAATAAATAAACTAAACTAAATAAAAATTAAAATTAACATAAATAAAATAAAAAATAAAATAAACTAAAATAAATTGACATAAACTAAATAAATCAAACCCTAAACCCTCTTGGTTACTTAATTAAAAAACAAACCTAAACCCTAAACCCTAAACCCAAAAGTCTCAAAACCACTAAACCATAAACCTAAACTAAACTCTAAAACTTAAAAATAATTTATAAAAAAACCTAAATAAAAGTCATCTAATAAAATAAACTAAAATAAAATAAAATGAAACCTAAATAAAATAAAATCTAAACGTAAATAAAACCTAATAAACCAAAAAATAAAACAAAATAAAAATCTAAACCTAAAAAAATAAACCTACAAATAAAACCTAAACAAATTTAAAAATAAAACTAAAACCCTAAACTAAAAAAAAAAAACTAAACCTAATTAACAAAATAAGCAAAATAAAATAAACCTCAACCTAACTATATAAACTAAACTAAATAAATAAACTAAACCTTAAATAAACTAATCTAAACCCTAAAGTAAATAAAATAAAATAATTTAAAATAAACCTAAACTTAAAATAAAATAAAACCTAAAATAAACCTAAAATAAAATCTACAACCTAAACCTAAACCTAGATAAAAATAAACCTAAAAAAAACTAAACTAAAAAAAATAAACATAAAATAACCAAAAAAAAATAAACAAAATAAAACCTAAATTAAAATAAATACATAAAATAAATAAAGTAAACTAGATAAAAATAAACCTAAATAAAATAAAAAAAAACTAAATGAACTAAATAAGCCGAGAAAACAAAGGTTTACTTTAAAATAACCATAAACCTAAACCTAAACCCAACTAAATCCTAAACTCTAAAACTAATCATAAACTAACCCTAAACCTACCTAAACTTTAATCCTAAACCTTAAACCAAACCTACCACTAAAACCTGACTAACCACAGGCTGAGCCACAAATTGAAACTGACCCTGATCTTAAACCCTACCAACCTACATTATGCACTAAACAGGCCCTAGGCCTAAACCTGACCTAAAATAGCCCAAAGCTGATCATTAAACCCTAACATTAAACAAAACCCTAACCTACCCTAAAAGACCCTGACCCTCAAACCCTAAACTAAAACTGACATTAAACCTAAAGCTAAGGCCTAAAACGCTATAAACATAAACTTAGACCAAACCTAAACTAAATAAAACCTAAAATAAAATAAATTAAACCAAAACTTAATAAAATAAAATAAAATAAAATAATAGATAAAACTACACTAAAACCTAAACTCTTAAAATAAAAAAATAAAAAAACAAACATAAAATAAATAAAATCCTAAACTAAACTAAAAATAAAATAAACCAAAGATAATAATTAAATAAATAAAACTAACTAAAATAAAATAAAATAAAATAAAACTAAATAAAACCTAAACCTAAAATAAATTAAAATAAATAAAATAAATAAAAAAATAAAAACTAAGAACTAAAGTAAAATTAAACCTAAAATAAAATAAATAAAATAAACCTAAACCTAAACTATAATAAACTAAATTAAAAAAATAAAACCTAAACCTAAACCTAAAATAAACTAGTCAAAACCTAAACCAAACTAAAAGTAAAATTAAAAAAATAAACTAAAATAAAATCCTAAAATGTAAGCGTAAAAAATCAAATAAAATCCTAAACCTAAACCTAAAAATAAAGTAAAAGTGAAACTCAACTAAAAAAAACCTTAACCTATACCTAAAATAAACTAAAATAAAATACCTAAATTAAAATTAAAAACTAAACTAAAAAAATATGTAAACCAAAATAAAAATTAAAATAAAGTAAAATAAAATTAAAATAAATAAACCAAATATACTAAATAAACTTAAACCTATTAAATTTAAAAAAAAAAAACATTAACCCTAAATCTAAACACTAAACCAAACCCTAAAACCTAAACCTAAACCACAAACCCTAAAGCCTAAACCTAAAATAACTAAATAAATTAAACAATCAACCTAAACCCTAAAACCTAATATAAACCTAAACCTAAGAATAGGTAGAACCATGGCAGAGAACATCACCCTCTGGTCAAGATCTGGCGATGGGCGGTGGTGGTTATGGAGGCGGGAGTGATAGAGGTTACCATGGTGGTGCAGGAGGAGAGATGGGGATATAATTGTAAATCCAACTACTCAAGAGGCCAAGGTGGTTCGATGGGAACTAAGAAATTGAAGACTATCGATCTCGCTTATAAATGTGTCTTTATAGTAGAGATCTAATTATCTAAGGTTTTGATTTGCTCTATCCATGCTCATTTTTAACTATGTCCACTTACATCTTAGAAAACTTGGTATGTTACTTAGTTGAAAAATTTAAAATAAGAAATGTTGAATTTGAATATGTTCTCTAAAAATAAAAATAATAATAATAACCCTTAAACTAAACTAACATGAACCCAAAACCTAAAACCTAAACCCAACAATTTTAAAGCCTTTTCCTAAACCTCTGATCCATTTATATTGGACTGATTTAAAGTTGGTTCCTATCTTTGGCCCCTTTTGTGTGGTTGTTTGTCTTCTTATGATTTGCACTAAAACTTATGTTTCCTTATGATGGTTTCATTTTGAAATAAAATGGCTACTCACCAGTTTAGCTTGGTGGCTTATTTTGGGACTTTGTCTTGAGGGCCCCTATCTTAGTTTTGTTTGTTATTTCTCTATTAATTTGGCATTAAAATGCTTGTTGACTCTAGTTTTCTCGGTTTATATTGCAAGGGTATTTGGTTAATAATTGTTGGTGTTCGACTTTATTCTAGCCTCTCTAGTTATTGTGATTAGTCTATTATGGTTTTCTGGTGGTTTGACTTTGTTGGCACTGCAATTTATTTAATGGTGTTAGATCTACAACTCATGGATTGCTAGCCTTGGATGTTTTCTTGTATCTATGTTGGCTGATATTGATGTTACTCACCTCTTCTTTCGGTTGGTAGCATTACATATGAATGTAACCCTTCTTTATAAATTTTGGATGATCATATGTATTTTTTCCCTAAGATGATCCTAAACTTGAGCCTTCTCTTTCTTAGGTCTCTCCTTTTCTCTTCTTATCCTTATCCTTTAGGTATGACTATTACCTTTGTATTATTTTCATATTTCTTTAATAGGTTGGAGCTTTATAGGAATGGTCATTGCTAAACCCAAGTGTTGTTGCTGGATCATGCTTATCTTGCTTTCTCAAAAGAATCATGAACTCTAACTCATCCTTTACTATTTTCAAGATTTATTTTAGTCTTACTCTATGACTTTTCTCTTATGCTTTTTTTGTAATATTTGCTCTTTATTTTCTTTTCTCTTTAATGTACTTAGATGGGGTTTAGCTCTCTAAGTTTTTGTAGCTCTAAGAGTAGAAATTTAGAGCTTTACCACTTTTAAGGACATTGTATTTTTCCTTTATGGTAAAAATTCTAACTTTACCCAAAAAAACTAACCCTAATCCCTAAACCCTAAATAACCCTAAACCCTAAAACCTAACTAACACCTAAACCTTAACCAAACTCTAAACCCTAAATACTAAACTCTAAACCCTAAACTAACCTTAAAACCTAAATGCACTAAAGCCTAAACCCAAAACCTTAACCTAAACCCATACCTAAAGCAAACCTAAAATCCTAAACACCCTAAACCTAAACCTAAGATAAACCCCAAACCCTCAACCTAAACCTAAAGTAACTAAATAAATTAAAAAAAATAAAACCTAAAACCTAATAAACTAAACCCAAAATGGGCATAACTTTGGCCGGTAGGAACATCCGTCAACCAGCTCAATCAAGATCTGGTGGTGGTGAAGGTGAAGGCATGGTTATCCCTGATGGTGGGGATCTAAATGTGCTAGTGGATATGGAGGTGTTGAATGAGCAGGGGTTGTTATGGTGGCGAGGAGCGATGGAGGTTATAGCGTGGTGGATGAGGACATATCTAGGATGATGGTGGTTCTCACTAGAGGTGGGGATGGTTGATGGGAACAAGAGAAACTAAGAATAATCCAATCATTACTTATGAAACTATGTCTTTACAATAGAGATGGTTCTAGTTATATAGGATTTTGATTTGCTCTATGTGCTTATTTTTTATATGTCATCGTTTGAGTCCAAAAACTTGGTGTGTTACTTGGTTGATGAAATCAAATGAAGAAATATTGAATCTAAATTTATTCTCTATTAAAAAAATAAAATAAAAACATTACACCTAAACTAAAGCATGAACCCTAAACCTAAGCCTAAACCTACAATAAAACCTAAACCCACAAACCCTAAACCCTAAACCTATAACCCTAAACCCTAAACTCTTATCTAAACCCTTAAACCTATAACCCAAATGCTAAACCCTAAACTAAACCTAAACCCACAAACCTAAAACCAAAAACCTAAACATAAACTAAATAAACCAAAAAAACAAAATAAATAAAAACAAATAAATAAATAATAAAATAGAATAAATAAAATAAAACCCAAATAAAAACTTAAACCTAATCTTAAAAATAAAATAAAATAAACTAAAATAAAATAAATAAAAAATAAATTAAACTAAAAAAACATAAAATAAACCTAAGAATAAAAAACCTAAAAATAAAACTAAACATAAAATAAAAAAATAAAAATAAAATAAAATAAAATAAAACCTAAACTTTAAAATAAACCAAATAAACCACAAACCTACAAAACCTAAAATAAATAAAATTATAATAAAATAAAATAAAATAAACAAACCTAAATTAAAATAAACTAAACTAAAATAAATAAAACCTTATCCTAAACCTAAATTAAATAAAATAAATAAACCTAAAAATTGAAAAAGAAAACCTAAAGTAAACTTAAAATAAAACCTAAAACCTAAACCTAAAAATAAAATAAAACCAACCTAAACCTAAAAGTAAAAAATATAAACCTAAAATAAAAAAAAAATAAAACTTAACTAAAAAAAATAAACCTAAACTAAAAAAAAATAAACTAAAATAAAATACTTAAACTAAAATAAATAAAATTAACTATATAAATTTAAAAAAAACCTAAATAAAATAAAGAATAAAATAAACTAAAATAAATAAAAAATAAACTAAATAAACTATATACTGGTTTAGTTAATTTAAAAAACCATAAAACTAAATCCTAAACTTGAAACCCTAAACCCTAAATGCATAAACCCTAAAACCCTAAACCCTAAACCCAAAAAAAAATCAAACCCAAAACCAAAACCCTAAACTAAACCTAAACCCTAAACTAAACCTAAATAAAATAACTAAATGAATTAAAAATAAACCTAATAAACATAAACCTAAACTTAAACACCAAGAATGGTATCTCTCTAGATGGAGGTCGGATTATTTTTTGGTTATTGAGCATTGGTTGCCTTCTAGTTTTGGTGGCTCTCTCTCCTCTTGGTCTCTGTGTGTTGGTTTTAGAATGGCACAGTGATTGGCATTAGCTTACTTGTTTGGCTTTTCTAGCTTATTTTTTTTCTTTATGAGGTTTATTGGTTGGTGGTTTCTTGATGGCTATGCTTTTTCTATCATTTTGTTTTGATTTTGGCTATCATGTGATTATTGGTTTAGCCTGGTTGTGGGCTTTCTTCATTGAGTTACTCTCTTTGAGGTTACACATCAAGTTTTATTCCCCTTTTGGTGGCTTTTAAAATTTTTTGTGTGTTTTACTGTTAATGGATGGCCCATTGGCTTGCCTTTTCTTTCTAGGGATGAACCTACATGTTGTTTTGGCTATTCTTAACCTTGTTATTTTCTTGATTCTAAACTATAGTTGTAGGGTGGCCTTGATGGCTAAATGCGGTTAAATTGGTTTGTGGATCTATAATTTTGGTTCTTTACGTTTGGTCTTTGTTTATTTTAGGTGGCTTTGATGGTGGCTATTAGCCTGATCTTGTTAGTTGGTTGCTTTTAGTTTGGCTAGATGTTTCTTTGGTTAGTTTTATTTAATCGATAATGAATCGGCTTAGCTAGCTCTTTGACTATTTGGTTTTGAAATTAAGTTGGCTATGATGACTAGGATGTTTTCCACTATTATCCTTTTAAGGTAGCATCATATGTGATTGAAACCCTTCTTCTAAAGTTTGGATGCTCACATATTGTGTTGCCCTTGAGATGAATGTGGTGAGCTGAGATTTTAAGATTTTTATCATTTTGTTCCTTTTAATACTTAACTTGACCTTATTTCTAGAAACTTATCTCTATCTTAAGTTCTTTGTAGGTTTAGGTTTTGGGGCTATAGGTGGTTTATGCATCTCTTAGAAGATTTAGATATAGATGGCTTTGGCTGCCCTTCTTAAATTTTGTGCTATTTCTTTTTAGTTTTGTCTTTTTCTGCTTTTGTTTTCTTACAATAGATGAATTTATCTCTTTAGGATAATTGTAGCTCTTTGAGCAGTTCTTCTATCCCCTAAGGACAATGCATCCCTTTCTTTTGGCAATAAAATTCTCCAACTTTTAAAACCCCAAAGAATGGGAAGAACCTTGGTAGGAATATCAAAACACCATCTTGATGATGAGGTGAAGGTGGAGGTGGTGGTGGATATGGAGGTGGTGGTTAGAGTAGTGGTGGTTATGGAGGTAAGAAGCAATAGAGGTTACAAGGTGGTGGTGGAGGGAGAGATCGAGGATATGATGGTGGATCTCTGAGAGGCAATAGAACTAGAAATTGAAGAATGTATCGATTTGCTACTTATGAAACTATGTCTTTATAGTAGAGACAATTCTAGTTATCAAGGGTTTTGATTTGCTCTAACCCAACCCTAAAATCTAAACCCTAAACCTAAACTCTACACTAAACCCCAAACCTAAACCTAAATGAGTAATAAATAAATTAAAAAGTAAACCTAAAACCTAATAAATCTAAACCTTGAGGCGACCTTAAGAACATCACCATCAACCTCTAGATCTAGCCTAGAAGGTGGAGTTGGCGATTATCATGGTGGTGGGTATTTGGAGTTGTTGATGGATATGGAGGTGGTAGTGGTGGTGGTTATGGAGGTAGGAGGAGCTAAGATTCTAGTGGTGGTGGCGGAGGGAGAGATCTAGGATACATGGATCCCACTACCAGAGGGGGGTGGTTGATGAAATAGAGAAAATTAAAGAATGGCCAATCCGATACTGCTTAAAACTATGTTTTAACAAAGAGACAATTCTAGTTATCAGGGTTTTGATTTGCTCTATGTGTGCTCATTATTTATCTATGTCATCACTTGTGTCAAAACTTGGTGTGTTGGTTGATGAAATGAAAAAGAAGAAATATTGAATTTGAATTTATTCTGATAAAAAAATTAGAAACCCTAAACCTAAACTAAAACTTGAACCCAGAACTAAACCTAAACCCTAAAATCTAAAAGCCCTAAACCACAACCCTAAACCCTAAACTCTAAACCCAAACCTAAACCTAAACCCTAACCTAAACCTAAACCTTAAACCCCAAACCCTAAACCCTAAAGCCCTAGCCCTAACCAACTAAACCTAAATAAACTTTTATTGTGGCAATAAAATTCCCTATAAGGTTTAAAAAAAAAATCACTCAACTAAACCTAAATAAACCAAAAATAAATCTATAAAATAAATAAAACCTAAAATAAAATAAATAAAAACTTAAAATAAAATAAAATAAAACCTAAACTAAAACCTAAACCAAACTTGAACCAAAAAATAAAAATAAAATAAAAGTTAAACTAAAATAAAATACATAAAACCTAAACTAAACTAAAAATAAATAAAATAAACCTAAAATAAAACTTAAAGATAAACCTAAAAAAATAAAATAAAATAAACCAATAAAAATAAATAAACTTTAAAAAAATTAAAAAAAAAAAAAGAAACCTAAACTTAAACCTAGAAAATAAACTAAAATAAAAAAAAAATTAAATAAATAAAAAAATAAATTAAACTAAACTAAATAAAATTAAAATAAACCTAAATAAAAATAAAAAATAAAATAAGATAAAATAAAAAAATAAATAAAAAAATAAATGAGTTTGCTTAATTTAAAGAAAAAACTAACCCTAAACCATAAACAAAAAACTAAACCTAGGCTGAAACTTTGAACCCTACTTACAACCCTAAACCCCAAAAAACCTAGGCAAACCCCAAAACCCAAACTAAACTCTAAATCCTAAACCATAAACCCTGAACCCTAAACCTAAAACAAACCAAACCCTAATCCCCAAACCACAAACCCTAAAAACTAGGCCTACTCTAAAACCTAAAACTAAACCTAAACTAAATAAAACTTAAAAAAATAAATCATAAAAATAAAAATAAATAAAACAAAATAAAATAAAACCTAAACTAAAACCTAAACCTAAACCTAAACCAAAACCTAAACTAAAAAAATAAAATAAACTAAAAATAAAACTAAAGAAAACTAATAAGATAAAATAAAACTAAACTTAACTAAAAAATAAAATAAACATTAAAATAAAAGCCTAAAATAAAAAAAAGCATTAAAATAAAAAATAAATAAACTTAAAATAAAATAAAATAAAACTACTAAAAATAAAAATAAAACTACCTAAAACTACACTAAAATAAAACATAAAATCTAAATTAAAATATAAACTAAAATAAAACCCAAAAAAATAAATAAAATAAACTAAATAAATAAAAATAACTAATTAAATAAAAATAAATACAAATAACCAAACCTCTGGGTTTCTAAATTATAAAAAAACCCTAAACTTACCCTACCATACCCAAAAAAATCTAACCCTAAAACCAACTAAACCCTAGGCCACTAAACCTAACCTAACCCACTCCCTACTTCCATAAATCCTAAACCCTAAACCTAAAATCTAATAACAAACTAGGATAACTAAAACCCAAACCCTGATAAAACCATAAAGCTGACACTAAAGGCACAGGCTAAACCCTAAACCCACCCTAACTAACCTAAAATCCACAACCTGACCCTACCCAAACCCAAACCCCCAAAACTGAGCTTAATCCTAAAACCAAAACTAAACTAAACTAAATAAAACCTATAAAAAAAAAACCTAAATAAATAAAATATAATAAAATAAAACCAAAATAAAACTTAAACCTAAAATAAAAAAATAAAATAAAAATAATAAATATTAATATAAAATAAAATCAACTAAAATCAAATAAACCTAAAATAAAGCTAAATAAAATAAAACCAAAACCTAAAATAAACTTAAAATAAAATAAAATAAAACCTAAACCCTAAATTTAAAAGATCCTAAAGATAAACAAAATAAAATGAACCCAAAACTAAATAAAATAAAACCTAAAAAAAACCTAAACTAAATAAAATTAAAAAAACTTAAAAAAACCTAAACCAAAATTAAAATAAATCTTAAAAATAAACCTAAAATAAAACCTAAAACCTAATCATAAAGAAATAAAATAAAATAAACCTATTCTAAAAATAAAAAATAAAACCTAAACCAAAAAAATAAACTAAAATGAAAATAAACTAAAAAAATATAAATAAACTAAAAAAATAATCTAAAAAAACTAAAGAAAAAATAAACTAAAAATAATTAAAATAAAAAAAATAAACCTAAATAAAAAAAAATAAATAAACTAAATAAATGTGTAGCGGTTTTACTTAATTAAAAAACTAAACTAAACCTTAAATCTTAAAACAAACCCTAAAATAGTAAATCCTAATGACTAAAAACCTAACCTATAACCTAAACTACAAAACCCTAAACTCAAAATCTTAAATAAACCTAAATCTTAATCCCAAAACCCTAAAACCTGGCCCTACCCAGCCAAACCACTAAACCCTCCTAAACTACCACCACCAGCCCCAACTGAGCTACCTTACTATATAAACCAAAACCAAACACATCTTAAACCTAAACCCTGACCTGGGCCCTAAATCTCCACTCCAAACCCTAAACTCCTGGGCTCAGGCCTAAACCTAAACTAAATCTCTATAAACCTAAAATAATAAATAAAACCAATAAAATAAATAAAATAAAACATAAATAAAACCTAATCCTAAAGCTAAACTTCCTAAACCTAAATGTAATATAATAATAAAAATAAAAAACTAAACAAAATAAAATAAATAAAACTTAAATTAAAATAAAATTAAAATAAACTTATAAAACCTAAATAAAATAAAAACTAAAAATAAAAATAAAATAAACCTATAATAATAAAAAAACTAAATAAATTCTTAAACCCAAATAAACCTAAAACTAAAATTAAAAAAATAATAAATAACTTAAACTAAATTAAAAATCTAAAATACAAAATAAAATAAACTAAACTAATAAATATTAAAATAAACTTCTATAAACCTAAACTAAATAATAAAATAATAAACTTAAACCTAAAATAAATCCACTAAAAATAAAATAAAACCTAAAAATAAATAACCTAAAATAAACTAAACTCTAAACTAAATACATAAACCTAAACCTAAACCTAAAAAACTAAAATAAATTTAAATAAATAAACTAAAATAAACTAAATTAAACTAAATAAAAATATAAAATAAACTAAATAAAATAAAAAATAAAATAAACTAAAATAAATAAATAATAAACTAAATAAACTAATCCTTGTTTTACTTAAGTTAAAAATAAAACCATACTAACCTTAAACCCTAAATACACCTAAATAAATAAAACCCTAAACCATAAAATACCTAAATTAACCTAAACATTAAACTAAACCTTAAACTCTAAACCTAAACTTTAAAGAAACTCTAAACCAAATAAAAAACCTAAACCCTAAACACTAAACCCTAAATTCACTTGTTGAATAATGTTGTATTAAACTAAAACCTAAAACTCCTAGACATAATACCTCATTTTAAATCTTATGATCTAAAGAATGGTATTATAGTTTAGTCCCTTCCTATCTTGGATGTTGTTGCCTTTTCGTCTTGCTAATTGATTGATATTATAATGGAGGCCTGAACCTATAACCTAACAGCTTAGCTTGTCATTCCACTGTTGAGCTGCTACCTTCCTTGACTATTGCTTTCTGGGACTTTAAAATGGATACAGGTTACTAAAAGATTCAACATATCATGATTGGGATGGTGTTATTATAAAACTTATTTAACTAAACTCCTAAACTTATGGAATTATATCTGAACTAACCTAAATGGCTATTCCTAAACCTAAGATGGCTCTCACTTATGTTTATGTACCATGTCAAGATGACTATATTGATGATATAATGAGACTCATTAACCTTGACCTAAAACTAAAAGATATGAACTAATAAAATAAAATATAAAACTTACTAAATTAAAATATGATCTCATATTGGTTAAATCATGATGTAACCTAAGTTTGGATGCTCCTGCATCTAAAATAATAAATTATACTCATATTATGTTACTAAGTAAATAACTAACTAAAGCTGAACCTAGATTATCATAAACCTAAATTGGCTTTAATCATACTTTAGCTTATTATGTTAAATCTTGTATCTTTTGAATGCTTTCATAAATAAATAAACCTAGGCTAATTGTAATGAAATAGAATGACCTTGTAACTATAAAATAACTTAAAAAAAAAAAAAAAACACTAAACCAAAATAAAACCCTAAACACTAAAATAAATAAACTAAACCCAAATACCTAAACTAAATTAACTAAACCCCAAGTTACCTAAACTAACTAAATAACCATAATTAAAACCAAAAGCATAAAAAATCTTAAAAATAAACTAAAAAATCATAAAAACCTAAAATAAAAAAAAACCAAAACCTAACCTAAAATAAATAAAACCTAAAAAAAAATAAAATAAATAAAATCTAAACCTAAAATAAAATTAAAATAAATAAAATAAATAAAATAAACTAAAAACTATAAAATAAAATAAAATAAATAAAACTAAATAAAATAAAAATAAACCTTATAAAAAAATAAATTAAAACTAAAATTAAACTAAACCTAAAATTAAATTAAAAAAAAACTAAATAAAATCTAAAAAATAAAATAAAAAAAAATTAAAAAATAAATAAATAAAACCTAATCCCTAAACTAAAAAAGAAACCTAAAATAAAATAAACAAAATAAAATAAACCTAAACCTAAACTAAAATATTAAGTTAAAATAAATAAAACCTAAACTAAAAATAACAAACCTAAACTAAATAAAATAAAATAAACTAAATAAACCTAAACCTAAATTAAAAAAACATAAAAATAAACCTAAAATAAAACCTAAAACCTAAACTTAAAATAAAAATAAAACCTAAACTTAAACTTAAATAAAAAAATTAAAAATCTAAAAGAAAGTAAAATAAATAAAACTCACTAAAATAAGCCAAAAAAATAAACTAAGATAAAAAACCTAAACTAAATAAATGGTAAATAATAAACTAAACTAAATAACAAAAATAAACATAAATAAAATAAAATAAAACACAATAAATAAAAATAAACTTAATAAACTAAATAAACTTAAAAATGGTTTGAATTTTTTTTTAAAATCTAAACCTTAAATAAACCTAAATGTAAATAAACCAAGATAAAAAAAGAAATTAAACTTAACCTTAACCACAATCACAAAACAAACTCTAAATCTTAAAACTTAAACCCTATATCCTAAAACCCTACCCTGGCCTAAACATTAAACTAAATCCTAAACTAAAACAACTTAAACCCTAAACTCTAAACCTTAAACCTAAAGTCTAAACCATAAACCCTAAATTTTAAAGCCAAACTAAACCCTAAACCATAATCCTTAAAACTTACATAAAAGAAACTCTAAATCCCAAAAAAGAAACCTTGAAAAACCCTAAACTAAACCTAAAATAACCTTAAACACTAACCCAAAACCTAAACCCTAAGCCTTGAATAGAATTTGTCAGATATTCATAAAAATCATTTATAGGTGAGATGATGGATTTGGCCAAATGGTAATATTTGGAAACTAGGTGTATGTAATGTCACTTAATCAAAATAATGGAACTATGCATCCAAAATAAATGTTCATTTTCAACCAAATTTTATAAATTTTTTTGAAGTGCTTCATTTTAAGGTGTAATGTAAGATAATATATTAAATGAAAGCATATTAAAATATAATGTTAAACAATATAACTTCACATATAATGAATGTATGTGTTACTAAATATTATTTATACATTTTAGTATGTTTTACTTTTGTTATAATACATTGGTTCAAACTCACAAAAAATGTTAATTTGAAGGTTAAGATGGAAGAATTTGGCCAAATTCATGCCACACACCAAGAACACCAAAATTATGCTATTTTGTACCATTTCTAATAGAAAAATAACAATTTTACATCCAAAATGAACATTATTCATATTTTGAGAAAATTTTGTTATTTGTTCCTTTTAAGTGATTCTAATGAGGTGTAATGTTAGACAATATATTATAATTTTACAAATTATAATATAACATCATATATTATAATATAATATAGCGTCTTAATTCACACTATAATATAGCATGATATTTTTATAGTCGGTTTGAGCTTGCACCATCACAAATCATAAAATTTTGATTACAATGTTAAGATAATGTAATTTGAACAAACACATTGTTAGGCTTTTGGTTCAAGTATTAAAGGTGTGCATAAGAGAAGAAATAAGATTTTATGAGAATTCTATGTCTTGGACATGGGTGAGATCCTAGGGGATCATACATCCATTGGACATGACATGTGAGGGTCTTTATTGAGGTCATATAAGAAGAAAATATGCTAGGATAAGATTTGAATTTGATTTGATTATTGTGGAAAGAAGATTTGAGGATAAGAATCCATAATCCAGGATTAAGATTGAACCGACTTTTTATTTATTTTATTTTAATTAATGTGGAGGCATATCTACTAGAGATATGAGCTCGAGTCTACTAGGGATGGGGTATATGAACCTTCCACTAAGAAAGTAGGTTTGGGCTATCTATTGGGGATTGGGATTTGAGCTTGATTTCATAGATTTATTTGGGGATGTATCCATTGGGGAAAAGATTTTGGTTGATTTCTTTGATTTAATCTCTATTGGGAGAGTTGGTTTAATTTGGTTCCACTAGGGAGGTTGGTTTTGAATTTGATTTGTTTGCTTGACTTGTTTATATATGATTTGGGGCTCCACCGGGAGAAGGGTGTCATTTAACTCCATTAGAAAATTAGATTGGGTTTAATTTAATCAGTTAATGTATGATTTGGGGCTCCACTAGAGAAATTCTTATAGAATTTGGCTAAAATTGTCTAAGATAGGATGCCTTGGGAAAATGTGCAGGAGTTTCCTCCTAATCCAGTGATATATATTTTGTTTATATTTTTGGACCACTGGTATGTGAGGGACCACTGCGAGGATGGTCATGTCGACTTAACCTATCTGATTTCTAGACTAAAGGAGAATCATTGCATCCACATAATGGATTCTCCAACCACGGGGATGGTTCTTAAGAAAATGTCAATCGATAGTAACTCGGTAGTGTATAAATGGGTTCACAAAGGATGTGATCCAAATATAGTGCCCAGGGAGATGCTTAGGGGCATTATCTTGAGCCTTGGAAAGAAAGCCTAGCTATATGATGGCCAACTCAAGGAGAAAGTGTAGTAAACTTACATTTTCCATGAGTGGTGTATCAAGGTGTGAGAACCAACCAACCTAAGGCATGTCATGCATGAGTGGTGTATCCATCACCATAGTGAGAACCAACCTAAGGTCTGTTGGTGTGCAATGATCAATCTGGAAAGAAAGTGCGTAGGATTACAACTTTCCAAGTGGGAATCATTAGGATAGTCTATTATTGGTTTCTAGATGTTATCACGAGAAACTACTAGAGTGGGGAGCTTGAGGAAGGAGGACTTGAGACTTGAAGCGGTCGAGAAGGAGATGCTTGGGGACTTTTCCTAAACCTCAAATATACTTGACCTAGTCAATGCACAAAGGCTAATCAATAAGAAAGCATAGACACATACTCTTAAATGAAGCCAACATGAGGTAGTTTCGGCCATGTAGTAAGTGACAAACTAATAATCTCGTGTGGTGTGCGTGAAGGAAGGAAAGTGTACTTACATCCTCCAAAGCAAGAAGACTCTGGGGTGACACTGCGAGGTAGCGCGTCGGCTTGACACAGTAGCTCTTGAGTGAGAGTGCCACTAGGGTGTTATCTCAACTTCAGTAGCCAAGATAAAAGATATGTGTTTGTATTATATGTTTGTGTCTAGTTTGTGTTTGTGTTGTGTCGATGAAGGATATAATGCTACTTAGGTTCTTTACCTACCCTAAAAACGTCATGGTGGACTCAAAATAAGAATACCTTCAACATGGAAGAGATTGAATTCAAAATGGAATTTTCATTGATGATGATTATTTTCAAATATGATTTATAATATTTCATTAAGTAGAGCTCAATTGATGGAAGCATTGGGCTCTCCCTTATGATTAATAAGTTAATAAAATCCTCCTTGGTAGGCTTTCTCTATGGAAAAAGGACCTTCCCAAGTGGGTTCAAACCTCCCATCTTATGGGCAATAATTTGTCTCCTTTAAACTAAAATATGCTCTCCCCTTAAAAGCTCTAGGAAACCAACTTGTTGTGAGCTTGAATCATTTTAGCTTTGTACCACTCAAGATTTTAGCATGCAGGGGTCTCTCCTCCAAACCTTTGAGCTCTTCTAACGCAACTTCTATTATTATGATCTTGTTACCCTTACCTATCCTTAGTGATGAGTTAAACTTCTAATGGTAGAACATCCTCAATACACTAAAGAGAGGTAGGTTGGAGTTTTATATATATAGTGCCACAAGGCTTCAACTTTGCCAGATATTGCATTGTTGTTGTCAGTGTCTTCTTTAGTATTTGGATGAGAGTTTTGTTGAAGGCTTCTACTAAACCATTTTCCCTTGGGTAGTTGATGGTAGAATATCTCCAATTTATGTTGTGTCAGGCAAAGTTGTTGATCTCGGTGCTCTTGAATGCAATACCATTATCAAATATAATTCATCGAGGCACTTTGAACTATATAGATATGGTTCCTAAAAAAGTTGAGCATATGCTATGACCTCTCTAGAAAATGCCTTCACCCATTTGGAAAAGTAGTCACTAGAGCCCAAGATGGCCCGATGACCCTTGAAGAAGGAGGATCGATTAGACCCACTATGTTTGGTACCCCAATACTCGAATGGCCGTAAGGCCAATATAAATGTAGAATGTTGAGTGGTTGGTGTAGGACCACCTTGTGTATTTGACATTGGTGGCATCACCATATCCATGCAATCTTTGATCATCGATGGCTAGTAGTATCATCTCTTGATCTTGGCTTTTATCTTTGACCATTGGTTGGCTCCACATAATCTTGAATGTACTCGGTCACCTTCTTACGAGCTTCATGTTTATCTAAACAATGTAACCACATATGATCGAAGATCGCTAGTACAAGACACCATCCACAAGAGTGTAGGAAAGTGATCTCTACTTCATCTCATGTCAGACTTCTCTTGAGGTAGTTTGCCTTATTTATGTAATCCATGAATGGTTGCCTCCAATCTAACTCCTTCGTCCTTCTTGGTAATGGCAACCTCCCCTTCAAAGAGTACTTTTGATTAGTTCAATATAAATGAGTGATAAGACTTGTCTATTTTAGACCTTTATTGATATGGACTCATCCTCAGGACATGACAACTCCTTGGTAAGCTTGGCTAAAAACATCTTTACAATATTTTCCTCGAGGAATCTTATAAATCATAACCTTTGGATTTGGGCCAACAACTCATGGTGTACTTATGGTAGTGATGGAGCTTGGGCTTTATAACCTTATAGGACCCAGTGATTTGGTTGATAACTAGTTGAGAATCCACGAAGATGTTGATGTTCTAGATGCTTAGAGTAACTAACTCGGTGCAATCATAGCATCATTGATTTCATTATTGGTGCAAGGATTGGATAGATGATATGAGAATCTCATATCACAGTCAGAGTTAAGAGAACTATTCCTACCTTTCTAGTAGTAGATTGTGGTTCTTCTCCTCTTTTGAGGAAGCACCATCAAAGTATATCTCCCGGTGTGAATGCTAGTATCCATTAAGTTCATGATTTATTCATCGGGAGATAATCATTAAGCGGAGAGTAGGAAGTGATGCGTCTAAGAAATCTACTTTGTCCTTTTCATCATAGAGTACGAAGGTAATGTGAGAGGATCATGGACCATCATGCCAACCATCAAGATAGATGGGTCATGAGATACTATGTGGGATTAGATTAAGTTCCTTGATGAAGAATTGATTTTAGGATTGCTAGATGCTTCTCAATGGTAGATTTAGCCTAAGGCGATGAGTAGTAGAGTGCATTCTTCATTGGCTTGGGCCAACAAAGCACCAAGGGAGTCGCTAGTGTAAATATAAGTGGCTTGCACGGGATAGGGACTACTAGGCGTGCATCATCGTAATGCTTAATGTCTTGAGGCATGCTCACACTTTCATCCACTTGAACTTGGCATCCTTTTAATAAGTGTTGAGGCGACATCTTCGATAGGTTGGATATAATGCATCTTAGATATATGCCAACCCCTTGGAATAATCTAAGTTGAGTTATACTTTTAGGGGTGGCACTTCAATATTGCCTTGATCTTCTGATCAATTTTGATTCCCTGGTGTCAATTTTTGAAGCTACTAAATGCACACTTCATGGGATTCATTTTAAGGTTAAATTATCTTAACTATTCAAAACTACTCTCAAGTCAAAGAGATAGTCTTCCTTTTCTCTACTTTTGACCATGAGATCATCGATATAGCACTCAACTTGATGACAAATAAGTTTGTTGAAGATTGAGTCATAGTCTTCCTTTCTCTACTTTCCAAAAGCAATGTTTCTTTCATCTTGAGGTGCCATCTTTATGTAGTTACATCCATGAGCCATCCATGAAAGAAAGCATGAGATGAGGCAATGTCCACCATCACTCTAGATTGGTAGTGAAAATTTGCTTTTGGACATGCCTTATTTAAATCCTAAAATTGACACTTATGTGAATTTGGCCATCTTTTCTTAATTGGGATGATGTTGGCTAACTAGGTAGGGTATTTTTCTTCCCGGATGAAGCTAGTATCATTAGTTTCTTGACTTGAAATGATCTATTATTCTATGTCTAATCACATGCTAGGAGCTTGCTTTATAGGATAGCGGTAGGCTCTATTGCTAGTTTATGGATAGCTACATGGGAGCCAATCAGAATTTCTTCATAACTCAATGCAAAGAAGTCCTTAAACTCAATTAATAACCTAACTAAGTCATTGGTTTCAATTTCATTTAACAAAAAATTGATGTATGTCGCATGAATCTTCTTCAATTCTAAGTTGATTTCTTGAGTTCATCGATGGTTGACTTGATCTTGTTCTAACTCGGCGGTGCATCTTTGACTTCAAAATCATATGGATCATCTAAAATTTCTAAGCACAGCTCCACATATATGAGTTAATGTGATTTGAAAAGAACTATCAGATTCAAATGATTGGTAATGACTAAGCGTAATTATCATCATTGACCCTTATAAATCTAGTCCGATCTTGATTGAGAGCTTTTATATTTGTTCTTCCATATTCTTTTAGTAACTATGCTTTGACCAAGTATGTGGATTAACCATTTCTTTGCTAAATTATGAACACAAGGCAAGTATCAATCAAAAGGTAATTATATTAAATCTTTATATGAATCATCCCTAAGTTCTACATCAACTTCTTGACTTGAGGATGATGCTCCCAAAGAACCTTTGAGTCTTCACACTATGGATGACTTAAGTGCTTCTTTAACTACCAAAACCTCGACTTTTGAGAGGAAAGTGGGGTTAGAAAGGTTCCCAACTAATGCCTATTTTACATATAGACTTGATACACTTATGCTTTCTTTGGAGCCGATCTTCATCACTATCTAGCTCAAGTGTCACCTCAAGGGAATCTACTTGTTGAGAAGAGCGTGCTAATCATATAAGACTCATCCTATGAACTAGATTCTAAGTCTATATGGATAGTAGTGTACTCTAGTAGCTGGAATATATCTTCTATTGGGTGGCCAATAAGGAGGTTTTCCACCCAGGGGTGCCTCTTAATCTCTTCCTCTACACGGTGGAGGTGGGTCATCCCACCCATATGTTGAATGAGTAATGAACTGTGTGGGTGAATCTAATGTGCTCCACTTCCTCCTCCAAGTCTATTTGCTCCCTTTTATTTTTCTTTTTCATTTTCTCTTTTCTTTTCTTTTTTCTTTTCTCTTTCTTTTCTTTTACTTTTAAATTAGTTAAAATAGACTTATTGATTTTGAGGGAGGCGTAAGCCACATCCTTATATATGCGACCTCATGGTGTAAATGGCTTGAGATCTCCTTTGACATAGTAGATGATCCCACCTCTCAAACTTCATACACTGTAGAGAGGATGGAACTATGTTGTTCTCATGTATCCATGGTCTCCCAAGCAAAGTGTTGAAAGATATATATCCAAGTTTATAATGTGAAACTTGGCTTTGGTCTTCCAATCATCTATCTCCAAGGGCAACACTATGGAGCCTAAGGCCTGTTGACCTCACTTTTTTGGAGATTCAATCTTCCCATTTTAGACTTAGGAATCTTCTAGACTAAGACTTCCCTAGTCATAAGATACTTCTAACAATTAGGTAATCACTTAACTAAGCCTAAATACTTAGAAGGGTTAACCATAAGATTAGGTTATGCCTTAGGGATTAGGATAATCCACCAACTACAAGGAAAATCAAATACATGTTCACCTTCTCAAACCAAACATCAAATTTAAATCCAAATCCAAACCCAAATTCCAAAACCGAATGATTGAAGCCGATCAAATCTTAAACTTGAAACTCCTTCTAAGCTATATATGACCTATCTCATGGACTTAGCCAAATCTTAATCCAAATCAATCCAAAATAAATTCTGATTTTCATAAATTTATATCTTCAATCATCTTCCTAAATATAAATCAAATTCTACATTCAAATGATCAAAACTAAATTAAACTAAATCAAATTAAATCAAAACCCTTCCTAAGACATATGACCTACCCCATGGACTTAGCCAAATCTTAATTCAAATCAAGTCAAACCCAATTGATTTTTCACAAATCAATCAAATTTTCAATCATCTTACAAATTTAAATGAAATATACATTTAAATCATCAAAACTAAATAAATAAAATCAAACCTAAGCCACATGACCCAACTCCATGGACTTAGCCAAATTCCTTCATTCCAAAACCCAAATTAAATTAATTTTCATGAATCAATCATACCTTCAATCATATTCATAAATATAAATGAAATCTTCAAATCATCAAGCCAAACCAAAATCAACAAGTCAAACCCAACTTAACCCTTTTGACTTGAAATGTTCAAATGAACCAAAACCCATTTGAACAACCAACAAATTGAATATATATATCAATTCCAAATACATATATAAACTCAACTAAATCAAACTACCCCCAAAATTAAGCCAACTAAACCCAATTGGTCCACTTAATTAAAGTGGCCAATTTGACCTATTTGAGCTTAGTTTTAATCCTACCTAAATTGATTGAAACCAAGCCCATCAAAACCTCCCATCATAATTTTCGACGCCTAGGTTGATCAATTATCACAAATTCAAACTAAGTCAACTTGGTCATTTGACCAAGTCAACCCCTTAACCCATATAAAACCTAAACTAGCCAAATTGCAAACCTAATACAAATTTGAAACCAATGATTCATACCAAATCAAAATCAATATTTGAATATGACTTGACCTTCTTGAGTCAAACCAAACCAATTGGCCTTTTCAAGTTGACCCAAATTGACCTAAAAGTTAAATTGGGTCAAATAAAATATAAACCAAATTGATTGCAATCAATGGCCCAAGTTCATTCCAAATTAATTGTTGAACTTGACCAAAGCCATGATTGGACCAAATTGAACCCAATGGCCTACTTAGCCCAAATTGACCTAAAGGTTCAAGTTGTCCTAAATCAAAATCAATCTAAATTAATTAACCAAAGCCTACAATCTTCAATTGGTCAACTAAACCCAAACCAACACCCAACCCAAGTTAATTTGGCCAATTAAATTGGTCAACTTAACCCATTTGACCCAAATGAATTCAAATAAGCCAAAATAAATCCAAGCTAAACTAAACCATAAACATCCCAAATGATCATATGAACTTGACTCAACCCTTGGTTTGACCCAATTTGACCAATTGGTCAACTACTAACCCAATTTGACCTAAATGAGTCAAATTGAGAAAAACCCAAACCAAATCAACTCCAATTGACTTGAAATTTGCTAACCCACTTTGGCTCATTTCAAATCTTCCTAAATCAAATCCAATGCCAAATGATCATTTTATCCTTGGTCAAGGGAATCACATAAGACAAATCACCCATGTAAGTGGTCATTTCCATTACTTGGCCACTTGGTACTCTCCAATGGTCCACCTAGGAACCTAGGACACTACCCAACTTGACCCAAGAGGTGGTTGCCATGACCCATGGGAGGTGAAATCACCTCACCCTCCGATAGGAGCATTTGAAACCCATAGGACACCCATGATTCTTCCTTGAAGCCACCTCCACACTTTCAACCAACCAAGCCGAGCAACTCACCTCCTACCACACCCACTGACTTAAGATGGTATGCACTAGAAGCCAAACTTGATCCCAATGTCCGATCAAAATGAAGGGGGTATACACCCCTTATTTCCACTCAAAGATGCACAAAAAATCATTCCTCAACCCTAGGTACCCAAGGCAGCTTATAGAGCCATTCCCTAAGCTCCCAAGCTCATTCCTCGATTAAAAAATTCCATTCTCGCCCATCTCAAAATAGGAAACTCTATTTTGCCAAACCTCCCCATTTCTTTATCAAACTCAAATTAACTTTGCACACACCTTCCCTAGGCCTCGAGCAATAATGAATCATCTCCCAAGCTTCCCAAGCAACAGAGGTGGGACTTTGATCAAAGCTAAGCTCCAAATTATTATTTTGTGGCCTTCCAAGTGAACATCAAGGAATTGATCCAATTGTTACTCAACAGGCTTCAACTCCATAGATGAAGCTTCCTCAATAATTCGAGCGCCATCTTGAGCTTCGCTAGGTATGCTTCCAAAATTGATCTTTAAGCAAAAATGGTTAAAGTATTTTGAAGAAAACTTACATATCGTGTGATCTTGACCATTGGATCCCTCAATTGATGTTGTGAAGGCGTGAGATCTTTTGGCATTGATATGAGCTCGCAAGTTAAGATCAGCAATGGCGGAAACTCATTCTCCTCACTCACGTGATTAGATCACTCAGTTCCTCGATCGAATGGACGGTCATGATTAGATCTACTAGATCGATCATTTAATTATTAAGCTATGGGATTAATCATAGCCATCAAATCTTAGATCGATGATGGACGAGAATTGCATCCACCACCGCCATGAAAGTGCCGAGTTGGATATGTTTTAAGTAGCCAATCCCATAATGCCACATGGAAAGTGTCACGCATGCCACATGGCCAATAAAATTAGGCTTTAATTAGTCTTAATTAATCATTTTAATTGCTTAAACTTCTAAAAATCATAAACAATCATAGAAATATAAAAATGCAAATAAATACTCATTTTAAAGGTATATGAGGAGAATTAATTAAAAATGCTCTTAACTAATTTTGAACAATAATTAAGGTTTAATTAAGGTTTAAAGGTTTAATTATAATATTTATTAGCTAATTACTTTTAATTACTTAAAGAAATTAATCCCAAATTTTGTTTAATTTAATGGGATGACCTTGGGATTTATTGCTCACTTAATTAAGAAAATTAACTAATTAAGCATTAATACTCTTTTAAGTTAATTAATGATTAATTAATCCCATGAATAGTAATAAATTGGTTAATTAAGTTTATTAATTATTGTTCAATAGTAAGTGAACTAAGAAATAGGTTGGGACCCCTTTCCCCATGTTCATTTCACCCTTTTCAAAATGAAACTAATTAATATTTAACTTAATTAAATCACTTAATCAAATTAAAATCATAATTACATAAGACCCTAATTAATTAAATCATGGGGTAGATCATTATGCATTTAATAACCTAAAGAACTTTAATGAAATTATGGTTAGTTCACATATGTAGGAAAACCATAAGAGTAATTAATTAAGTCTCTTAATCTAACTAACTATTAATCATGAGCCAATTGCATTAGGCCCCTTTTATTTCTAGGATCATAAGTTTATTTTCCATGCATATCATGTTGGCTCATAATTATTTAGTTAATTACTTTAAGGTGACACAAGTAAGGGTAATTAATTCATCTAATTAAGGCTTCAACTTATAATCCATAAAATAAACTTAATTATATTTCCTTAAATTAAATCATCACCAATGTGGAATGGGTTTAAAATAAATGATGATTTCTATTCTCCTCTTTAAATAAAATCAAATCCAAAACTTAATTAATAAAGCTTTAGTTTACTTTGAATAATCTAATTTGATTTGATTTTCCTTAAGAACTAGTTTGGTTGAATGAACCACATGTTTATATTTGATTGCCCACTTTCCAATCATTTCAAATTTTGTATGTCATTTGAATTCATGCATCCATCTTTTCAAAATCAACTAAAATAAAATGGATTTCTTTTATGTAAGCTTGCATGTGTTGATTTAATTTAATATATTCATGGCTATTATCATTATTAAAACCAAATGTATTTTTCAAAAGCTTATAAATAAATAATAATATGTGTTATGATGCTAGTTTTAAATACATAAGAAATGCTTGTGCTTATAGCTTAAGTGAATTATTGAGTTCTTTCCTCTATTCATGTGTTGATTTATATAAGATTGAATGGTAATGGGTATATAGTCTAGACATCCTAGGAACACGAGGTTTTAGAAGCCCCAAAGAGGTCATTTGATTACCTCACTTCCTAGTTTAACAACAACACGCACATTTGATTTCATTCTTATGTATTTCAACATTAGAATTTGAATAAATCTTTAATTCATATATATAAATGATTAATCAAACAAAAAATACAATTTTTTTGCATGATTTTCTTTCCTCATTTATGCATATATCCATGTGTGTCCAAGAAAAGTAAGTATATACCTAGACATCCGTGAATATGAGGCTTTAGTTGGCCCCAAGGAGGTCATTTGATTACCTTCCTCTTATTTAAAATGACACATACTTGCCTATGTCTTTGTACATGTATATGTATATGTGATTAGTGAATGAAAACCCATTTTACATTAAAATTGCATCAATTCATAATTGACTAAGTGGTTGAATTAATTAGCCATATGATTTAGAGCTTACTTCTTATGTTCATGTATATGAATTTACTTATGTTTCAATGCAAATGGGTATATAGTCTAGACATCCCAAGAATACAAGGCTTTAGCTAGCTCCAAGGAGGTCATTTGATTACCTCACTTCCCCGGATTAACAACACATGCCTATTTAATTTCATTCTTATGTCCTTTTGTATAAGAATTTGGATAAAGTTTTAAATTAATATGTTTAAATAATTCAATCAAATAAAATATAAATTCTAAACATACACATACATCCATCATTAGGTGTACTAAAATATGTTACATGTATAGATACACTTAGGATTAAATCATATGCATGTTACATGTGATGGAAAGGAATGATTTAATATATGTCATGTGGTAGTAATTCAATTAATTTAATCTTATGATGCCTTTCATTTTGAATTGAATTATTTAAGTGAACCTAAACTTAGGATTAATGAAATCATTTAATAAGCCATTCACTAAGAGAACTAAAAATTAATATAATTTAGAAAGTGACTTAGGTATGGATGAAAGAGGGAAATTTTTTCCTCTTTTTATAACACTTTGTTGCTAAGTGTAATCAAATGAAACTAAAGAAAATACAAGTTATAATTTTAAATCAATTAAACTATTTCAAGTGAAATTAACCTTTCATGTTAAATTAAATCCTTCTACACTTAGAAATATAACGCTAATGCCTAACAAGACTTACCACAAGCCTTAAAACACACATTAGAATTAAGTCACCACTTCTAGCTCTAAGTTAGGATGGTGTATGATGTGATGTATATTTTGTTTTATGATGTACTAGTTTAGATTGGATGTTAGTGTATGCTTCAGACTGGATGATAGGCCAATATTAGCCTAATCATGTTTTCTACAGGGGATGTTTAAGGGATGCTTAAAAATAAATGTGAATGCTTTTTTATAGGTTGCTTAACTTTAAGCATAATCCAAGTCGTGGATAGGGCTTAGTTACCCATGTGTATGGTGCTAAGTCCAAATTATAAATACAATTGCTTGGGATCATATGTATAATTAGCTAACCTTATTTTAGTTAGATTTACTTTTCCCACATAAATGTAATTTTTCAATAGGAATTAGGATTAGTGCTATGGGGATTAGGATGTGCAGTGGCCGGGGCTCTTTGGGGGGTGCCTGGATATCTTTGAAGCAAGCACCATCCAAATCAAAGAAGGAACCAAATCGATATGGAGATATGAAGAAACAAGACCCCATTGCATTTAATACAATTATAATTATTCTTTTATATTCCGGTTATATAAGGGTAGAGCTACACCATCTTTCTTCTCTTCAAGTTGTATTAATCGAATGATCATTTTTTATTATTTTATGATAGTTTATATAATTTTTTTGATGTTATACATTGTACATTAGATGACATGATTTTCATAGTTTCTTAAATGATTAATTTATTAATGTGTGGCTTGGATATGATTAGGCACTTAGGACAAAAAAATAACTTTTCTATCCAATTAATCACTCATAACTAAATTTTAAACAACTCATAACCTTATAAGAAAGTCTAATACATTTCTAATTATATTGTTAACCAAAGAAAAAAAATGATTAGAAAACCAAATAAAGTAAGAATGCTATTAAGAAAATCCCAAGAAATGTTATCATAAGCTTTGGTGATGTCAAGCTTAAAAGTAAATTTCCACCTCTAATTTTAACATTCAAATCATGAATCAATTCTTGAGTAAGCATGTTATGTTCTACCTTTCCCAAAGCTAGTTTGATTTGGAGAGATAATCTTAGGAATAAATTAATATGCCTATTAGTCAAAATTTTAGAAATCAATTTATTAAAAAAGTCCAAAACTAATAGGTCTAAAGTCATTCCAAAAGTCAAGATTATCTTTCTTAGGAATAAGAACAATAAAAGTGCTAGTAAAATAGTTAGAATAGAATTCCCTTGAAAAAAAATTCTTAATAGCATTAACAAGATCAATTTTAATAATAAGTCAATCTTTTGAAAGAATAAAGTAGTGTAACCATCCTGCAATGTAATCATCATTCATACCATTAAGAGTATTATAAATTTCATCACAAGGAGGAACAACCAAGCCTTTGTAGACATAATAGAAGGGATGATAGAGGGATTGGATAAGTGCTCAAGTTGATAATTTTTACTTAAAAGATCTTTAAAATAATTAAGAGAAGAAAATATATCCTCTTTTTGGTAAGCCAAGAACCATCAAAGTTCTTGATTTTATGAATGAGACCAAGAACTATTCTTTTCATTACAAAAGTATAAAAATATTTAGTGTTTCTTTCCCCTTAGAAGATTTTTTAGAGGTAGTTGTTTTGTCTCTATAAGTCTCCTCCATATCAAACTTAATGAGATTATTTTTTTCTCCAAAGAATATTAGAATAAAGAAGACAAGTAATAACAAGTTCTTCCAAATCTTTCACCTTTTGTTCCATATTCTTGATTTTATCAAATAGATTTTTAAAATAGTTTCTATTCCACCAGTGATATTATGCTTAAGCCTTTAAGCTTAAGCAAAAATCTAATCATACCAAATGTAGAATCATCGAGAAAGACAAGCACACCAAATATAAGCAATAACATCAAGAAAACTTTTATCTTGTAACCACATATTTTGAAAACAAAAATTTTAATGACATTATTATTGTGAATAGCATCCTTAATAGAAATCAAAAGAGGAGCATGATCTAAGAGAGTTCTACTAAGATGCTCCATTGAAGTTAAAGGACAACAGTTTAACCAATAATTGTTAAATAAAGCACGATCCAACCATTACCATAATCTATGATTATTCCAAGTAAAGTAAGAACCAATTAAACCAACATCATGAAGATTACAATCCAAAATCATATTTGTAAAATCTTCCATTGAATGTAAATTTGTAAAGAACCCCATTTCCTTTCATTCAAAGAAAGGATCATATTGAAATCCCCACCAACAATCCAAGAATCATTAACAATAGAAGCAAAATTAGAAAATTGATCCCAAGGAATTATCCTCTCTAACTTGTTACAAGCAACATAAACAAAAGAGCCAAAAGCATGGTAATCACCAAATGAAATATCCACATTAATAATTTGATGAAAATCATTAATAACATTAATAGAAAGAGAATTATTTCAAAATAACCAAATCTTATTATATTGAAATAAAATCAATCATCCTGAACGTATGCATTATTTTAGAAGAAAAATAAGAAATTCAAGAATAACCAAGAAACCAACATTATAAATTCTATAAAGATTCCTAATTCTATTTCTAACAAAGAAGAGTACCAATGCCCCTCACATTTCAAATAAGAAAGTTAAACATTAATTTTATTAGAAAAGAAGATAAAGATCGAGTGGATCTAGAAACTTTAGAAGGATAATTTTTAAACTATTTTTCCTTTTCACAATAATAGTTTGAAAACCTATCATTCTCCATGGATTCATCATCAAAAAATTTTGTCATCACTATTAACAATAGATTTAGGAGAAGATCCCATTTGAAAAGAATAAAAATATTCTTTCTCCATTAAATGAGAATTATCACTAAGAAAAATACCATCCGAATAATAGTTAAAGAAGGGGCAAAACCTATTTATTAAGCAAACACTTGTGCACATTATCAACAAGCTCCATACCATCATTCTTGCCCAAATTCAAAGAACATAAAACAAGATTTTCTTTTAAAGATTTTTGTGGAAAAAATAATAGAAATATTTACTATAAGATTTTCAGCAACTTAATCACAAATCTCCTTAGAATCGAAACTAAAATAGGAAAATTATCCTACAAATTTTAATAATAGAAATAATAGTAGCCAAAACTTGATTACGCAAAATAGTTTTAAAAGCATTTTAACAAGCTTATCACTACCACTTACATTAGAATAACATTAGAAACATTAGGAACAACATTAGAAAAATCAACAATTTCATTCACAACACCATTATCCTCATTTAAAGCTAATTTCTTTATCACTTTTAAATCTCCAATTTTGCCAACAACCTTAAGATCTTTAACCACTTTCTTCCAAAGATGTTGATGAGTAACAAATCATTCGATACATCATGGCCATGAGTTTTTTAATGATTACAAAAATTAGTGAATTTCAAACTCCTAGAAATATCCATATTTCTTAGATCCAATCCACACCCCTTAAGAAATTTCTTTGTTACATCAATTTCAAGGATCCAAGCAAATCTTGGATTTGGATGTGGTTGCTTGATCAATTTAGGGTCTACCAAAAAAAACCCACAACATGCAAGAATTGATAATTAACAAAGTGAACCCAAAGATTTGATAAAGATAACCAAACTGGTCATAGAGGATTCTCTTAATATCAAAAATGGAGTCCATTTAATAATATGCATTTGATAGTTTTAACATAATAAGATTGGTGAGCAAAGATATGACTATAATCAAAGTCATTAGATAATTTAATTAGTGCATGTCTACCATCCAGAAACTAATAAAAAAAACATCTAAAAAGATACAAGTCATGAAAGAAAATTAAATTTCTCCGTCTAGGATGTCAAAAGAAAATTTTCCAATCAAAGTATACACATAAGGCTACTAGTTTTTCAGATCCAAGTCGATAATATAATATAACACCTTTGAAGGTCATATGAACCGGTTTAAAGAAAGATCAAAAGATGTTGAAGAATCCTAGGTAAAGCATCTTTGAAGGATTTAGAGGCAAAAGGTTTAGCTATACCCAAAGAATCATAAGCCTAAGTCGAGTATATAGCATTTGGTTTTCCCAAGTATTCACAAAACCGATGCCTTGTCAAATGGTGCCACTTAAAAAATTGAACAAGGATCACCATAAGATCCAAAGGTCAACTAGAAGAAATTTTGGAAAACCACATAAACACCGAGAAAGAGAATGAAAAGGAAAGGGATTCAAGAATCTCCATAGCTAGAGGAAATACAGGATAGTTTAGGTATTTTTGGTTTTAGTTTATTATAGGGTTTGGGGTTTAGGTTTTAAGTTTCTTTATTAATTTTGTTTTATGATTTAGTTTTAGTTATTTATTATTTATTAGTATTTTATTTTAGTTTATTTTAGTTATTATTATTATTATTATTATTATTATTATTATTATATTATTATTATTATTATTATTATTATTGGGTTTATGTTTAGTTTTTTTCTCCATGCATAAGTATTGATCTGGGTATTTGGTTTAGATTTTTTTTAGTTTTGTTTTAGGTTTTATTTAGTTTTATTAATTTATATTTTATTTTTTATTTCTTGTATTTTGAAATTTATTATTTTTTTTTTTTTAGGGTTTAGGTTTTAGTTTTAGTTTTAATATTGGTTTCTAAGTTTTGTTTTTAGTTTTGTTTTAGTTTTTAGTTTTTTTAGTTTTAGTTTAGTTTATTATTTAGGTTTTAGTTTTTTACTTAGTCATAAACTTAGTTTTTTTATTAGATAGTTTTAGTTTTTTTTAGGGTTTTGTGGATTTGGCCTAGGGTCAGGTTGAGGGATAGTTTGGGTAGGAAAGTTTGTGATTTAGACTTTTAAATTATGCAAAAATAACATTATTATTTAGTTTATTTTATATTTATTTAGGTATTTTTATTTTATTTATTTAGTTTATTTATTTTATTTATTTATTTTAGTTTAGATTTTATTTTAGTTTATTTTTGGTTTAGGTTTATGTTAATTTTAGTTTAGTTTTATTTTATTTTATTTTCTAGGTTTAGGTTATTTTAATTATTATTTAGGCCTAGTTTTATTTGGCATTTAGGTTTCATTTTATTTTAGGTTTATGTTTTAAGATTTTATTTTAGGTTTATTTTTGGTTTTCTTTAGTTTAGTTTATTTTAGTTTATTTTATTTTTTTAGTTGGTTTTGGTTTTATTTTTTAGGTTTATGTTTATTTATTTTAGTTTCATTTATTTTAATTTAGGTTTAGGTTTATTTTATTTTATTTATTAGGTTTAGGTTTTTAGATTAGGTTTAGTTTTATTTTAAATATTCTAGTTTATTTTTAGATTTATTTTACTTAGTTTTATTTAGTTTTATTTAATTTAATTTTATTTATTTAATTTAATTTTACATTTGATTTTATCCAGGTTTTCATTTTAAGTTTATTTTATTTTTAGTTATTTTAGGTTTATTTATTTTATTTTATTTTATTTATTTTTAGGTTTAAATTTTTAGTTTAGTTTTATTTTATTTTATTTCCCAAGTTTGGGTTATTTATTTATTTTATTTTTAGGTTTAATTTAGTTTAATTTTATGTTTTATTTAGTTTTAGTTTAGGTTTTAGTTTTGTGGGTTTAGTTTGGTTAAGGTGGGGTTTAGGTAGAGGGTGTAGGTAGGGAGGAGGATGGGGTTTAGGGTAGGGAGGTTAAGTTAGATTTGGGTAGGGTTTAGATTTTCAGTGGTTGTTAATGTTAGCTAGTTAAGATCTGTGGTGGGTCAGATATGGTATGATAGGGTAGATTATGTGGTTTTCAGGGTATTTTATTATTTTTTAATTTTTTAAATTAGTAAATGGGTCTATTTATTTATTTTATTTTGATTTATTTATTTATCTTAATTTTTATTTAGTTTATTATTATTTAGTTTATTTATTTTTAGTTTAGTTTTATATTTAGTTTATCTAGGTTTAGTTTAGGTTTAGGAATTTTAGTTTAGTTTTATTTATTTTATATTTAGAAGTTTTATTTTTATTTAGGTTTAATTTAGGTTTTTATTAGTTTAGTTTTAGGTTTTTTATTTTATTTTAAGCTAGTTTTAGGTTTTATTTTTTTAGTTTAGTTTAGTTTATCTTAGTTTATTTTGTTTTATGTAGTTTTTAGTTGGTTTAGTCTTATTTTAGTTTAGTTTTAAGTTTAATTTAGTTTAGATTATTTTAGATTAGGTTTAGATTTATTTTATTTTTTATTTTATTTATATTTTAGATTTATGTTTCTTAGTTTAGGGTTTAGGTTTTATTTATTTATTTTGCATATTTTTTAAGTTTAAGTTTTATTTAGTTTTATTTTATTATATTTAGCTTAATTTTAGTTTTATTTTACATTTAGTTTTATTTTATTTAGGTTTTATCTTATATTTTATTTTTAAGTTTAGTTTAGATTTTATTTATTATATTAGTTTATTTTATTTCTTTTTATTTTTAGGTTTAGGTTATAGTTTAGGTTTTATTTCATTATTATTATATTTAGTTTAGTATTTTATTTATTTTATTTTAGGTTTTATTTTAGTTTATTTTTTTGTTTTTAGTTTAGTTTTGGTTGGTTTTGGATGCAAGTGTAGGGTATAGTTTAGGTTTTAGGGTTTAGTTTAGGGTAGGGTCAGGGTTACTTAGGTAAGGTTAGAGCTATGATATCTTAGAGTGGGTTTCAGGGTAAGTTTTGGGTAGTTTATGATTTGGGGTTTTAGGGTTAGTTGGCCTAGGGTTTAGGTTAGTTTAGGGTTTAGGATTAGTGTAGGGTTAAGGATCAGGTTTAGGGTTTTCTTTATAAAAAAAAATTAGAAACCCATTTATATTTAGTTTATTTATTTTTTTATTATTTTCTTGGATTATTTACATTATTATTTTAGTTTAGTTTATTTATTTTATTTTATTTTAGTTAAGGTTTTTATTTTAGTTTATTTTTAGGTTTAGGTTTTTTTTTACTTTTAGTTTAGTTTTATTTTATTTTATTTTAAGTTTAGGTTTTATTTATTTTAGGTTTAGGTTTAGGTTTTATATTATTTTGTTAGTTGGTTTAGGTTTTATTTTAGGATTATTTTTTTTTATTTTTGGTTCTATTTTAGGTTTATTTATTTTAATTTAGTTTAGTTTAGTTTATGTTAGGTTTACTTTATTTTATTTAATTTTAGTTTATGTTTTTTTTAAAAAAAATTTAGGGTTTAGGTTTTATTTTTATTTATTTTATGTTTTATTTTAGGATTTTTTAGGTTTAGGTTTTATTTATTTTATTTTAGTTTAGTTTTTAATTTTATTTTATTTTGGGTTTGGGTTTATGTTATAGTTTAGATTCTTATTTTATTTTATTATTTAATTTTATTTTGGTTTATGTTTTTTATTTATTTTGCTTTTAGGTTTAATTTAGCTTATCTAGTTTGTAGGTTCAGTGATCTTTAGGTTTAGGGTTAAGGTTTAGGGTTAGTTTTGGGTTTAAGGTTAGGTTTTATTTATGTATTTTATCCATATTTTTTTAAATTAAGTAAATTAGTAAGTTTAGGTTTATGTAGTTTATTTTTATTTATTTGAGTTTAATTTATTTTATTTTTATTTAGGTTTATTTTATTTTATTTAGTTTAGTTTATTTATTTTAGTTTATTTATTTTATTTTGGTTTTTATTTTAGTTTTCTTTGGTTCAAATTTATTTTTATTTTAGGTTTATTTTAGTTTATTTTAGGTTTAAGTTTTATTTTATATTTAGGTTTAAGTTAGGTTTTAATTTATTTTGTTAGTTTTGGTTTTAGGTTTTATTTTATTTTATTTAATTTAGCTTTAGGTTTAGTTTATATTTTGCTTAAGTTTTAGGTTTTATTTATTTATTTTTTAGGTTTGGTTTTATTTAGTTTTATTTTATTTAATTATAGACTATTTCACTTTATTTAAGTTTATTTTATTTTATTTTAGGATATTAATTTTAATTTAGTTTAAGATTTTATTTATTTTATTTTAGTTTAACTTTTTTATTTTATCTTTTAGGTTTAGGTTTAGGTTTATTTAGTAGGTTTTGGTTTATGTTTATTTTATTTATTTATTTTATTTTTTTTTGGCTTTCTTTTAATTATTATTTTTAGGTTTATTTAGTTTAGTTTAGGTTTTTATGTTTCATGGTTTTATTTTATAGGGTTAATTTGTGGTTAGTAGGGTTTAGTTTGTGGGTATTTTTAATGTTATATGGGTTTAGGGTTTTTTGATTATTTGGGTTTAGGATTTAGGGTTTAGGTTTTAGGATTTAGCTTTAGGTTTTAGGGCTTGGGTTTGGGTTTATGGTTTAGGGTTTAGGGTTTAGGTTTAGGTTTTAGTTTAGTTTGGGTTTTGGGTTTTTTATTAGAGAATAAATTTAGATTCAACATTTCTTCTTTTCAATTTTATCAACCAAGTAACACATCAAGTTTTTTGAGACAGCTACAACATAGATAAAAAATGAGTACACATATTAAAATTAAATAACTAGAATCATCTCTATTATAATGACAGCCCATAAGTAGTAGCTTGGATTGGTCATTCTTAGTTTCTCAGCTCCATCAAAACCAACCTAGCCTCTCGAGTGGATCCACCATCATATCCCATCTCCCTCCATGACCACCATGGTTGTAACCACCATCACCTCCCGCCCATAACCACCATGCCTTCACCTTGCCTACACTACCATATCTAAACTAAGCCCACCAAAATCTAAGGTCTCCCATTCTTAATAGTTTAAGTCTTGGTTTAGTTTATTTTAGGTTTAGGTTTAAGTTATATTTATTTTAGTTTAATTTATTTTAGTAGTTTAGGTTTATTTATTTTATTTATTTTTTAAGTTTAGTGTTTATTTAAGTTAAATTTAGATTTATTTAATTTTTTATTTTATGTTTAGGTTTGATTTTATCTATGTTTTATATTTTTATGTTTATTTTATTTTAGTTTAGTTTAGGTTTATTTTATTTATTTTATGTTATTTTATTTAGGTTTAGGTTTTTATTTTATTTTTTAGGCTTTTTGTTTTAGGTTTTTTTAGGTTTTTGTGTTCATGGTTTAGGTTTTTTTGGGGTTTATGATTTAGGGTTTTAGGGTTTAGGGTTTAGGCTTTGATTAGTTTAGGTTTGGGTTATATTTGTTTATGGTTTTATTTGGGTTTAGGGTTAAGGTTGGGTTATAGGTTGAGGGTTTAGGGTTTAGGGTTTAGGTCTAGTTTTTGGATATAGGGTTCAAGGTTAAGGTTTTATTTTATTTTATTTTATTTTTTTAAATTAATTAGCTGGTAGGTTTATATTTATTTAGTTTACTTTTCATTTATTTTAGTTTATTTTACATTAATTTTTATTTAGGTTTAATTTTAATTATATTTAGGTTTAATTTTAATTTTATTTAGTTTAGTTTATTTAATTTATGTTTATTTATTTTAGTTAAGGTTTTTTATTTTATTATTTTTAGGTTTTGCTTTAGGTTTATGTTTACTTTTTAGTTTAGTTTTATTTTTTTATTTTACATTTTAGGTTTAAGTTTTTTTTTTTAGGTTTAGGTTTTAGTTTTATTTTATTTTTTAGGTTTAGGTTTGGTTTATTTTTGGTTTATTTTAAGTTTATTTATTTTAGTTTAGTTTAGTTTTAGTTTAAGTTTTGGTTTTGCATTTTTTTAAAAAAAAATTAGGGTTTATGTTTATTTATTATTTATTTTATTTATTTTTTTTAGGTTTTAATTTTATTTTATTTTTATTTTTTTTATTTTATTTTACTTTTAGGTTTACATTTAGGATTAGGCTTTTGTTTAGGTTCTTATTTTCTTTTATTTTCTATTTTATTTAGGTTTAGGTTTTTATTTATTTTATTTTATGTTTTATTTAATTTAAGTTTAGGTTTTAGTTTAAGGTTTAGGGTTTAGGGTTTAGGGTTTATGGTTTAGGGTTTAGGGTTTAGGGTTGTAGCTTTAGGGTTTAGGGTTTAGGGTTAGTTTGTTTTAGGGTTTAGGGTTTAGGATTTAGCATTTAGTGTTAAAGGTTTAGGGTTTAGGACTTTTTTTTAAAATTATGTAAATGGTAGATTTAGGCTTATTTAGTTTATTTTATATTTTATTTAGGTTTAATTTTTTATTTTTTTTTTTATTTTAAGTTTTTTTTAGTTTAGGTTTAGGTTTTAAGTTTTATTTTAGGTTTATTTTTTAGGTTTTATTTTTACTTTAGGTTTAGGATAATTTTAGTTTACTTTATTTTATATAGTTTAGGGTTTAGGTTTAACTTTTAAGTTTAGGTTTATTTTATTTTTTAGGCTTTTATTATTATGTTTAGGTTTTCTTTTAGTTTAGGCTTTTGGTTTTATTTTTCATTATATTTTATGTTTAATTTTAGGTTTAGATTTTATCTAGTTTCTATTTTATTTGGATATTTTATTCTTATTTTACTTTTAATTTTATATTATTTATTTTTTTATTCTTTAATTTATTTTTTTTTTGTTTAGTTTAGGTTTTATATTTTTTAGTTTATTTTTATTTTTTTATTTTATTTTAGGTTTAGGTTTAGGTTTTATTTATTTTATTTTTATTTTGTTTTATTTATGTTTAAGTTTTATTCATTTATTATTAGAATTTAAGTTTTTTTTATGGTTTTAGGTTTAGGTTTAGTTTAGGTTAGGGTTGAGTTTATGTTTAGTTTAGTGTTTAGCTTTAGGGTTTAGAGTTGGGTTTAGGGTTTAGGGTTTAGATTTATGGCTTATGGTCAGCTTAGGGTTTCTGGGTTTAGGGTTTAGGGTTTATAAGGTTTTTATTTTAGCATTAGAGTTTAGGGTTATTTTTAGGTTTTTTTAGAGTTTAAGGTTTAGGGTTTAGGGTTTAGGGTTAGGGTTAGTGATCAGTGTTTAAAGTTTAAGATTTAGGTTTAGGGTTTAGGGTTGCAGGCCTGTATTATTTAGGGTTTAGTGGTTTAAGAGGATTTAGGATATATGATTTAGGTTTGGGTTTGGTTTTAAAAAATTAAAACCGAGGGTTTAGTTTATTTAGTTTTTTATTTTATTTTAGTTTACTTAGTTTGGTATTTATTATAGGTTTTCATTTTGTTTATTTTTAGTGTATTTTCTATTTTTTTATGTTTTTTTATTTTTTATTTTAGGTTTAGGTTTTTTATTTTTTAGGTTTAGGTTTGAGGTTTTATTTTAGGATTGTTTATAGGTTTTATTTTTTAGTTTTAGGTTTATTTTAGTTTATTTTATTTTATTTAGTTTAGCATTTAGGTTTAGTTTATTTAAGTTTTAGGTTTATGATTTATTTATTTTAATTTAATTTTAGGTTTATTTTACTTTATATTTTATTTAGGTTTAGGTTTTGTTTTTTAGTTTAGAGTTTAGGTTTTAATTTCTATCTATTTTTAGGTTTATTTTTTTAATTATGTTTTATTTAGTTTTATTTTATTTCATTTAGGATTATTTTATTTTATTTTACATTTAGTTTTATTTTATTTATGCTTTTTTATTTCTAAGTTTATTTTATATTTTAATTTATTTTAGGTTTTTTATTTTTTAGTTTAGTTCTTATTTTTTTATTTTATTTTGTTTTAACCTTTAGGTATAGGTTTAGTTTTAGGGTTTTATTTTATTTTATTATTAATTTTATTTAGGTTTAGGTTTTATTTATTTTCCTTTTAGATTTTATTTAGTTTATTTTAGGATTTTAGGATTTTTTAGGATTTAGGGTTTAGGGTTTAGGGTTTAGGGTTGCAAGTTTTAGGGTTTAGGGTTTACGGTTTAGGGTTTTAGAGTTTAGAGTTTAGGGTTTAGGGTTTAGGGTTTTAAGGTTTAGGGTTTAGTATTTAGGCTTTTATGTTTAGGGTTCAGTTTTAAGGTTAGTTTTAGGGTTTAGGGTTTAGGGTCATGGTTTTTTTATTTAAATTAAGTAAACTTATAGTTTTAGGTTCATTTAGTTTATTTTATTTTTATTTTTATTTTTATTTAGTTTAATTTATTTATTTTAGGTTTATTTATTTTATTTTAGGTTTTTTATTTTAGTTTATTTTTTATTAAAACATTCTTTGGAGGAAGTTATCTACTCGATGGGTTTAGATTTTTATACTAACTCAATTTTTTTCTCAAATAATAAGGCTTGGAGCATTGCTACTAACTATGTTGACTCTAGGCATTCGTTCAGTTACGTATTACTTAGCAGTTATTCTGATTATAGTATTTTTTGGCTAATGCTTACATTCCTTGGGACTCTTCCCTCCTTAAGGCCTTATTCATAAAGGTTCCATCACTTATCTTTGAAAGGACTTTGGTTGGTTGTTGGGCTTGATTTTATGTACAATTGTCCTTGCTTGTATAACGTCTAACCTCGGCAGCTTTCGCAAGGGAAAGAAATTGTAATTCGGTCTCTTTTATTGATTGTTTTGGTGAAATACTTATCTTTGGGTGGATTGGTTTAATTGTGATTTGGGGTTTGGAGGTTTCTTTGTCATGGTTGCTTGTTGTTTTGTTTGTTGATTTGGTTTTTTCATCCGGGTTGTGCAGATTTTTTTTACTCCTCCCGATCTTCCCTCTTGTCTTTTGCCGCTTGTCTACTTGTCTTAGCAAGTTACGGTTTTGGACCTTTATTTTCTTAAAATTTATTGGTAATGATGTCTCTACTTGGAATCATCTTCTTATTCTATATTTGGCTTACATTGTTGCATTAGTTGCTCTCATGGGAGTGACTTCGATTGCGGATTATTGTTTGGATTCTTTGCTCATTTGGTGGTTGTAAATCACGCATCTAATGGGCTTGTCTTTGTTACCTTCTTGGATTGGAGTGTCATTTTGTTGAGAAGTATTTTGTCGTCTGTTGATGTCTATAGATCTTGGATGTTTGTGGATTTAGTATATCGATTAGTTGTCCACAGGTTCTTGTTGTTACTATAATATCCTTTTTTTTGTGCTAGACCAACGTACTAATCAAGCATTCTCTTGGATCTTAACATATGGTTTGTATATTCTCTCAATGATTATTAAAGCTTGTGGGGTATTTCTCCAAAGATTGTGAATTGGGATTGTCTACTTCTTGTTATGAATGTTCCTTATGTGGCAACTTTTGATTTTCTTGGTCGGTTGTTTACTGGCAGGGGTCGACATTATCCTTGATCCCTTAATCTGCTGCGATACTTTAATCTTTAAGTTACGTGGTAATTTAAGCTGAAATTCTTGATTTACCTTTCATTGTTTGTTTTATTAATCCACGAATGCATGAGGGCGTCATTTTGCTCTTAGAACATTTGAACACCTATTGGTTGCGTCTTCTTTATTGCGTTATTATTTTTGATTGGAATATCCCATCTCTACTTTAATATCTATTTGAGGAATGGAATTATGTTATTTTTTCTTTATTAGTCTTGTTGCTTCTTGTTTTGCTTCCCATGATCGGTGAGGTTTGGAATTTTTGTGTATCTGGGATTGTGGTCTTGCTTACTCGATAGTTCTTTATGTCTCTTGTCTTGGAGATTTATTTTTCTTTTTCTTTGTCTCCTCGTTTGGCTCTCTCTTTGTTGGTTGTAACATTTGGTCTCATGACACGAAGATGTTCTACAATTCGTCGATGGTGAGGGCTTTTAGTGATTTCTATCAATTTTGCTACCTTGATAGCGTCTATATGTCTTAATTTTTAGTTTATCTACTATTGCCATGTCTACTCGATTGAGGAGTTTTGCCAATTCTTTGTAACTTTCTATTTTGTTTTGCGTCTTACTTTATTCTTGTTTTGGATGTTAATGTTGAGCCTCATTTTTATTCACTTGTTGATTTCTTTTATGGGGGTTCCAATGTCATTATTATTTGTTTGTAGTTGGGGTTGGCTTTGGTTGCCGTCTATTCTATCTTGTCTTCTCCGATTTGCATCACCAGCTACCTCTTTTACGGTTGGTTGATCGTATGAGCACTTTATTACGAAAGATGGATATTATAGCCACTTTAGTCTTTGCATATCTTGGAGGTTTTACGCCTTTTGTCCGTTCTTTGGATTTGTCGAGCGGTGGATTACTTGAATGGTGATTACGAATCTTTGCTATTGGAGCCTGCTCTTGTTCTTTCTTTCTAACTCGGTTGATTGCGGTTCATTCCTTGTGTTGAGCTATGTATTTCTTTTATTGCTTTCTCGGGACATTATTAAAGGGGCTGTTTCACGGGTTGTTTTACTTGAAAGACTCATTACATACCATGTGATTGGGATGGTGTTAATTATAGGCTCATCGACTTATGTAGATTCCTAGTAGTCTCCTATTTATCTTATGGAGGGATTATATCTTGAACAATTTCCTTCCGTACATGGCTATTCGGAGATTACAGATGGTTCACTTACTTATGTTTACGTATTCTCATGTCAAGATGGCTATATTGATGATAATTCTCTTGAATGAGACTCCTTATCCTTGACTCTTAGCAATTACCTATATATTTTAGATATGATTTTTCTTAGGTTTTGCGGTAATAAAGCTCACAAGAATATCCTGGGTGCTTCCTTCTCGGTTTGTTGGCTATGATGGGTGATGTTCTCACTCCTTTTGGTTGGTAGCTCATGTGATGTAACCCTTCTGAAGTTTGGATGCTCATATTTGCATCGCAACATGGTGTGATTGAGCTGAGCCTTCTCTATCCCATTTTCTTATTATCATACTCATATTATACTATTTTCTCCTATCCTTTTGTCAGTATTACCTTAAGCGTTCTAATCTCTCTCTTATTATTACTTTGCGGTGTTTCTCTCTTTTTATCTTGCGGGTTTGCTCCATATTACCAAGCACTTCTACAATCATCGAGCTTTGGCCTTATCATTTCTTTAGCTTATTATGTTAAACATCTTGTATCTTTTGATTGCTTTAATGTTTTCTTTTGCTCTTGGATGTACTTAGTTGGGGATTTACTCCTTTATTGTAGCTCTTTGAGCGATAGTTTGAGTTTATCCCCAAGGACCTTGTAACCTTTATTTTGTGGCAATAAAATACCCTCAGTAAAAGGTTTAAATTTATGTTTATTTTAGTTTAGTTTATTTGATTTTATTTTTAGGTTTACTTTATTTTTATTTCTTGGTTTAGGTTTAGATTTTTATTTTATTTTCTTAGGTTTAGGTTATCAGTTTTATTTTAGGTTTTGGGTTTTTATTTTTTAGTTTAGGTTTAGGTTTATTTTAGTGTTTTAATTTTATTTAGGTTTAGGTTTATGTTTAGCTTAGGTTTAGTTTATTTTAGGTTTAGGTTTAGGTTTTATTTATTTTAGTTTAGTTTATTTTAGATTAGGTTTAGGTTTATTTTATTTTTTATTTTTAGTTAGGTTTAAGTTTTATTTTTTTATTTTTAGGTTTACTTTTTTGTTTTATTTAGTTTTTTATTTATTTTATATGTTTATTTTATTTTATTTTAGGTTTAGTTTTTATTTTTTTAGGTTATTATTATTTATGTTTAGTTTAGGTTTTATTTATTTTATTTTATTTTAGTTTTATTTTATATTTTATTTTATTTTTACGTAGGTTTAGGTTTAGGTTTTAGTTTAGGTTTTATCTTATTTAAGTTTTTTATTTATTTTATTTATAGGTTTTTTTTACTTTTAGGGTTTGGGTTAGTTAGTTGAGCATTTAGGGTATAGGGTTTAGTGTTTGGGGTTTAGGGTTAAAGTTTTTTTTACAAGTTTTATTATTTATTAGTTTATTATTATATTGGTTAGTTTATTATTGGTGTTTGGTATTATTATTATTATTTATTTAGTTTATTATTTTATTATTACTAATTATTAGTGGGTTATTTCTTACTTATTTAGTTTATTTAGTGGGTTTAGTTTTAGTTATTAGTTTATTATTAGTTTTATTTAGTTTATTATTGTTATTAGTTTGAGTTATTTATTAGGTTTTTTATTTAGTTGTTTTGTGTTTTTTATTATTTAGATATTATTAATTAGTTTATTGTTATTACTTATGAGTTATTATTATTTTTTAGTTTTTTTTTATTAATAATTTATTTTATTTTTTATTTATTATTAGTTTGGGTTTTATTTAGTTTAGTTTTTTTAGGGTTTAGGTTTTAGTTTGTTTTAGTTTATTATTATTACTTTAGTTAAGTTTTTAGTTTATTAGTTTATTATTATTAATTAGTTTATTAATTAATTTGTTTTATTATTTATTTATTATTTTTATTAGTTTTTTTTTAGTTAGTTATTAATTTTAGTTTAGTTTATATTCTTAGGTTTTAGTTCTTAGGTTTAGTTATTATTAGTTAGGTTTGGGTTTAGTTTTAGTTTAGGGTTTAGGTTCTTATTTAGTTTTGGTTAGTTTTTTTTTAGTTTAGTTATTATTAGTTGGTTATTAGTTTATTATTTACTAGTTTAGTTGGGTTTAGGTTTATTAGTTTTAGTTTTAGTATTAGCTTAGATATTTTGTTTTTTTAGTTATTATTATGAGTTATTTATTAGGTTTTAGTTTATTTATTATTTATAGTTTTTTTATTAGTTATTAGGGTTTTGGGTTTTGGTTTAGTTTATTATTTAGTGGGTTTAGGTTTTATTAGTTTAGTTTATTTGTTTAGTTTTAATTTAGTTTTAGTTTATTATTATTATTATTAGTTATTAGGTTTAGTTAAATATTATTTTATTTTATTAATTTAGTTAATTAATTAGTTTATTTTATTATTATTATGGTTTTGGTTTTTGGTTTTAGTTTTATTAGTTTATTATTTTGGGTTATTATTATTATTATTATTAGTTTTATTAGTTTATTAGTTATTATTATTATTTTAGTTTATTAGTTTTATTAGTTTTGGGTTTAGTTTTAGTTTAGTTTTAGTTAATTTAAGTTTATTATTATTAGAGTTAGTTTATTAGTTTTATTAATTAAGTTTATTATTTAGATTTTATTAGTTTTATTAGTTATTATTATTTTAATTATTATTATTATTGTAGTTTATTATTAGTATTTTATTAGTTTTATTTATTAGGGTTTAGGTTTTATTCATTTTTTATAATTATTATTTATTATTATTACTATTATTAGTTAATTAATGGGGTTTATGTTTTTTAGTTTTGTGTTTTATTAGGTTTTATTATTAGTTTATATTTAAGTTTTTATTATTATTTAGTTTATTATTGTCAGTTTTATTATTATTAGTTAGTTATTTAGGTTTATTATTATTATTATTATTATTATTATTTATTTATTATTAGTAGTAGTAGTTTAGTTTTAGTTATTTAGTTTATTATTAGTTATTTAATTATAGTTCAGTTTTATTATTATTTATTAGTTATTATTATTATTGTTATTATTATTATTATTATTATTGTTGTTGTTATTTATTATTAGTTTATTTATTATTATTATTATTTTAATTTTAGTTATGGTTTATTATTTTTATTATAGTTTAGTTTATTATTAGTTTATTAGTTTAGTTTATTATTATATTTAGTTTATTTTATTTATTATTATTATTAGTTTATTGTTAGTTATTAGTTGGTTAGTTATTAGTTTTTAATTAGTTTAGTTTTATTAGTTTATTAATTATTTTATTAGTTTAGTAGTTTTATTACTATTAGTTTAGTTTTTATTGTTATTAGTTTTAATTAGGATTGAGTTTATTATTTTATTAGTTTTATTAGTTTATTAGTTTTATTAGTTTAGTTTTGGTAATTATTATTATTATTTATGTTTAGTTATTAGTTTATTATTATTTTATTTTTTTATAAGTTTAGTTTAGTTTAAGTTTAGTTTATTATTAGTTTATTAGTTTTATTTATTTTATTATTTATTATTTATTACTTATTATTATTATTATATTATTATTTTTTATTATTTTATTTGTTTATAATTAGTTTATTTTATTTTATTATTAGTATTTTAGTTTTTATTATTTATTATTATTTTATATTAGTATTTACTTTATTAGTTTATTAGTTTGTTTTAGTTATTATTATTATATTATTATTAGTTTATGGGTTTAGTTAATTTTTAGTTTAATTATTATTATTATTATTATTATATTGTTATTATTATTATTATTATTATTATTTTATTATTTTATTAGTTTTTATTAGTAGTTTATTAGTTTTATTATTAATTTAGTTTTAGTTATTTATCATTAGTTTAGTTTTATTAATTATTATTATTGTTATTAGTTTTATTACTTTATTAGTTTTATTAGTTATTATATTATTATTATTATTATTAGTTTTAGTTTATTATTCATTTTATTAAATTAGTTTTATTATTATTATTTATTACTTTGGCTTTATTACTATTATTAGTTATTTTATTATATTATATTATTTGGGTTTAGTTAGTTATTATTTTTAGTTTAATTATTAGTTTTTTTATTTATTGTTTGAGTTATTTTTTAGTTTTATTATTAGTTTTAGTTTTATTATTTTATTATTAATTTTTAAGTATTAGTTTATTAGTTTTAGTAATTAGTTTTATTATTATTGTTTTTTATTTAGTTATTTTTTTAGTTTAGTTATATTAGTTATTAGTTTATTATTAGTTATTAGTTTAGTTTGTTTATTATTATTATTATTATTGTTTATTATTATTTATTATTTTTAGTTATATTAGTTATTTATTAGTTTATATTATTATTTAGAGTTATTTATTATTAGTTTATTATTATGTTTTAGTTAGTTTTTTAGTTTTATTAGTTTTATTAGTTTTAGTTAGTTAGTATTTTATTTATTTATTATTATTAGTTTATTATTAGTTTATTTATTATTTATTTGTTAGTTTAGTTTATTAATTAGTTAGTTTTATTGGTTTTATTATTTAGTTTATTTAGTTTTGGTTTATTAGTTTAGTTTTATTATTTTTAGTTATTAATTTATTAGTTAGTTTATTATTTATTTTATTTGTTTTATTATTATTAGTTTAGTTTTAGTTTTATTATTTTATTAGTTTTGTTTTATTAGTTATTACTGCCTATCCAAGTCCGGATGCAAAAGTGGAGGGTTGTAGTATAGTAAAAATTTAAATAATCATGACATGAATCCTTTAAATCATTTTGTTAATGCTAGGTCCCCTGAAGCAACATTCAGATGGTTTTATGAAAAAAATTGAGTCACATCTGCCGTGTGTTAAATAAGCAAGGGTTTCACATTATGGACGGATGCGCAAAGAAGTTAGTCCATGAAACTAGAATTAGGTTAGATCTTGGAATATAGTACTCTTACGTAAATTAATGGAATTAATATTATGGTTCATAGAAAGATAAATATTTTATGTGTTCAAGAAACTAAATGGGTTGGTGAGAAGGCCAAGGAGATTGATAGTTTAGGTTTTAAACTTTGGTATTCGTAAAAGTCAAACTAGAAATGGTGTAGGTGTGATTATAGATAAAAGTTTAAAGGATAATGTTATAAGTATTAATAGAGGATAGAATTATAGCTTTAAAGATTATTATTGATACTAAGATTATCAATGTTATAAGTGCCTATGCTCCTCAAGTAGGTTTGGAGGTAAGCTCAAAAGAAAAATTTTGGAATGAATTAGAGGGATTAATACAAAAGATACCTCTTGAAGAAAAATATTTATTGGGGAGATTTAAATGGACATGTTGGTAGAGTGGTAGAAGATTTTAAAAGTATTCATGGTGGTTATGGATTTGGAGTGACTAATGAAGAAGGACTATATTAGATTTTGTCTTAGCTTATGATTTTGTAGTTGCTAATACTATTTAAGAAAAGAGATGAACATATTATTACTTATAAAATGGATCTAGTAAAACAGATTGATTATTTTTGATAAGAAAAATAGATTGTTTAGATTGTAAAGATTGTAAGGTCATTCCAAGTGAAATTTTAAGTACCCAACATCGACTATTAGTTTTAGATTTTAAGATGAAAGGTTGTAAGAGAAAAATAAACTAAATTATTATCCTAGATTAGATGGGGACACTTAAAGAACACAAATAAAAATATTTTAAGAGCAAACTACAAGAAATTAGAATTTGGGATGTTCATAAAGCTAACGTTATGTGGGAAAAATATCAAGTGAAATTAAGCAAGTTGCTAAAGATGTGCTTGGAGAATCAAAAGGAAAAGCTTCTTTAATAAGAATAGTTGGTGGTGGAGTCGAGTGTGCAAGAAAAGATAAGAAATAAGAAGCATTATTATAAAACTTGGTTTAGATGTAAAATTTGGAGAATTGGGAAAGATATAAAGTGGTCTGTAGAGATTCTAAGAAAGCAATATATGATGCAAAAAATTTAGCTTTTAGTGATTTATACAATAGATTAGATACCAAAGAAGGTGAAAGATGTATGTATAAGTTAGCCAACCAAAGAGATAGAAGTAAAGATAGTTCAAGTGAGGGGTATTAAGGATGAAAATAATAAAGTGCTTTTCTTAGAAAAGATATTGAAAATAGGTGGATGAGTATTTTGATAAACTTTTCAATGAAGGATCTGAAAGTATGATTGATTTTAGCAACCTTAATACCCTAAACAAAAATAGAGAATTTCATTTTTATCATCGTATTAGTAAATCTGAAGTTAATGAAGCTTTAAAGAAAATGAAATGTGGAAAAGCAAGAGGACCGGATAATATTCCAATAGGTGTGGAAATGTTTAGAGATCAAGGAATTTCTTGCTTACAAATCTTTTAATGTTATTTTAAAGACCAAAAAAAGATGCCGATGAGTGGAGAAAGAGTTTGTTGGTTCCTATATTTAATAAAGGTGATGCACAAGAGTGTGCAAATTATAGAGGAATTAAGTTAATGTGCCATACATTAAAATTATGGGAGAGAGTAATTGAGCATAGGTTACGATGTGATGAAGTTTCTCACAATCGCTTTGTTTTCATGCCGTAGATCTACTATGGATGCTATACATTTGTTAAGAGGTTTGATGGAGAAGCATAGAGAAAGTAAGAAGGATCTACATATGATATTTATTGATTTAGAGAAAGCTTATGATAAAGTCTCTAAGAGATGTTCTTTGGAGAGTTCTAGAATGAAGTTAATATTGGTTATATTCAAGTCATTAAGGATATGTATACTAGAGTTGTTACTTGTGTCCAAACACAAGGAGGATTGACAAAATATTTTCCTATTGGATTACATCAAGGATCAACATTAAGCCCTTATCTTTTACTTTAGTTATGGATGTTCTTACCAGGCATTTACAAGAAGATGTACCTTGGTGTATGCTTTTGTCGATGACATTCTTCTTTTTTGATAAGACTAGAAAGGGAGTCCAATAGAAACTTGAATTATGGAGGTCAACTTTAGAGTCTAAAGGTTTTCATTTAAGTAGATCTAAAACCTAATATATGGAGTGTAATTTTAGTTGTAGAAGTTTTAGTGGTAGTATTGTGACTTAGGTGATCAAGTCATTAATAAGAGTGAGCATTTATATTTAGGCTATTGTTCAAAATGATGGTGAAATAGATGGAGATGTTATTAGTAGAATTCAAGTTGGATGGTTGAAGTGGAGGAATGCATCCGCCTATTATGTGATAGAAAAGTTCCACTTAAACTTAAGGGAAAATTTTATAAGATGGTGGTAAGACCGCATGGTGCGTAATGTTGGCCAATAAAAGAGAAGCATATGACTTAAGTGTTACAGATGAGGATGCTCAGTGGATGAGTGGTTTTACTCTAGAGATAGAATGCAAAATGAGTATATTCAGAAAAAGTTGGAGTAGCTCCGGTAGATAAGATTAGGGAGAGTCACCTTAGATTGTTTGGCCACATAAAGCGTACCGTCCATGACCAGATTAGAGAGTAGATGCATTAGATTTTCCTTATGTTAAGAAAGGTAGAAGCAGACCTAAAAAGACTTGGTTAAGATGTATAAAAAAATGATCTTAGTATATTTGAATTAAATGAGAATTTGACACATAATAGGACACAATGGAGACAAAGGATTCATGTAGCCACCCAGGGGGATTAAGGCTTGTTGTGTTGTTGTTGTGGTTGTTGTTGCTGTTGTTTTATTAGTTATTAGTATTAGTTTTTGTTAGTTATTAGTTTTAGTTTAGTTTATTATTTAGTTATTAGTTTAGTTATTTTTATTATTAGGTTTATTAGTTTATTATTATTTATTAATTATATTTAGTTTTTTAGTTTAGGTAGTTTTAGTTATAGTTAGTTATTTAGTTATTTATTTAAGTTTTAGTTAATTTAATTTATGGTAGTTTGTTATTTTTAGTCATTAGGTTAAGGTTAGTTTTTTTGTTTAGTAATTATCAATTTATTAATTAGGGTTTATTACTAATTTATAGTTAGATTATATTATTTATTTATTAGTAGTATTTAGTATTTATTAGTTTATTTATATAGTTTATTAGGTAGGCTGCTATTATAGTTAGTTTTTTAGTTATATTAGTTATTTTATTAGTTTTTATTTATTATTATTATTAATTATTAGTTAGTTTATTTATTAGTGATTAGTTTATTAGTTTTATTATAGTATTATTATTATTATTATTATTATTATTATTATTATTATCATTATTATTATTATTATTATAATTATAATTTGTTATTATATTATTAGTATTAGTAGTTATTGGTTTTAGTTTATTATTATTTTAGTTATTAGTTTAGTTATTAATATTAGTTTATTAGCTTTAGTTTTATTTAGTTATTATTTTAGTTTATTTATAGGTTTAATTAATTAGTTTTGTTATTAGTTTATTATTAGTTTTATTAGTTTAGTTTTATTATAGTAGTTTATTAATATTAATTTATATGGTTTATATTAGTTTAGTTTATAGTTTTATTTTATTATTGTTTATTTTATTATTATTATTATTATTATTTTATTATTATTATATTTTATTAATAGTTTACGTTAATTATAGGTTTATTTGTTTTTAGTTTTTTTATTATTATTTATTAGTTTATTTTAGTTTTTATTATTTAGTTTAGTTTATTATATTAGTTTTATTAGTAGATTTATTAGTTTATTTAGGTTTATTTAGTTTTAATGTTATTATTATTATTATTTTAGTAAGTTTAGTTATTATTATTATTAGTTTTACTTATTATTTTAGTTATTATTATGTTTTAGTTTATTAATTTATTAGTTTAATATTATTATTAGTTTAGTTTATTATAGTTTAGTTTATTTGTTATTATTATTTATATTTAGTTTATTAGTTTTAGTTTAATTAGTTATTTTAGTTAGTTAGTTTAATATTTTTATTAAGTTGTATTAATATTATTATTATTAGTTAGTTTATTATTTTAGTTATTTATCATTAGTTTTATTTATTTATTATTATTATTTTATTAGTTTTATTGGTTAATAGTTATTATTATTTAATTATTAGTTTATTATTAGTTTATTAGTTTTTTTTAGTTATTAGTTTATTTTAGTTTTATGGTTATTAACCATTTAGATATTTTAGTATTATTATTTTATTAGTTAGTTTTTTATTAGTTTAGTTTTAGATTTTAGTTTTTATAGTTTTAGTTTTATGTTTAGTTTTTCATTTAATTATTATTAGTTTATTTATTATAATAATTAGTTACTATTATTTTATTAAGTTTATTTAATTATTATTAGTTTTATTTAGTATTAGTTATTATTTTTATTAGTTAGTTTATTATTTTATAGTTATTATTATTAGGTTTTATATATTAATTATTATTAGTTATTATTAGTTTATTATATTTATTTATAAGTTTATTAGTTAGTTTTAGAAGTTTATTAGTTATTATTATTTATAGTATCATAGTTAGTTATTAATTATTATTTAGGTATTTTTAGTTTATTAATTTAGTTAGTTATTTAATTAGGTTTTAGTTTAGTTAGTTGGTTTAGTTTATGGGTTTAATTATTTTATTATTTAATTAGTTATTATTATTAATTATTTAGATTTTATTAGGTTTAGTTTTATGTTTAAGTTGGGTTTTGGTTTGGGGTTTAGGGTTACATTAATGGTTTAGGTTTAGGTGGTCAACGCTTTTATTTTAGTTTGGTTTTTTATTTTGTTTATTTTTTTAGAGAACAAATTCATTAAACAGTCTTCTTTCAATTTCATCAACCAAGTAACACACCAAGTTTTCTAAGACACATGTGATGACATAGATAAAAAATGAGCACATATAGAGCAAATCATAAAATCTAGATAACTAGAACTTGCTACTATAAAGACATTCCATAAGCGATATCGATCGTTCATTCTTCAATTTCTAGTTATCAAAGCCACCGTCCTAAAGGGATCTATCATATCCCAATTTCGCCACCACCATCGATGTAACCTCCATTAATCCTTACAACCACTCCACTTTCTAATTACCTCCATAGACCAACACTCTACATCCCCACCACCACTATGATAATCTGTTTTCCTCCATTATCTAATTGAGCTTGATGGTGATGTCAAGAGGTATTTGGTATATATATGGTTTATTTAGTTTATTTTTAATTTTAGTTACTTTAGTTTAGTTTTGGGGTAGGTTAGGGTAGTTTAAGATTTAGGGTTTATTTTGGTTAGAGGTGAGTGTGGGTAGGGTATTTAGTGGAAAGGTTAGTTCAGGGTTTAGGCTCATCGATGATTTTAGGTTTTCATTATTTAGTGGTTAGTTATTAGGGTTTTTTTTTAGCATTTTGTGGGTTTGGGTTTATTTGGGTTTTTAGGTTTAGTTAGATGGGTTTGTTTTTAAGATCAGGGTATAGGGCCTAGTCCTATCTTTACTTAGGGAGAGTTTGAACAAGCCTTCTGTTTGGGTTTAATTAGGGTTAGGGTTTAAAGAAACCCAAAGATCTATTATTTTAACTATTATTATTTATTTATTAGCTTTTATTTTAATTTAATTTATTTTATGTATTTAGGTTTAGTTGGTTTTGGTTTATATATATTTTATCTTATATTTAGTTTATTTATATTTTATTTTATTTAGATTTTATTTAGGTTTTAGGTTAGGTTTTAGTTATTAGTTTTATGTATAGGCTCATGTGGCTCATTTTTAGGGTAGGGAGATAGGGTTAGGGCTCAGATTTAGGTTTTAGGGTATATGGAGATTGGGGCTCATGGGTAGGGTTTATTTTAGGGTTTAAGTCTTTATTAAACAATATTAATTTTTTAACCAAAGGAGTTTAGTATTATATTTTATTTTATTATTTAGTTTTAGGTTTATTTTATATTATCCATTTTTATTTATTTTAGTATATTTAGTTATTTAGGTTTAAGTTTTTTTTATTTTTTTTTATTTTTAGGTTTAGTTAATATTTTATTTTTTAGTATTTTTATTTTATTTATTTTATTTAGGTTTTTTATTTTAGATTTATTTATTTTATTTTAGTTTAAGTTTAGTTTATTTTAAGTTTATTTTATTTTATTTAGAGTTTGGTTTATTTATTTAGTATTTTTAGAATTTTAGTTTTTTTATTTATTTTATTTGGTTTCTTTTAGTTTATTTTATTTTAGATATATCTTTTAGTTTAGGTTTTAGTTTAGTTTTATTATTTTATTTTTTTTTTTATTTTTTATATTTTAATTTTATTTATATTGTTTATTTTTATTAGTTTTATTTTTATTTATTTTATTTTAGTTTATTTTAATTTTAATTTTATTTAGATCCTTAGGTTAGGTTTTATCATTTTATTTATTTTTTTCATTTTCTTTAGGTTTTTTTGTTTTTTAAGGTTTAGGTTTTAGTAGTTTAGGGTTTTTTTTAGGTTTGGGTTTATTATTTATGGTTTTAGGGATTATTTAGGGTTTTGGTTTAGGGTTAGTTTTCTAGGGTTTTATTTAAGTTTTGGTTTAGGGTTTAGGTTTTAGTTTAGGTTTTAGTTTTGGTTTTTTTAATAGAGAATAAATTCATATTCAACATTTCTTTGTTGATTTCATCAACCAAGTAACATACCATGTTTTTTAAGACTGCGATGACATACATTAGCATGCATAAAGCAAATCAAAAAAACTAGAACCATCTCTACTATAAAGACATTGTTCCATAAGCAATATCGATTGGTCGCTTTTTTAATTTCTACTTCCCATCAAAACCACCCCATCTGGGATTGGTCATTGAATCAACACCACCATGCATAGAACCTCACTGCTCTTCCCCTATAACCATACTGCACCACTACCATTTTCACCTTATCTTACCACCACTATCGCTTCACCTTGACTCCACTTTTAGATCTAGACTTTCTGGTGGCTAGGATGTTCTTGCCATCAAGGTTCTAATTCTTAGGGTTTAGTATTTTAGTTTTATTTTAGGTTAAAATTTTGATTTATTTAGTTACTTAAGTTTTGGAGTTTTTTTTAATTTAGGGTTTGCTTTTAGGGTTTAGCATTTAGGGTTTATTTTTGGTTTAGTTTAGGGTTTATTTAGTATTTTTAGATTATTTTTATATTTTATTTAGGGAAGATTTTTTAAGTTTAGGGTCATGGTTATTTAGAATTTTTTAGGGAGGGTGTTTAGGTATTTTATTTATTTTAGTTAGTTTTATTTTATCTATTTAGAGATGGTTTATTTATTTATTTATTTAGATCAGCCTATTATTTTATTTATTAGGTTATAGTATAGATTTATGTTTTTTAGTTTATGCCCAAAGATAGTTTAGTTTGGGGTTAATAGAGAGAGTCATTATTTTCAGTAGGGTTTAGATTAGTAGGGTTTCTTAAAAAGCAAAAGGGTATTAGTATTTAGTTTATTATTTATTTGTATATATATTTTATTTTATTTTTTGATCTTTAGTCAGTTTATTTATGGTTTATTTTAGTAGGTTTAGATTTAGGTTTATTTTAGAATTTTATTTTATTTAAGTTTAGGTTTTATCTATTTTGTTTAGGTTTAGGTTTTATTTATTAAATTGTTTAGGTCTTAAGTTTTATTTTGGATTTATATTTTATTTAGTTTAGGTTTAGGTTTATTTTTATTTCTTTTATTTAGTTTAGGTCAGTCTTTATTTTTAGGTTTAGTTTATTATTTCATTTAATTTATTTTAGTTTAGGTTTAGGTTTATTTTATTTAATTGGTAGATTTTATTTAAGTTTTAGTTTTATTTTATTTTAGGTTTAGATTTTTTTATATATATTTATTTTAGTTTAGTGGTTTTATTTATTTTATTTTAGTTTAATATATATTTTATTTTATTTATTAGGTTTAGATTTAGGATATAGGTTTATTTGGTTTAGGTTTGTATTTATTTTATTTTAAGTTTTATTTCATTAGTTTATTTTATTTTTTTTTAAGGTATAGCTTAGGGTTAAGGTTTAGGGTTTAGGTTAAGTGTTTTTTAGTATTTTTAGGTCTAGGTTTAGGGTTTTTAAGGTTTAGGGTTTAGGATTTTAGGGTTTAGGTTTAGCATTTTTGGTTTTTCAGGTTTTAGTTTTAGATTTAGAGTTTTGGTATTTTTTTTTTAACAAAAAAAATTCATTCAACATTTCTTCTTTTGATTTAAATCACCCAAGTAACACCAAGTTTTCTAAGACACCTATGGATCAAAATGAGCACGATAGATAAATCAAAACCCTAGATAACTAGAATCTCTACTATAAAACATAGTTCCATAAGCACCAAATCAAAATGACAGTTTTGGTTTCTTGATTCTCAGAACCACCACCTATAGTAGCTGAATCCACCATCATATCCTTGATCTCTTTCTTACACCACCACCTGTAACCTCCATCGCCTCCTCCTGCCTCCATAACCACCACAGACATTATCCATATCCACCAACCAGATCAAGACTAGCCTAGTTGACTGATGTTCTACCATCATGGTTTGCCCATTCTAGGGTTTATATTTAGGTTTAGGTTTATTAGTTTAAGTTTATTATTTTTAAATTTATTTAGTTACTTTAGGTTTGTTTAGGGTTTGGGGTTTAAGGTTTAGGGTTTTTTAGGGTTTATGGTTTAGTTTAGGGTTTGGGCTTTGTGGGATTATGCTTTTATAATTTAGTTTATAGAGTTTTGGGTTTGGGATTATATTTTGGGTTTGGTGTATGTTTAGGGTTTAGGGTTTAGGATTTAGGATTTAGGGTTTAAGGTTTATTTTAAAATTAAGCAAACCATAGGTTTATTTAATTTTTTAGTTTATTTTATTTTATTTAAGTTTTTATATTTATTTAGTTTAGTTTATTAAGTTTTTTATCTTAATTTAGATTTAGTTTAGTTTATTTTAGTTGAATCTATTTTATTTTTTTAGGTTTTATTTATTTGATTATTTTGATTATTTAGACGTTTAGGTTTTATTTGAATTTTAGGTTATTTATGATAGGTATTTTTAGTTATCTATAAGTTTAGGTCATATTTTATTATTTAGTTAGTTTAGTTTAGTAGGTTTATGATTTTATTTTAGATTAGGGTTATTGTATTTAATTATTTAGTATTTAGATTTATGTATTTATTTAATTTTTATTTTATTTTATTTTAGTCTTATTTTATTTTTTATGTATTTTATTTTTTTATTTTGTGGTTTTTATTCAGGTTTATTTATAGTTTAGTTTTTATCATTATATTTTTCATTATTTATTATTTTTTAGGTTTAAGTAAGTTTATAGGTTTATATTTTATTTTATATTTTATTTAGGTTTAGTTTATATATCTATGTTTTAGAGGTTTTAGGTTTTATTTTTTAGATTTTAGTTTGTGGTTTGGTTTAGATCATTTGATTAATTAATTTATGGTAGGTATTTAAGTAGGGTTATTTAGAGGGTTATTATTTTTAATTTAGTTTATTTTGATTTATTTATTATTTATAAAATAGTTTATTTTATTTAGTTTTTATTTATTTTATTTTTTATTTCATTAGTTTATTTTAGTTATTTAGTATTTATTTATTTAGCTTATTTATTTTAATATTTTAGTTTAGTAGGTTTATTTTTTAGTTTTATTATTTAATTAGTAGGTTTATTTTATTTTGTAGGTTTAGTTTTATTTTATTAGGTTTAGGTAGTTGTATTTTATTTTTATTTTATTTTATATTTTATTTTGTTTAGGTTTAGGTTTTTAGATTTATTTATTTTGTTTAGGTTTAATTTATTTTAGGTTAGGTTATTAATTTTAGTTTAGTGTATTTTAGTGTAGGTATTTTATATTTAGTTTAAGTTTGGTCTTTCAAGATTTTATTTATTATTTTATTTTATTTTTATTTTAAGTTTAATCATTTGTAGGTTATTTATTTTTTTAGTAGTAGGTCTTTATTATCTATTAGTTTTATTTTAGTTTTATTTTCTTTTAGGTTTAGGTTTAGGGTTAGTTAATGTTTTAATTTATTTTGGTTTAGGTTTATTTATTTTAGGTTTTATTTAGTTTATTTGGTATTTAGCTTTTAATGTTTAGATATTTGGGTAGGGTTAGTTTAGAGTGGGAAGATTTAGGTTTTTTTGGTTTAGATTTAAAAGTTTTTGGTTTAAGTGTTTAGCTTATAGGGTTTTGAGGGTTTAGGGTTTTGGGTTTTGGGTTTAGGTTTATATTTCAAGTTTATGATTGGTTTTAGTTTAGGTGGATTTTTGTTTTTTTTATGGAGAACAAATTTAGATTCAATGATTTCATCAACCAAGTAATAGACCAAGTTTTCAAAAAACCGATGATAGATAAAAAATGAGCACCCATAATAAATTACATTAGATAACTAGAACTGCCTCGCTATAAAGACACATATCCATAACCAAGTTGGTTTTTTTCTCTCTAATGGAGAAAAGAAATGACACCACATAGTTTAGGAATATTTTATTTAGATGATCCAATATTAAGGAATACACATATTATCTCGAAAGATAAACATGCTTTCCTATAATGGATTCAATCATTTCAATAAAAGACTCCTAAGGCTAATGGGTCTTTGGTACCAAAGTATTTTCCAACTACATAGAAAAGTAACAAGGTCAATTTTATCGGGATCTGTTCTATAAAGGCAAGCCTCTATTACATCTTAGAAGGCTCTTCCTAAGAATACTCGATTAAAGAAATAAGTGGTATTCCTAAAGACTACTAAGGTAGCTTTCAAAGAATTGATTTTGGAAATTCAATTGGGAGAGGTCCAAATTGGAGAGAGTTATTTTTAATAGTCAAATGGAAAAGAGTAGGAAATGTCTATCAAGGATGCCCAGACATTTCATCTATCCTATGATTCTTCAAATTTGGGATTTAATTTTAAATTCAAATTTATCATTTCTTAGAAATCTAGGACTTAGATTCTAGCGACACAAGGTAAATGCAGGGTTGAAGACTTATTCTAAGGATGCTTGAGAACCTAGTCTACAGTGCTTACATGTATGGATGCCGACCTAGTTATTCTTGAGAATCATTGGTCATTCTCTTCACTTGAAGGAACTAACCTATCCGACTACGGGCTTACAACTGCTGAGAAACTAACACCACTAGTGCATTTTAAAATCATGAGGCTAAGTCATATGAATGCAAGATGGAGCATTTTAATTTTAGGAAAGAAATCTATGAACCTAGACTTACTCCACAATCCTAAGATCATGTAGGGTATGAAGATGCATATAACTAATGCACATTTTTTAATAATTTTTGACTCACGATTCATTTAGGCCATAGGATGCAATTTTATGCTAATGCATGTAATTAGAAAAGATTATGGGCCAAATCAAATAGAAGAAGGTGTACTTCCATCATAGGCTCTCAAGGTCAAGCTGAGGTAAAGATGGAATTCCTTCATTAAAGGTGAAACAATATGATTATGCATGACATCCATAAGGGGTTGCTACATATTTTATCTTGTTTTAATACCTAGGCTTTTATGTGAATATTATGAGTTGTATTTATTTTTATATTTCATTGATTTAGTTGGGTAGAAAATTTAGTTTATCCTATGAGCCTATGTCAGGGCATACATCACACAAACATAGCACAAAAGAAACCTAAGAAAAGCATGTTGTTTTATTGCACACCCAAAATAAATCAATAAATCAAATTATATAAGAAAAGGCCAATGCGTAGAATGCTTCACCAGGAAGAAAGAAAATTGGGCGGAGTTCGCCCTTATACAGCCTAGAACTACAAGTTTAGATCTATGGGTCTTCTTTCGGAAAGTCTCCTTCTTGGGGACATCCATCGGGCTCCAGGGGACCACTACACCATCTCTTGGTTGGGTCGACTCTGTAATCCTAGACCCCATAGATCCTAACCTAATTCTAAGCTCAAATTTACATTTAAAATTTAAAGAAAATCCTGCAAATAGATGTTAGGAAATACACACACACAAAGGTTTATATTTACAAACATATGGGCTTAGCATTAGTTGCTTGGCCCACGTCTATGGACTATGTTAAGGGATTTTAGCACCAAGCAAACATCAATTTTATGATTTATTTATTATGATCCCTTTAACAGTCCCTGCTAATAAATCTAGAAAGAATGCCTAACATCGGTCTAACGAACAAACAAACCTAGGCATCCGTCAAAAATAATACACCACCATGCACATCACACATATCAGAGATTAAAAGAAAATCACGAATGATCTAACCTAGATCTAGGGTCGTGACCTAAAAATAATCTAGTGTGTAGTAGTGGGGTTTGTGTGGAGTCTTTTCTAGGCCTTTAAGTTTAAGTTTTGAAGTTTGAAATTTGAATTAGTTTAATTTTACCATTGGTTGGTTTCAATTCAAATGGTTTAATGATTTAATTCATTTTATGTTCATTTTATTTAGTTAAAGTTGTATAGGTTTTCAAGAATGAAGAATGGAATGATTCCATTTTTTGGATGAAACTCTTTCCATTCAACATCCTAAATCTAATGAAGTTTCCAAAAGGCTAATAAAATCCTTAAGTATTTTAATTAATCCTTTTGATTTCAATTATGTTTGAATTTGATTTATGTTATTTCATTTGTTTGAATTAATTTAATTTGTTTGATTTATTTCATTTTAAATTAATTATATGGATTTCATTTGATTTGGCTTATGTTATTTTAAAGAGTTTAATTTTTTATTTGATTTCAATTTAACTTAAGATATTAAATTATGAATTTGTAAGCTTAAGTTTTAAGTCCATTAATATGAATTAATGTCTTAGGTTTGTTCATAGATTATTCTTAACCTAAAGTACTTAATTACTTGATCGATTTGATTAATCAAGGTTTTAAGTTCATTATTTAAATTCATTAAGGATGAATGGTTTTGTTAAATTTAACTTAAGTTGTTTAATTATGTTTGAATTTCATTAAGTATTGATTTTCTTACAATTTTGATATTTTAAATTCTCGACTTAGAAAGTTTTAATGAATTACCTAAGTTTTTTTGATGTTTATTTATTGGTTCAATTTATTTGTTGATTTAATGAATTAATGATTATTCTTAATTATTATTTAGTTCATATTGACTAGAGATTTGGAAATTCAAGAATTCCAAATTTATAGACCAATTTGGTTTTGATAATTATGACAAGTGGGGTTTCATGCCAATTTTATGTTCCTAAAGTTTCAGTTTAATTAGAGATGTAATTAGGGTGTAATTAAGGTTTTAATTATTTCATTAAAACCTAAATTAAGATTAATTTATTAAGATTAATTAGAGATTTTATTTTTACATATTTTCTGAAATACCTTTCCAATGAGGGTTTATTCATAATTTTGGTTAATTGGTTGATTTATTATGATTTAATTAAGTTCAAGTAATTTAATTGAATTATTTTAATTCTTTTAATTATCAAATTAAGTTAATTAAGTTCATATTAGGTTTATATTAGTTTAATTAAGTTCAATTATTATTCGATGTTCATTATTTTGATTTAAGATTATTAAATTAAAATTTTATAATTATTTTATTAAAGGTAATTAATTTATTTAATTTAAGGGTTAACTCACATAAAATTTTAATTTCATTTTATTTCAGAGAATTAAATCCCAAAAAATTTACCTAAGGTATGTTTTAATTAATTTCATTTCCCCAAAGTTTCAAATTAATTGGATTATTAATTTAAGAGTAATTAAGGTTTAATATTTTTCAATTAAACCTAAATTAAGGAAAACTCATCTAATAAAATTGGGGATTTTAATTTCTATGGATTCTCTCATCAGACAAATCCATAGAGCTTTTATTTATTATGATTTTTCTTTGATTTGTTATGATTTTTTGAAGTTTTAATTTTTTTTTTAAATTCTTAAATCGTTATGCTTTTTTGCGGTTTTTTTTTTAAGTTACGGTCCACGTTTTAACTAAAATGGCGGGATTAGATCTGGACCGTCCGATCAAAGATCGGCGGTCACGATGATCCGGATTCTGGATTAAGCGTGTGGCGGGTTGATCTCAGGGGATCGAGTCCGTCACGGACGGTCATTAATTCCCTAAAGGGATTTAATCAAAATGCCTAGATGGGACCATCGTCTTTTAAAAAGCGGATGGTCTATTCTCTCCGATCTCTGGAGAGGACCGTCTTGTTTTGTTAATAACTTTTGATATACAACCAAATTGGATGATTTAAAGTGCTACATGATCGTTGAAAGATCTCTTTCAATCCATAAGGCTTGATCTCACCGAGAACAAGCCTTGGGATACGACCATGTGCTTTAAAAGGGGGTTAAAAATGCACTTGATTTAGATCTCAAAGGTTTGAATCAATTGGTAGCTTTTCTTCAAATAAAGTTCTCAAAGGAATTGAGAATTCCTTGTGATTTGATCTGCCCAAGCTTTGGATCCAAATTTTGGTTTTGATGTTGATGGTTGAAGCACTTGGAAGGTGGGGGATTTGTTTTGGCTTGGTTTGGTATGATGGTGTATGAGAGCTTTTTTTCTTGAGAGAGTGTGTATATGTTATTTCCTTCATGCATGCTCTTTTCCTTTTTTTTTTTATTATCTTTCTCCATGATTGGCTTTTTTTATGCTTGATTCTTTGTTGAAATCACCACCTCTGAAGAGATGGCTTTTTTGTCTTGGGGTAGGTGATGTGATGAGGAAAAGGAAATTTTTCTCTCTTTATACTTTTTTTAATTTTTTTATTTTGTTATTTGATTTATTAATTAATAATTAACTTATTAATGGTGTTTAAGATGATTAATCTCTTATGCATTCATTGGTTAAGATGGTTTTGAATTTTCATATTTTTTTATGTTTTGTTTAACTCACTTAACCCAAATTGGGTTGAGTCAAATTTTATTATGGGCAAATGACCCATTTGACCTAAACAATAGGGAGTTAGGATATTTTATTATCATTCATATGATTTAGTTTGATGTTATTTTGATTTTCTTCAATTTGAGTTCAATGTGGCTTATTTGTTATTTTTTTTTTAAGGAATTTAATTTACTTAATCTAAGTCTTAAAGAACTCAAATTTATTTGTTATTATAATTAAAACTATTTATTTAATTTTTAATATTTTTGGTGATTTTATTTAGTCAAATTTTAGTGGGTTGACTTTTGAGTACTTTTTAGGTTTTGACTTTAATTTGACTTTAATTGGATTGATGATTATTGATTATTAAGTTGATTGGTTGATTTTGAATTTGGATGCTTGAGTTGATCCCTAAGATAAATAGGTTAGATCAACCCAGGTGAATTATTAGGTCACTTGCATAGTGTCCTAAGCATGCTAAATTAACCTCATCCAAAATGAGGTCAACAAATGGACCCCAATATGTGTAGTGGATTAACTAGAATACCACATATTGTGTTAGATTGATCACATACAAGTATAAGCTTGGGGTTCCAATTCATGATTTTTGTTTTTTTGATTTGGATTTATTTTGATTTTGATTGTGAAAGATAGGTATATGTATACTTATCTTTGTCTTGAGTGTGATTCATTCTTAGAAACTTAACTTTCATTAAGTTCTAGGATGAAGAAGAAAGCTATTAAGAATAAACCCAAAGATTGGTCTTCTGCAATCATTATGTGATTAGAATAAGATAAATTCTTGGGTGATCCATCCTAATTAAAAGAGAGGAGAGATTTAAAAAAACTTGATCCAATCCTCAAAAGCTATCTTTGGGGAGAAGAGGCTTGAAATGCTTGATCCTACTCCACATCACTTTGACTACTAAATAGGTCACATGGACTTGATCCTATTTAGATAGTTAAAGAAATGGGGCCTTTAATGGGATTCATTTTTAGAAGTTTGAATAGGATGCCGGGACTTATTCTAATGATTAGAAAGAAGAGGCAGGGACTTATATCTTTGGCTATTAGAAAAGGGTCTTAAAGACTTAATCTAATTGCCTATGTAGCATGAAAGGGGCCTTGATGGCTTGTTCCAATCATGTACATGGGTAGGATGCCAAGGGGACTTACTCACGATGATTAGAGAAGGCCTGGGACTTATATCTTTCAGGCTATTAGAAAGGGGTAAGACTTAATCCAATCTAACTCGCTGTAGCATGAAAGGGGCCTTGATGGCTTGTTCCAATCATGTACACGAAGGTAGGATGCCGAGGGACTTACTCGATGATTAGAAAGAAGGGCTGGGACTTATATCTTTGGCTATTAGAAAGGGTCATAAAGACTTAATCCAATCTAACTCGCTGTGTAGCATGAAAGGGCCTTGATGGCTTCCAATCATGTACACGAAGGTAGGATGCCACTAGGGACTTACTCGATGATTAGAAAGAAGAGGCTTATATCTTTCTATTAGAAAGGTCATAAGACTTAATCCAATCTAACTCGCATGTAGCATGAAAGGGCCTTGATGGCTTGTTCCAATCATGTACACGAAGGTAGGATGCCGGAGGGACTTACTCGATGATTAGAAAGGAGAAGACTTATATCTTTAAATTTAGAAAGGGTCATAAAGACTTAATCCAATCTAACTTCTTTAGCATGAAAGGGGCCTTGATGGCTTGTTCCAATCATGTACACAGGTAGGATGCCGGGGACTTACTCACTGATAGAAAGAAGGCGGGGACTTATATCTTTCTAGCTATTAGAAAGGGGTCATAAAGACTTAATCCAATCTAACTTCCTGTAGCATGAAAGGGGCCTTGATGGCTTGTTCCAATCATGTACAAGGTAGGATGCCGGTAGGGACTTACTCGATGATGATTAGAAAGAAGGCCAGGGACTTATATCTTTATTAGAAAGGGGTCATAAAGACTTAATCCAATCTAACTTCCTTTGTGTAGCATGAAAGGGGCCTTGATGGCTTGTTCCAATCATGTAAGGTAGGATGCCGGGGGACTTACTCATGATTAGAAAGAAGGCCTGGGGACTTATATCTTTCGGCTATTAGAAAGGGGTCATAAAGACTTAATCCAATCTAACGTGTACATGAAAGGGGCCTTGATGGCTTGTTCCAATCATGTACAAGGTAGGATGCCGGAGGGACTTACTCGATGATTAGAAAGAAGGCCGACTTGGACTTATATCTTTACTATTAGAAAGGGGTCATAAAGACTTAATCCAATTTAACTCGCCTATGTAGCATGAGGGTGCCATGGCTTGTTCCAATCATGTAGGAAAGGTGCCACGAAGGGCTTTCTCCAAACCTACAGGTGGTATGGATGAGGAAAAGGGGTCAAAGTGACTTATTCCTAATCCTCAGTTATGACTAATAAGCAAGAGTCTCATGGACTTAATTCTCACTTGATTAGTCTAACTTGATGAAGAGGTTATGGAAGGTTTGCTTCCATTTCTTGATTTCACTAATACTCCTCACACATGAAAGAAGTTTAGTTAAGGAGGTTTCAAAGAGTTGGAATTTATTTTTGAGGAAGACTTGGGTATATTTTGGACCCAATGCTTTATTATGCCATGAGCATAGAAATTCATCATTTTCTTTATATCTCAAAGTTACAATGAACCATGCTAGATGTCTAATTCAAGGCAAGACATCATAGGGCAATAACACAGAATTTTACCTCTTTGAGCTTGCATGTGTAGTTCTTTAGAGTAAGAACCAAAGTCAACCGATGCTTCTCAAATAATTTCATTTTTTTTGTTTGGATATGTATGTTAATTTTACTTTGTTGACATGAATCAATACTTATAAGGCATTCTCTTGGATTCAATGAAGATCAAGAGATTCCTTTAAAAGCTTTCTAAAGTGAATGAGAATCAAGATAATCTTTTGGATTCTCATAGAGACACAAAATTCTTATCCCTAATCAATAAGGGAATTAAAAGGATTAACTTAGAGAAATTTAGATTCTCTTGATAAGTTTGAAATTGAATTTCTTATTGATTTATTATTATAGGAAATGAAATTTCATAATTGTCTTTGATTAATTTCTTATTTTTTGCATTTTGATCCTTCTACATTTTACTACAAGGTCTTCAAAAGTAAATTTCAAGACTCTATATAGTAATAGGATTGTTCTTCACATCATATTGAAGTTTCTTTTTTTTTTTTTTTTTGACAAGATTTTCAATATAACCCTCTACCTAATTGAATGTGGGATTATAAGAAATCTTTATCATGACCCTTTTAAATTATCTCAATATTTTGAGATTTAATGATATGACTCTATAATAGAACATTCTTATAAGGATTCAATGTCATATCATATGCTTTCAATTCTTTTTTTATATAATTGTCTTGATTGATAATTTTTAGATAAGTTATCCTTAAGAAGGATAATCTTATGCATTAAAATCTTTTGATTTGAAAATGAAATATGGGTAATATGAACCCATTTTCAAGGTAAAGATTCTACCTAGTCCCAAGATGTGGGTCATATAATGATGTTAGCTAACCAAGAAGAATATTTTCTTCTTATGATCATCATTTTCTAGCTTTAATTTAGCAAAAATTTGCTTTTCTTTTGAATTTGACCTACATCAAGGGACTTAATTTATTGAAATGGCATCAAGCTTAAGTTTATGGACCGTTAGATGGAGATCATTTGCAATTTATTTCCGAGATAAAGTAGTCTTTAAACCCAAAGATAGCTTGATCAAATCTTTGATATCTAACTCATTAAAGTTAGATCATTGATGTCATATTGTCAATTGTGGAATTGAATTTTTCTTCAAATTCTAAGGGTGCATCCCAAACTTGAAGACTATATAAATCTCGACACATCTAAACAACATTGATTCAATGTGCTAGGTGCCTTTTGAAAAGAAAGTTAGGACCCAAACTACTTAAGCTTTTTAACTTATAATTCCATAACTTTTCTTGTTTATGGTTATAGACCACTTGCAATAATCAGAGTATACTCAATGAGACCTTTGCCATATAAAGGATATGGACTCTGGAAAGAAGATCCACTATCTTTTCTTTTAACACTTCAGCTCACCCAATCATGGAAAAGGCTAAAATGACAAAGTATGAGATATCTTATTTTTGTTCATAGGGATAATTTTTGACTTCTAACCCTACCACTTCATTTTGATGTGGAAGTTTGAAGTTAAAATATCCATTTACATTGGGTTTCTTTTGCTTCATTTAAAATCAGAATACACTAATAGAATCTTTGCCATTCAAAAGATATGGTTTCTTAAAAGAAGATCCACTATCTTTTATTTAACAGCTCACCCAATCATGGCAAAGGCTAAAATGACAAAAACATGAGATATCTGATTATTTTATTTAGCTTAAGGAATTTTGACTTCTAACCTACTTCATTTTGATGTGGAGAGTTTAAAGTCAAAATGTACATACTCAATTTTAGACTTCATCTTTTTTGCTCTTGGATATAGTCCTTCCATTCCTTTTCTTTTCTTTCTTTTTTTTCTTTTAGAAATATTGATTTCATTTCTTTATGAAAGGTTACATTTGGTAATTTTCCTAGTTACAAGATTCACTAAGAAGATAAATGTATTTGACTCATTTTAGTTCTTTATGAAATGACTCCACTAAATGATTTGCTAGGAATTTGATGTATTTGACCTTTGTCCAAATACAATATTTTATTTATTGGATTTTTTTTTTAAGTGATTCAAGTCTATGCTTGATTTATCATATATTATGATCCAACACTTTTATTTCTTTTCATCTTTTCATGGAACAACAAATAAAAGCCATTTAATATTGAAATGACTTTCTAAAGATGTTACACTTGTTGAATTCAAAATTATTTAGTGGAGTGAGTCATTCAAGATTGGCATAATGACTTCCTTGAAAACTAAACACTTTTGAAATCAAAATTTTCTATTGGAATCAAATATTTAGTGAGGTCATTTAGGAGTAAATGATATTCTAAAGACTCAACACTTTATGATGGATATGAACATCCATCAATAATCAAATGTATGTGATTCATTTTTTCTTTTTTTTATATGTTTCTTCTTTTTTTTTTTTTGATTCCTTTTTATTCTCTTTTTTTTTTTATTTGGTGGATAGGACCATCCAAGAGCATTTAAAGATGTTTCATGAATTCCTAAGTTGCTCTTTTCATGTTTGAATTTTGGCTTCAACCAACAATGTGATTGAAATTCAAGTTCTTTTCTAAGTTGAGATTTTAAGATTGAATTTTCATGAAGCTGAAAACTACTTTCTTTATTTGATTGAATTTATTTGGCATCAACTTATCAAAGCTTGATTAGAATTGAGCCTATATAAATTCATTCTTATGTTTATATTTGATGTTGACGATGCAGGATCAACATATATTTTGGAGATTTTCTTCTTTTAAATTTTCACATCGACTAAGATGTTAATAAGTTCTTAATAGTCTATCTTCATCATAGAAGATAACCCTAGAACTTCTTTACATTGGAATGCCACATTAGGAAGTTTTTTATAGTTAAGTAAGACAAATTACATGATTATGTAATGCCTTGCTTTACTTTTTTCTTTCTTCATCATTTTTTTATTTCATATTTCATTTTATTTTATAACATTTATGATTCTTGATTTTGCAAGCAACTTCTCTAAGATAGGCAAAATATCATATTTTGAAGATGATTTATTTTCCATTTCTTTTCAATGTCATTTGAGGTGGTATGACTCTACCATTTTGAATTTTAATTCAAAATTTCTCTTTTATATGAAGGGAAGGTAGGTTTAACTCTATCCTCAATAGATCAAAATACCTCATGATCTATTCATTTAGAGGATCATCATTTAAAGAGGACCCTCTAGGGTAGATGATGTGCTATCAGAAAGTCAAATTTTGACTTGCATTCTTTTATAGCACATATAAGATTAAAGGTAATCTCCTTGCAATGGACTCTTTGACCACCATACTTAACATTAAACAATGTCAAATAGGTCATAAGACATTGCAAAGGATTCTTAGATTCATTTTGTATTGAAAGCATATAATACCTTAGTCTTGAAAATTATGGCATTTTTCATTCATTTGGACTCACAAAGTCCTAAGTGATTTATCTATCAACTTACCGGAGATAGAAGTTTCATATTTTTACTCACGAGATAGAAATATTATCTTAGGACCCAATCCTAAGGTCACAATTTCTTTAGAAGGATTAACTTCTTCATTTATTTTTTTTCTTGATTTAACCTTAAAATTAAAAGCCAATCATGGAATATCATTTCATTCAATGGGAGAAAACTCCCATTAAGAAAGTTGATTTAAATTTCATTCATTTCAACTTTATCAAGAGAATCATAATTCTCTTTTGCTACCCTCTTTTCTTCTATTGATTAGAAGCAAAAGTGAATCTTGTCACTTTATTTTATTTTATCATGTCATCTTCTCTTTTGACTCTCTCTCTTAAGAATTTAAGATTTTGGAAAGGTCTAAGAAGGTTACCTCAAGTCACTCCTTAGAATTGGCCAATCAACTTGAGTTGGTTTTCCAATATTCTAGTGGACTTGTAGAAATTAAGATTAAAGCTGATTTGCATTCATGTATAATTTTCTTCTATAAGAATAGAAGATTTTCATTGAGTTCCTTAATCAACCTCAGGTCAATAAGGAATTCTCTTTTGGGATGATTTTTTTGTTTTTATTCTTTTCTAAATGCAATTCAAACTTCAATCATGGTGGGAAAGGGCAATAGGCACAACTATGCCTCCTTTTGATTTAAGTTTTCTCGATTTGAAGGAACTCCTTTATCTCAATTTTATCTTTAGGTGTTTTAACACCTTTTGTAGAATAAAGGCGTTCATTCAAGGACCACGATTCTCTTTAGCTCTAGTACAAAGCCAAAGTAAGATCAAGGATAAGTTTAATTTTGAGACTTTATTTTTGAAGATTTTTCTTTTCAAATCTTGAAGTACTTTTCATACTTTTTTAAAAAAAAAATTAATATCTCTTTTCCATATTGGAATGGTTTCAAATCCATCTTGACGATTTAGGTCATAGATGACTTATTTTTATTTATTTCTCTCATCTCTTATTTTATTTTGAGATTTGGTTCTAGGACCCAATCATTTAACTATGACAAACGAAGAGTTCTAGAACCTATTCAAGATGTTGGATTGGCTCAACCAAGAATGAAATGGAGAGGTATCCAAGAAAAGAAAAGTGACCGGTGAGTGGCACTAGTACGTAATATATAGAAATAACCATCTATTTCTAAAGATGGAGAGAGAGTGAATTATAAAAATATATGTTGGTTTTCTTTTTTCTCTGAATGGAAAAAGAAATGACACCACATAGAGTTTAGGAATATTTTATTTAGATGATCAAATATGGCATTAAGGAATAACATATTATCTCAAAGATAAACATGCTTTATAATGGATTCAATCATTTCAATAAAAGACTCTAAGGCTAATGGGTCTTTGTAAAGAATTTTCCCAACTACATAGAAAAGTAGAACAAGGTCAATTTTATCACGGGATCCTGGTTCCTATAAAGGCAAGCCTCTATAGTTAATTACATCTTAGGAAGGGTCTCTTCCTAAGAATACACTCGATTAAAGAAATAAGTGGTATTCTAAAGACTACTAAGGTAGCTTTCAAAGAATTGATTTTGGAAATTCAATTGGGAGAGGTCCAAATTGGAGAGAGTTATTTTAATAGTCAAATGGAAAAGAGTAGGAAATGTCTATTGATATTGATGGGATTTCATCTATCCTATGATTGGGCTTCAAATTTGGGATTTAATTTTAGAATTCAAGTTATCATTTTCTTAGAAATCTAGGACTTAGATTCTAGTAGCACGACTGCAAAAAATACCTAGGGTTGAAGACTTATTCCTAAAGGATGCTTGGAACCTAGTCAGTGCTTCTAACACATGTCGATGCCTAGTTCTCTTGGAATCATTTGTCGTTCTCTTCACTTGAAGGAACTAACCTATCCACTCGGGCTTACAACCCGGAGAAGGTACCATTCCTGCATTTTAAAATCATGAGGCTAAGTCATATGAATGCAAGATGGGCATGTTGCAATTTTAGGAAAGAAATCTATGAACCTAGACTTACTCCCTAATCCCTAAGATCATGTAGGGTATGAAGATGCATATAACTAATGCACATTTTTCAGATTTTAATAATTTTGACTCGATTCATTTAGGCCATAAGGATGAATACTAATGATGTAATTAGAAAAAGATTATGGGCCAAATCAGAATAGAAGAAGGTGTACTTCCATCATAGGCTCTCAAAGGTCAAGGTAAAGATGGAATTCCTTCATTAATCAAGAGTGAAACAATATGATTATGCATGACATAAGGGGTTGCTACATATGTTATCTTGTTTTAATACCTAGGCTTTTATGTGAATATTATGAGTTATATTTATTTTTATATTCATTGATTTAGTTGGTAGAAAATTTAGTTTATCCTATAAGCCTATGTCAGCATACATCATACACAAACATAGCACAAAAAAAGAAACCAAGAAAAGCATGTTGTTTCTATTGCACCCAAAATAAATCAAGCCAAATCAAATTATATAAGAAAAGGCCAATGCAGTACGCAGTACCCGAAGAAAGAAAATTGGGCGAAGTTCTCGCCTTATACAACCCGCCTAGAACTACAAGTTTAGATCTATGGGTCTTCTTTCCGTGAAAGTCTCCTTCTTCAGGACATCCATCTCCCCACAGGGACCACCACCATCTCTTGGGTCAATCCTGCTAATCCTAGACCCCATAGATCCTAACCTAATTCTAAGCTCAAATTTACATTTAAAATTCAAAGAAAATCCTAAGCCCTCAGAAATAGATGTTAGGAAATACACACAAAACACAAGCTTTATATTTTACAAACATATGGGCTTAGCATTAGTTGCTTGCCAAGCCCACCTGCCTTATGGACTATGTTAAGGGATTTTAGCACCGCAAGCAAACATCAATTTTATGATTTATTTATTACGGATCCCTTTAACATCCTCCGCAAAAAATAGTGTCAAATCTAGAAAGAATGCCTACCATCCATAATGAACAAACAAGCCTAGGCATCCGCCTAAATAATACACCACACGACATGTGAAGCACATCAACATATCACGTGAGATTAAAATCTAACCCAGATCCAGGATCCGTGACCCAAATAATCTAGTGTGTGTAGTAGTGGGGTTTGTGTGGTGAGTCTTTGCTAGCCTTAAGTTTAAGTTTTGATGTTTGAAAATTTAATTAGTTTAAATTTTACCATTGGTTTTTTAATTCAAATGGTTTAGTGGTTTAAATTTTCATTTTATGTTCATTTTATTTAGTTAAAGTTGTATAAGTTTTCAAGAATGAAGAATGGAATGATTCCATTTTTGGATGGAGCTCTTTCCATTCAACATCCTAAATCCTAATGAAGTTTCCAAAAGGCTAATTAAAATCCTTAAGTATTTTAATTAATCCTTTTGATTTCAATTATGTTTGAATTTGATTTATGTTATTTCATTTGTTTGAATTAATTTAATTTATTTGATTTATTTCATTTTAAATTAATTTATATGTATTTCATTTGATTTGGCTTATGTTATTTTAAAGAGTTTAATTTTTATTTGATTTCATTCAATTTAACTTAATATATTAAATTATGAATTTGTAAGCTTAAGTTTTAAGTCCATTAATATGAATTAATGTCTTAGGTTTGTTCATAGATTATTCTTAACCTAAAGTACTTAGATTAATTACTTGATCTGATTTGATTAATCAAGGTTTTAAGTTCATTATTTAAATTCATTAAGGATGAATGGTTTTGTTAAATTTAACTTAAGTTGTTTAATTATGTTTAAATTTCATTAAGTATTGATTTTCTTACAATTTTGATATTAGATTAAATTCTCGACTTAGAAAGTTTTAATGAATTACTCTAAGTTTCTGATGTTTATTTCAGATTGGTTCAATTTATTTGTTGATTTAATGAATTAATGATTATTCTTAATTATTATTTAGTTCATATTAACCTAAAGATTTGGAAATTCAAGAATTCCAAATTTATAGACCAATTTATAATTATGACATGTGGGGTTTCATGCCAATTTTATGTTCCTAAAGTTTCAGCTTTAATTAGAGATGTAATTAGGTGTAATTAAGGTTTTAATTATTTCATTAAAACCTAAATTAAGATTAATTTATTAAGATTAATTGAGAGATTTTATCTTTTACATATTCTACACAAATACCTTTCCAATGAAAGTTTATTTATAATTTTAGGTTAATTGGTTGATTTATTATGATTTAATTAAGTTCAAGTGATTTAATTGAATTAGTTAATTCTTTTAATTATCAAATTAAGTTAATTAAGTTCATATTAGGTTTATATTAGTTTAATTAAGTTCAATTATTATTCTGATGTTCATTATTTTGATTTAAGATTATTAAATTAAAAATTTATAATTATTTTATTAAAGAGTAATTAATTTATTTAATTTAAGGGTTAACTTACATAAAATTTTGATTTCATTTTATTTCAGAATTAAATCCCCAAAAATTTACCTAAGGTATGTTTTAATTTTTAATTTCATTTCCCAAAGTTTTAAATTAATTGGATTATTAATTTAAGAGTACTAAGGTTTAATATTCTTCAATTAAACCTAAATTAAGGAAAACTCATCTAATAAAATTTGGGGATTTTAATTTGTATGGATTCCTCTCTCATCTAATCCATAGAGCTTTTATTTATATTCTTATGATTTTTCTTTTATTTGTTATGATTTTTTGAAGTTTTTTTTTTTAAATTCCTTAAATCGCTGCTTAACGATTTTTTAAACGTTTTTTTTAGTTCCCCACGCGTTTTAACTAAAATGAGGGATTAGATCTGGACCATCCAATCAAAGATCGACGGTCTCGATGATCCCGCTAAGCGGGATTAAACGAATCGCAGCGGGTTGATTCGTGGACGATAGATCCCGTCCGATCACGATCGGACGGTCCGTGTCATTCTGCATTTCTTGAAGGGATTTAATCAAAGTAACAGCCTAGATTCGGACCATCCGCTTTTTTAAAAGAAACGGATGGTCTGATTTCATCTCTCCGACCGGAGCCGAGGACCGCCCAACTTGTTTTGTTAATAACTTTTGATATACTTAACCAAATTGGATGATTTAAAGTGCTACATGATCGTTGAAAGATCCTCTTTCCATCCATAAGGCTTGATCTCACCAAAGAACACGCCTTGTAGGATAAACCATGTCCGAAAGCTTTGAAGGAAAAGGAGAGTTAAAATGGCATGCATTGATTTAGGGGATCTCAAAGGGGAATCAATTGAAGTAGCTACTATTCTTCAAAATAAAGGTTCCAAAGGAATTGAGAGAATTCCTTGTGATTTGATCACTAGCCCAAGCTTTGGATCCAAATTGATTTTGATGTATTCAATGGTTGAGAGCACTTAGAGGTGGGGAGAGTTTGTTTTGCTTCGGTTTTGGTATCCGATGGTGTATGAGCTTTTTTTTTTCTTGAGAGTGTGTATATGTTATTTCCTTCATGGCATGCTCTTTCCTTTTTAATTTTTTTTATTATCTTTCTCCATGATTGGCCTTTTTTTATGCTTGATTACCCGCTTAGTTGAAATCACCACCTCAAGAGATGGCTTTTTTTGTCTTGGGCTAGGTGATGTGAGATGAGGACAAAGGAAATTTTTCCTCTTTTATACTTTTTTTTTTAAATTTTTTTATTTTGTTATTTGATTTATTAATTAAAGAGATTAATTAACTTATTAATGGTGTTTAAGATGATTAATCTCTTATGCACATTCATTGGTTAAGATGGTTTTGAATTTTCATTTTATGTTTTGTTTAACTCACTTAACCCAAATTGTTAAGTTGAGTCAAGCTTGTTTTATTATGGGCCAAATGACCCATTTGACCTAAACACACCCAATAGGGAGTTAGGTTATGCCCTATTATCATTCCCATATGATTTAGTTTGATGTTATTTTGATTTTCTTCAATTTGAGTTCAATGTGGCTTATTTAAGTTATTTTGTTTTAAGGAATTTAATTTACTTAATCTAAGTCTTAAAGAACTCAAATTTATTTGTTATTATAATTAAAACTATTTATTTAATTTTTAGAAATATTTTTTTTGGTGATTTTATTTAGTCAAATTTTAGTGACTTTTTTGACAAAGTGGGCACTTAAGTCAATTCTAGGTTAACTAGGGTTGACTTTAGATTTGACTTTAATCTTCTGGATTGATGATTATTGATTATTAAGTTGATTGGTTGATTTTGAATTTGGATGCTTGAGTTGATCCTACCACATAAATAAAGTTAGATCTAACCCAAGGTGAATTATCTAGGTCACTAGGCATAGTGTCCTAAGCATGCTAAATTAACCTCATCCAAAAATGAGGTCAACACTAGTAGATAGATTGGCCATGCTTCGCTTAGCCCCATCAACCACCTGGGCTCAGTAGGTGATCCACCATCATATCTCATCTCTCCTTCACCACCATGGTCAGAACCTCCGTGCTCTTCCCCGCCTCCATAACCACCACAGCCACCACCACCTCCATATCCACTAGCACCTCCTAATCCCACCACCACTAATAACCTCCACCTGCCTTCACCTCCATCGCATCTATTTTGGCCGATGGTGATGTTCTTACCGTGTTTCGCCATTCTGGGTTGGTTTAGGTTTAAGTTTATTAGGTTTTAGGATTTAGGTTTATTTTTTAATTTATTTAGTTACTTTAGGTTTAGTTTATGGTTTGGGAATTAGGGTTTAGGAAGGTTTAGGATTTATGGTTTAGGGTTTAGAGTTTAGGGTTTAAGATTTTAGGGTTTATTTTAGAGTTTAGTGTTTAGGGTTATAGTTTATGGTTTAGGGTTTTAGGGTTTAGGTAAAAGGTTTAGGGTTTGGGTTAGGTTTTAGGATTTGGGGTTTATGGTTTTTTTAAATTATGCAAACCCATATGTTTAGGTTTATTTAGTTTGTTTTATTTTACATTTTAGGTTTTCATTTTATTTAGTTTATTTATTTTATGTTTATTTATTTTTTATTCATTTTTTTAGGTTTTTTATTTTGTAGGTTCTTTTATTTTGATTTTAGGATTTTATTATGTTTAGATTTTAGTTTAGGTTTAGGTTTATTTTAGTATTTTATTTTATTTATTGGGGTTTATGTTTAAGTTAGGTTTAGTTTATTTTAGTTTATGTTTATGTTATTTTTTATTTATTTTAGGTTTAGGTTTTTTTAGTAGGGTTTAAGTTTATTTTTATTTATTTTTAGATTTATTTGTAGGTTTAAGTTTTATTTAGTTTTTATTTTATTTTATTTTATTTTACTTTTATTTTACCTTTAGTTTTTATTTTATTTAGGTTTTATTTTAGATTTATTTTATTTTTTTTTTTTAGTTTAGTTTTATTTTATTTATTTTTAGTTTAATTTTATTTTTTTATATTATTTTATTTTTAGGATTAGGTTTAGGTTTTAGTTTAGTTTTTTATTTTATTTATTTATTTATTTTATTTAGGTTTAGGTTTTCTCATATAGTTTATTTTTAGGGTTTTATTTAGTTTAGGTTTAGGCTTTTAGGATTTTAGGGTTTAGGGTTTAGGATTTAGGGTTTATGGTTTAGGTTTAGGGTTTAAGATTTATGATTTGGGGTTTAAGGTTTAGGGTTCAAGTTTGGGGTTTAGTTTTAAGGTTCATGTTTTAGTTTAGATTTAGGGTTTTGGTTTTTTTTTAACAAAGAACAAATTCATATTCAACATTTCATCTTTCGATTTCATCAACAAAGTAACAAACTGTGGTAGTGAGGTAATCAAATGACCTCCTTGGGGCTAGCTAAAGCCTTGTGTTCCGGATATCCGTGCTATATACCCATTACAATTCAATCTTATATAAATCAACACATGAATAGAGGAAAGATAACTCAACATTCATTCACTTAAGCTATAAGCATGTGCATTTTTTATTTATTTATAACTAGCATGATAACATATTATTATTCATTTATAAGCTTTTCAAAAAATACATTTGGATTTAATAGTGATAATAATAATGCATATATTAAATTAAATCAACACATGCAACCTTACATAAAGGAAATCAATTTTATTTTACTTGATTTTGAAAAGATGGATGCATGAATTCAAATGACATACCAAATTTAACATGATTGGAAAGAGGACAATCAAATATAAGCATGTGATTCTTTCAACCAAACTAGTTCTTAAGGATAATCAAATCAAATAAGATTATTTAAAGCAAACCAAAGCATCTTTTAATTAAGTTTTAGATTTGATTAAATTTAAAGAGGAGAAGAGAAATCATCACTTGTTGTTTGAAACCCATTCCCACATTAATGTTTTGATTTAATTTAAGGAAATATAATTAAGTTGATTTTATGGGTAAATTAAGTTCAACCCTTAATTAGATGAATTAATTATGAAATCATCACTTGTTGTTTTAAACCCTTTACCACATTAGTGATTTGATTTAATTTAAGGAAATATAACTAAGTTGATTTTATGGGTTAATTAAGTTGAACCCTTAATTAGATGAATCAATTATTCTTATATATGTCACCTTAAAGTAATTAACAAAATAATTATGACAACATCATATATAAAATAAACTTGCAATGATCCTAGAAATAAAAGGGGCCTAATGCAAATGGCTCATGATTAATAAATTAGATTAACAAACTTAATTAATTAATCTTACCATTTTCCCACCCATGTGGACTAACCATAATTTCATTAAACTCCTTAGGTTATTAAACACCTAAAGATCTACCATGATTTAATTATTAAGGTCTAATGTGATTATGATGTCAATTTGATTAAGTGATTTAATTAATTAGTTAAATCTTAATTAATTTCATTTTAAAAAGGGTGAAATGAACTTAGGAAAGGCTCCCAACCTTATTCCTTAGTTCACTTAGTGTTGAACAATGATTAATAAACTTAATTAACCAATTTATTTTGCTCATGGGATTTATTATTCATTAATTAACTTAAAAGAGTAATTAAGGTTTAATTAAATTTTCTTATTTAACTTAGCAATAAATTACAAGAAAATCATGGGAGGCAAACGTCATCCCATTAAATTAACCCACAAAATTTGAGATTAATTGCTCAAGTAATTAAAAAAGTAATTAAGCTAATTATTTTTAATTAAACCTTAATTACTACTCAAAATTAGTTAAGATCATTTTTAATTAATTCTCCTTGGAATACCTTTAAAATGTGAATTTATTTGCATTTTTATATTTCTATATGATGTTTTATGATTTTTGAACTTTCAGCCATTAAAATGATTAATTAAGCTAATTAAAGCTTCCTCTTGGCACATGGCACATACGCTTTCCATGTGGTGCCAAGATTGGCTACTTAAAACTTATCGACTCAACGCCTACGTGGTGGCGGATGCACATTTCTCGCCATCCCATCTAAGATCGGATGGCTATGTTTAATCCCATAAATTAATAGATTAAATCATCGATCTAGATCTAATCATGACCATCCATTATGATCATGGAACGGACGGTGCTTGATCTAACATCATGTGAAGGAGGGATAATGGAGTCCGCTCACATTGCTAGCTTGATCCAAGCATACCGAGCGATCAACTCTAAAAGGATCCCACACCTTCATAACATCGACAGGAAATCCAACGATCAAGATCACGAGATGCAAGTTTTCAAAGATCTCCAACCCATTTTAGCTAAGGATCAATTTTGGAAGCATACCTACCGAGCTCAAGACCGGTTGCTCAAACAATTAAGAAAGCTTCATCTAGTAAAATGAGCCTCAACAATTGGATCAATTCTGACATTGCTCGAAGGCCATGAATCGATGATTTGGAGCTCGCTTGATCAAGTCCCACCGGTGCTCAAAAAGCTTGGGAGATGAATTATTCTTGCTCAAGGCCTAGGGAAGGTGCAAAAGTTAATTTGAGTTTGATGGAGACATGAGAAGTTAAAATCAAGGTGTCTATTTCGTGATGGAGGAATGGCATTTTTATTGAGGAACGAGCTTGGGAGCTTAAGGATGGTCTAGGCCATCTTGGGTAGCTAGGCTCTAAAGAATAATTTTGTGTGTGTTTGAGTGGAAATGATGGGTGTATACCCCTTCAACTTGATCGGGGGATTGGGTTTGGCTTTAGTGGGTCATCCACCATCTCAAGGAGTCGGGTGGAAGGGAGGAGAGTTGGCTCAACATGGTTGGTTGAAGGTGTGGAGGTGGTCGCCAAGGAGGAATCATGAGTCAGGGTTTCAAATGCATTAATGTGGGAGGGTGAGGTGATTTCACCTCATGGGTCATGGTCGACCCAACCATCCCATGGGTCATGTGGTAGTGTCCTAGCCTGTGTAGACCATCGGGAGATTACTAAGTGGCCAAGGAATGGAAATGTCCACTTACATGGGTGATTTGTCTCATATGATACCCTTGACCTAAGAGAATGATTATTTGGCATTGATTTGATTTGGGAAAATTTGAAATGAGCTTGTGGATTAGCCCAAATTTCAAGTCAATTGGAGTTGATTTGGCTCAATTTGACTCATTTAGGTCAAATTGGGTTAGATTAGTGTGACCAATTGGTCAAATTGGGTCAAACCAAGGGTTGGGTTCATTTGATCATTTGGGATGTTTTGGTTTAATTGGTTTGGTTTAGTTTTTCTTAGATTTAAGTTTGGCTCATTTGAATTCATTTGGGTCAAATGAGTTAAGTTCACCAATTTGACCAAAGTGGCCAAATTGGCTTGGGTTGAGTGTTTTGGGTTTTGTTGACCAACAAAGATGATTGTAGGCTTTTGTTTCAATTAATTTGGATTTTGTTTTGATTTAGGCCAACTTGAACCTTTAGGTCAATCTAAGTAGGTCAATTGGGTTCAATTGGGTCCAATCATGGATATTGTTAAGTTCAACAATCAATTTGGAATGAACTTAAGCCATTAATCAATTTGATTTATATTTTGATTTGACCCTATTTTATCTTTTAGGTAAATTTGGGTCAACTTGTATCAAGAGGGCAATTGGGTTTGGTTTGACTCAATTGAAGGTCAAGTCATATTCAAATATAGATTTTAATTTTGTATGAATCATTGGTTTAAAGGGATTTGGATTAGGTTGAAATTTGGCTAGTTTGGTTCATATGGGTTAAGGGTTGACTTGGTCAAATGACCAAGTTGACTTGGTTTGACTAATTTGTGACAATTGATCAACCTAGGGTGATCAACAATCATGATGAGAGTTTTGATGGGCTTGGTTCAATCTAATTTTGGTTGGATTAGAACTTGGCTCAAATAGGTCAAATTGGCTACTTTGGGTCAAGTGGACCAGTTGGCTTGATTTTGGGTTGATTTTGATTTAGTTGAGTTTATATATAGATTTGGGATATATACAAATTCAATTGTAATTGGCTTGGGTTCAAATGGGTTTTGGTTCATTTGAACATTTCAAGTCAAAAGGGTTAAGTTGGATTTGACTTTGGTTGATTTGGGTTTGGCTTGATTGTTGTAGATTTCATTTATGTTTGTGAATATGATTGAAGGTATGATTGATTCATGAGAAAATCAATTTAATTTGGTTTTGGAATGAATGAATTTGGCCAAGTCCTTCGTTGGGTCATGTGGCTTAGGTTTGAATTTTGATTTGGTTTGATTTAGTTTTGATGATTTAAATGTATATTTCATTTAAATTTGTGAAGATGATTGATATGATTGATTTGTGAGAAAATCAATTGATTTGATTTGGATTAAGATTTGCTAAGTCCATGGATAGATCATATGGCTTATGAAGGGTTTTGATTTAATTTGATTTAGTTTGATTTAATTTGATTTAGTTTTGATCATTTAAATGTAGATTTGATTTATATTTAAGAAGATGATTGAAGATATAAATTGATTATGAAAATCAATTGATTGGTATTTGGATTAAGATTTGGCTAGTCCATGGGATAGGTCATATGGCTTATGAAGGGTTTCTAGTTTGGATTTGATCATGGGCTTCAATCATTTGGTTTTGGAATTTGGGTTTGGATTTGGATTTGAATTTGATGTTTTAATTGAACTTGAGGTTTGGTTTGAGAAGGAACATGGATTGGATTTGGGTTGTAGGGTTGGTGGATTATCCTAATCAAAGCATAATCCTATGGTTAACCCTTCTAAGTCTTTAGGCTTAGGTTAAGTGTTTACCTAATTGTTAGAAGTGTCTTATCACTAGGGAAGTCTTAGTAGAAGACTCCTAAGTCTAAGATGGGAAGATTGAATCACTCTAAAAGTTAGGTCAATATGCCTTAGGCTCCATAGTGTTACCCTTGGAGATAGATGATTGAAAGACCAAGCCAAGTTTAACATTATAGATTGATACATCTTTCAATGCTTTGTTTGGGAGAACATGGATACATGAGAACAACATAGTTTTATTTTCTCTACATCAATGAAGTTTGTGAGAGGTGGGATCATCTACTATGTTAAAGGAGATCTCAAGCCATTTATAGTTCATGAGGTTGGCATATATGAGGATGCTTTACTACCTCAAAATCAACAAGTCTATTCTCATGAACTTGGAAAAGTTTAAAATAAAAGAAAAGAAAAAGAAAAGAAAAGAAAGATAAAAAGAAAAGAAAAGAAAATAGAAAATGAAAAAGAAAATAAAAGGGAGCAAAATAGACTTGGAGGAGGAAGTGGAGCCTAACATTAGATTCCACTCACGCTCATTACTCTATTTGAACAACATATGGGTAGGATGATCAACCTCCACCGCAGGTGGAAGAGGCTAGTTGTGGGTAGTCTTAGGGTGGAAAACCTTATTGGCCACCAAGAAGATATGTCCCAATTACATGAGTACACCTACTATCCATATAGACTTAAAATCTAGTTCATAGGATGAGTCTTATATGATTAGCACACCACAACTCTTCCCAAAGGATTTCCATGGAGGTGACAGATGAGCCATGAATGAAGATTCCAAAGCAAAGCATAAGTGTATCCAAGTCTATATGTGAAATAGCATCAATTTTGAACCTTAGCTCTAACCCCACTTTCCTCTCAAAAGCCGAGTTTTGGTAGTTAAGGAAGCCCCTAAGTCATCATAGGTGTGAAGACTGAGGTTTTTTAAAGCATCATCCTCAAGTTAAGAAGTTGATGTAGAACTTGAGGATGTTTCATATAAAATTTAATAGAATTACCTTTTGATTGGTACTTGTCTTGTGTTCATAATTTAGCAAACAAAGGATTAATCCCACATACTTGTCAAAGCACGTACTACTGAATATGTAAGAACAAATGCAAAAGCTCTCAATCAAGACCGACTGGGATAATATAGTGGGTCCAAATGATGACTATTACGCTCATCACTAATCATTTGGAATCTGATAGGTTCTTTTCAAATCATATTAACTCATATGAGGAGTTATGCTTAGAAACTTCATATGATCAAGATGATTTTGAAGTCAAAGATGAACCACTAGAGTTTGAAGAAGAGATCAAGTCAACCATTGATGAGCTCAATGAAATCAACTTAGAATCAAGAAGATCCACGCCTACATATACACGTTCTTTATTGAATGAAATTGAAACCAATGAAATAGTTAGGCTATTGATTAAGTTTAAGGACTACTTTGCATGGAGTTATGAAGAAATGGATTTTCTTGATGTAGCAATCCATAAACTAGCAATAGAGTTATCGCTAACCTATCAAGGATGCTCCTAGATGCATTTATTAGGCATACAGGCCATTTTAAAGTCAAGAAACTAATCGTGGGCTTCATCTAAAGAAAAATATCCTATCCGGCTTAGCATCATCCTAGAAGAAAAAAGAATGGCCAAATTCACATATGCTGATTTTAGGGATTTAAATAAGGCATGTCCAAAAGAGAAATTTGACTACCAATCCCGAGTCAATGGTAGACATTGCCTCATCTCATGCGCCTTCTTCATGGATGGCTCATATGGATATAACCAAATAAAGATGGTTCCTAAAGATGAAAGAAACACTACTTTAGAACCCCAATTGAAATCTGTTATATATAAGGCTTTCAGCCTTAAAAAAATGTCATTGCTACATACCAACGCTTTGAATTGAATCTGATGAACTCATTTATCATCAAGTTAAGTGCAATGTTGATGATTTATGGTCAAAAGTAGAGAAAAGGAAGACCATCTATTTAACTTGAGAGTAGTTTTGAAGTTAAGATAATTTAACCTAAATGAACCCAAGAAGTGTGCATTTGGAGTAGCTTCATGAAAATTCTTTGGGTTTGTTATTTGACACCAAGGAATTGTAATCGATCGAGAAGATCAAGGTGATATTAGAAATGCCACCCCTAAAGTTTAACTCAACTCAAATCATTCGGGTAGTTGGAATATCTAAGATGCTTATATCTAACCTATCGAAGATGTCCATTCTCAACATTTGTCAAAAGGACACCAAGTTCAAGTGGGATGATAAGAGTGAGCATGTCCTTTGAAGACATCAAGCATTACCGATGATGTCGCTAGTTCTATTTACTCATACTTTACACTTGTTAGATCCCCTTGGTGCTTTGTTGTCCCAAACCAATGATGAAGGGATGGAAAATGCACTCTACTTCCTCGCCATCATCTAATCCCTAATGAGCTAATTATCCACCCACCGAAGCATTGCCTAACTTTAATCTTTGCATAACAAAAGCTACACTACATGCTTCCTCATAAGGTGAATTTAATTTCAAGGATCAATCCACTACAATATCTCATGACATACCGATGCTATCCGGATGGTTAGCATGACGGTCCATCATCCTCTCTGTAGTTTGACATTACCTTCGTACCTCCGTGGTGAAAGGACAAGCACTAGTGGATTTCTTAGCAACACACCCACTTTTGACTCGCTTAGTGATGATCTCCATGAACAAATCATGAACTTAAGAGATGCTAGCATTCACCACTGGGAGATGTACTTTGATGGTGAGCTTCCTCAAAGAGGAGAAGAACAATAATCTACTATTCCAAGAAAGGCAAGGGTAAGAATAGTTCTTTTAACTGACCAATGTGATGAGATTCTCATATCATTTGTCCAATCTTTGCACCAACAATGAAGTCAATATGAGGCTCATTTGATAGAGTTAGTTGTTACTCTAAGCATCAAGAACATCAACATCTTGGGGATTCTCAACTAGTGATCAACCAAATCATTGGGTCCTATAAGGTTATAAAGCCCAAGCTCAATACCATAAGTACACCATGGAGTTGTTGGCCCAAATCTGAGGTTACCATTTATAAGATTCCTTGATGAGAATGCCATGTATGTTTTAGCTAAGCATGCCAAGGAGTTGGGGAGGATGAGTCCATATCAATAAAGGTCCAAAATAGACAAGTTTTAACCCTTATTGATATTAAACTCATCAAAAGTACTCTTGAAGAGGAGGTTTCCATTATCAAGAAGGGAGTTAAATTGAAGGAAACCATTCATAGATTACCTAAATAAAAGAAAACTACCTCAAGAGAAATCCCAAGCCCATCATGAAGCAGAGCACTTTCTTATGCTCTTGTGGAAGGTGTCTTGTATCTGGTCTTTCAATAATATGGTTACGTTGTTTATATAAGCATGAAGCCCATAAGATTGACTAAGGTACACTCATTATGTGGAGCCAACCAATGATCTAAAGATGAAAGCCAAGATCAAGAGACTAGGATACTTCTAGCCATCGATGATCAAATATTACGGATGTGACTAGGCGATGCCACCAATGTCAAATACATTATGTGGTCCTACACCAACCTACATTCTACATTGGCCTCATGGCCATTCAAGTGTTGTACCGACAGTGGGTTTGATTGATCCTCCTTCTTTCAAGGGTCATTGATTCATCTTAGCTACTATCGACTACTTTTCCAAATGGTGAAGTGATTATGCTAGAGAGGTCATAACTCAACATGTGCTCTAGTTTTTAGAAACCATATATATAGGTTCTGAGTGCCTGATGAATGATATCTCGATAATGGTATTACATTCAAGAGCACCAAGATCAACAACTGAGATATAACAGATTGGAGATATTATACCATTAACTACCGAGGGAAAATGGCTTACGTAAGCCTTCAACAAAACTCTCATCCAAATACAAGAAGACACACAATAATAACAAAAAAGTGGCATGAGCTTAGTTAAGCCTTGTGGGTCTACCGCACCACATATAGAACTCCAACTCGCCTACTCTTTCTCCTTAGTGTATGGGTCTTAAAGCCGCTTCTACCATTAGAAGTCCAACTCCCATCACTAACGATAGTTGTGCATTGTAAGATAATAACAAAGCATAATGCCAAGTTGTTGTAGAAGAGCTTGAAGGTTTGGAGGAGAGATGTTCATGGCATGTCAAAAGCTCAAATTGTACAAAGCCAAAATGATTCAAGCTCATAACAAGTTGGTCCATCCTAGAGCTTTTCAAGTAAGAGAGGTTAATTTAGTTCTAAGGAGACCGATTATTGCTCTCATAAGATGGGTGGCAAGTTTGAACCACTTGGGAAGGCCCTTTTCCATAGAAGGCCTACCAAGGAAGATCTTATCGCCTTATTAATCATAAGGGAGAGCCAATCAATGCTCTACTTAAAGAATTATTATAAATCATGTTTGAAAATTCCATTTTGAATTTAATCTCTTCCATGTTGAAAGTATTCTTATTTATGAATCACACGATGTGTTTATGGTAGGTGTAAGGAACTTGAGTGGCATCCTATCCTTCATTGAACACAAACACAAACTACACACAACATATAAAACAAACACATATCTTTTATATCTACATTGAGTTGAGATAAGTCCCCAATGATGCTCACCAAATAGTCGTGCTCGGGTCGATGTACTACCTCGTTAGTGTGTCACCCTAGTGGTCTTCTCATTGGAAGATGTAAGTCCGCTATGCTTTCTTTCTTACTTCCACCACACACCCCAATGAGTGCCATGTTAGTAGGTACCGCATGTCCAAGTAAGCTACCTATGTTGGCTTTAAATAAGAAAATGTGAGTCTTATGCTTTCTTCTTAGATTAACCTTCACGCATCGACTATTGAGTATATTTGAGATTTAGGATAAGTCCCCTAAAGGCTCCTTCCCTTGATTACTTCAAGTCTGCCCCTTCCTCGTCTCTCGCTAGTTTTAGTCGATAGCATTTTCTCCGACGATGTGACTATCCCGATGATCGCCTAGAACATGCTTTTCTAGATTGATAGTTGCACATTGATGGGCACCTTAGGTTGGTTGGTTCTCACTATGCTAATGGATACACCACTCATGCTAACGGGATACACCTTAGGTTGGTTGGTTCTTGCACCCAAATACACCAATCATGAATGTATGAGTCTAGTACGCTTTGAGTTGGCCACCATATACCTATAGGCTTTCTTTTAAGAGCTCAAGATAATGCCCCCAAGATCACCTCCCTTGTGGGCACTATTTTGGATCACACCTTTGCAACCCCATTTAGATAATAGTTACTATCATTGTAGTTTTCCTTTCCCAAGTAACCACCCTATGGTTGGAGAATCTATCTGGATGTCTAGATTCTCCTTGGTCCAATAAATCTAGATAAATACATAACCCCTTCTGTGGTCCCTCACACTAATTGGGCCATGCAAACATACAAACAAAATTTATATTCACTTATGGATTAGGACACCCTAGTGGCACATTTTCCTAAGTAGGCATCTTATATTTAGGTCTATATCATCAAAACTCCTTTAGTAATCACTACTCTTATGTTGATATAAGTCCCCAACAATATTCACTCAATACCCCTAAGTCGTTTTTATTTGTTGCTACAAAGGTCACCCAGCAGTGTTCCCTACTTTAGAATATGTAACTCTCAAATGCCTTCATCTAGCATTGCAGCAATCGAAAGGCAACCCTTTGGTTAGCTCACTACCAATAGACTATCCCATTGGATTTATAAATCAGATAGACAAGTTTGATATAGCCCTTCTCGGGTCCATCACACACCCACATGGTCCATAAATTAAAGCTATAAAATTTGATCTAGCTCACATCCCTATGCCTTCAATTTGAAATCAAACTTAACCAAATAAACCATATCAAATCACATGAAATTAACATAAAATTAATCTTTACTTCTTGAGTTGACATAAATTCTCAATATTCACTCAGAATCGCCAGGTCGTTCAATTTAGCATCGCATAATGGTCCATACATTAACTCAAATTAAGTTAAACTTGATCTAATTTTCCCTGGAATTAAATCACACCCTTCTCCCCCCAAATCATATATAAACAAGTCAAACAAATAAATCAAATTCAAAACCAACCTCCCTAGGAGCCAAATTAAACCAACTCCCCAGTAGAGTTTAAATCATAAATCCAACCAAACTCTTATTCCGAAATTCATTCCCAAAAAAATCTATGAAATCAAACTCAAATCTCAATCCCAAGGATATTTGAACTTGCTTTCCCTAAGAATGTTCATATACCCAATCTAGTGGACTCGAGCCATATCTCTAGTAGATGTGCTTCCACATCAATTAAAATAAAATAAATTAAAGTTGATTCAATTTTAATCCATAATGGATTATAGATTCTTATCCCCAGATTTTCTTCTATGCCTCGATGTAACCCCTCACATGGTCCAATGTAATGCGGTGATCCCCTAGATCTCCTCCATGTCCTTACATGGAAGTCTCATCAAATCTTATTTCTTCTCTTATGCACACCTTTAATACTTCAACTAAAAGCCTAATAATGTATTTGTTCAAATTACATCATCTTAACATTGTTATCAACATTTTATGATTTGTGATGGTGAAAGCTCAAACTAACTATACAATATCATGCTAAACATATTATATGTGAATTAACTATATTATGTTATAATATATGATGTTATATTATAACTTTCTATAATATAATATATTATCTAACATTACACCTCATTAGAATCACTTAAAAGGAAGAAATAATAAAATTTTCTCAAAATTTGAATAATCTCATTTTGGATGTTAAATTGTTATTTTTCTATTAGAAATGGTACAAAAAAGCATAATTTTGGTGTTGTTTTTTTGTGTGCCATGAATTTGGCCAAATTCTTCCATCTCAACCTTCAAATTAACATTTTTGTGAGTTTTGACCCAATGTATTATAACAAAAGTAAAACATACTAAAATGTACAATAACATATAGTAACACACCACCACATTCATATATATGTGTGAAGTTATATTGTTATGTACATTATATTTTAATATGCTTTCATATAATATATTATCTTACATTACACCTTAAAATGAATCACTTTAAGCAAAAAATATATAAAATTTTGTTGAAAATGAACATTTATTTTGCTATAAAATTCCATCCTTTTGATTAAATGATACAAAGATTGCACACCCCAAAGATGTTCCCTCAAGCCTACCTTAAATTTGGCCAAATCCCAACATCTCATTTACAAATTAGTATTTTATGAATTATAGTAGTACTAACTCTACTACATCATACTATAACAAACTAAAATATGCTAAACATCAAGTAGTAATACACAATAGTATGCATGCATGATGCTACACTATGTTATAGATCCTATATAATAATACACTATAACATATTATATTATATTATATTATATTATATTATATTATATTTCATATGACTACACAAGGGATTGCTTAAGATAAAAAATCATAAATTAGTCTAAATAATAAAAAACTATAGATTTTAGTCATATCACTTACATATTTTAAATTGAAACAATATATTATGATGCCATGCTCTACTTATTATGAATTTGGCCAAATTCCACCATTTTAAAGTCTAAATCAACATTTTTATAGATAATTCTCTAGCCATGACCGCATGATTGTAAAATACAAAAGGATTTAAAATGGGCAAAATAATATATTATGATATATGTTGTTATACTATGCTACAACATAAAATATTTTGAACATAAACTCTTACATTTTATACTACAAGTGGCATAGCACACCTTTGGTACTACAATTTAATTCCCACCTCAAATTTGATAAATCTCATCATCTAATTTATTAAACCAATATTTTTAGATTTATAATAATATAGACTATGTGGAATAATACCATAATATACTATAACATTTCAAAATAACTTATAACATCCAAAAGCACATCACAACATGCTCAAATATATGATGCTACATTATACCATAATATATGGTATTATAATATGATTTAGGTTAGGGTTTAGGGTATTTAAATCTCAAAAGTCAAGGGAAACTATCTCAAGACATTTTCTTCCACCATAACTATGTTAGATTAAGTCATTATTTAGAAATCCCCTAATGACATATTTTAAAGTGTTGTGATTTAGTTAGGTCAGTTTAGTGGTTTGTTTAGGTTTTATTTAAGGTTTAGTTAGTTTGGGTTTAGGGTTTAGGTTTGGGTTAGGGTTGTGGCTAGGTTTAGGTTTAGGGTTTAGGATTTAGGATTTAGGGTTTGTGGATTTAGGCTTGTGTTTTAGGTAGGTTTGGGTTTGTGTGGGTAGGATATAGGGTTTAGGATTTAGGGTTTAGGTTTAGAGTTTAGATTTTAGGTTTAGTGTAGGGTTTAGGGTTTAGGTTTGGGTTAAGTTTTAGTTTAGGGTTTAGGGTTTAGGTTTAGAGTTTAAGGTTTTAATAGAGAATAAATTCATATTCAATATTTATTCTTTTCAATTTCATCAACCAAGTAGAACCCAAGTTTTCTAAGATAAGCAATGACATAGATAAAAATGAGCATTGATAGACAAATTCAAAACCCTAGATAAGTAGAACCATCTCTACTATAAAGACACGCTTCATAAGCATAGATCAATAGAACGTTCTTCAATTTCTCTAGTTCCCATCAACCACCCCACCTCGAGTAGTGGGATCCGCATCATATCCCGATCTCTTGATTTGCCACCACCATGGTTGTAACCTTCATCTCTCCTCGCCTTCATAACCACCATCGATCCAACCACTACCTCCATATACACCATCACCTTCGATCCCCACCACCACTATGATAACCCGCCTGCTTCACCTCCGCTGATCTAGACTTAGTCTAGTTAACAATGATGTTCCCTACATCAAAGTTTTCCATTCTTAGGGTTTAGGTTAGTTTTGGGTTTAGCATTTAGGATTGGGGTTTAGGGTTTAGGGTAGGTTTTATGGTTTAAAGTTTAGCATTTTCTTTTGGGAAAAAGAGGAAATTTTATTACCATAAAGAAAAGGATACAATTTAAAGGGGATAAAACTCAAAGACTACCAAAGACCTATAGAAGGACCTAAAGAGAAAATGCCCTAACTAATATAAAAGATAGAAAAGCAAAAGGAAGAATGAAGAAAAGAACAACAACATCACGTAATCCCCAAGCATGTCAAAGAATCCATTTGTTTATGAGTCTTATTTTATTTTATTTTTTTAGATTTAGGTTTAGGTTTAGTTATTTTATTTTTAGTTTAGGTTTTTTGGTTTTTTATGCCTATTTTAGGTTTCATTTTTAGTTTAGGGTTAGATTATTTTTAGTTTATTTATTTTATTTAGTTAGTTTAGTTTAGTTTAGTTTATTTTATGTTTAGTTTAAGTTTTTAATTTTAGTTTAGTTTATTTTAGTTTAGGTTTAGGTTTAGTTTATTTTATGTACTTTAATTTTATTTTAGGTTTAGGTTTTTTATTTATTTGAGGGTTTCGATTTAATTTATTTATAATTAAGTTATTATTAGGTTTAGTTTTAAATTTAAGTTTTATTTAGTTTTATTTTATTTTATTTTAGGTTTATTTTATTTTAAGTTTTATTTTATTTAGGTTTTGATCACAAGGTTTATTTTATTTTGTTTAGTTTTTAGCCATTTTATCTTAGTTTTTTTTATTTTTATTTTATCTTATCTTTAGGTCCAGTTTGGTTTATGCCATTTCTCATCCATATAGCTCTAGGTATTTATTTATTTTATTTTGGCCTTTATTTAGGGGGCTTGAGGTTTTAGGGTAAAGTAGGATTATGTTTAGGTCCCAAGGCCCAGAGCTCAGGGCCCAGCTCAGGGCCTGTGGCCTGTGGCTCTTTTGTGTCCGGCTAGCATTCTCTGGCTCAGGTTATGTTGTGGCTCAGCTTAGGCCTAAGCTCATGGCTCAGTGGCCTAGAGCCCAGGATTGGTTAGGATCCACCATCAGTGGAGCTCAGTTATGGAGTGAGTTTGTGGCTCAGGGTTTGGGGTTAATTTAAGGTTTGTGGTCAGGGTTCTCAGTCTGTGGGTTTAGGGTTGTAAGCCTAGGTTTAAGGTTTAAGTTAGTTTTAGGGCTCACTGCCAGTACAGGGTTTAAGATTTGTGGGTGTAGGGTTTTGGTTTAGCTTTTTTAAGATTTTTTTGAAAAAAAAAAATTAATTAAACAAGAAGGTCTAGGTATTTATTTACTTTACTTATTTTTTTTATTTATTTTAGTTCATTTTAATCTTTCATTTTAGGTTTATTTATTATTTTTTATAGTTTAGTTTATTTATTTTAGTTTATTTTTGGTTTAGGTTTAGGTTTATGTTTATTTTATTTAGTTTTATTTTATTTTATTTTAGGTTTAGGTTTTATTTTATTTTAGTTTTAGGTGTTATTTTGTTTATTTTAGGTTTTATTTTTAGTTTAGTTTAGGTTTTAGTTTATTTTATTTTATCTCAGTTTTAGATTTTTAAATTGATTTTTTAGTTTTATTTATTTTAATTTAGTAGTTTATTTTAGTTTAGTTTTAGTTTATTTTATTTTATTTATTTTGGATTTCTTTGTTTTAGTTTAGTGGTTCAATTTTATTTTACTTATTTCAAGTTTTATTTTAGTTTATTTTAGGATTAGGTTTTATTTAGTTTTATTTTATTTTATTTTTTAGGTTTATTCAGCCTAGTTTTTATTTTATTTAGGTTTGATTTTGGTTTATTTTTATTTTAAGCCTAGTTTAGGTTTTTTTATTATTTTGATTAGTTTAATTTTAATTATTTTTTATTTATTTTGTGTCAGTCCAGTTTAGTTTTGGCTAATTTTATCATTTTATATCTTATATCTTATTTAGGTCAGATTTATTTATTTTATCTTTATTTCATCTTTATTTAGCCTAGCTCTTTTAGTTTTAGGGCTCAGGCCAGTCAGTGGTCTGGGTAGTTCTAAGATTTAGTTAGGCCCATCAGGATCTGTGGTTGTGGCCTGCGCCAGGGCTCAGGCACAAGGCCTGGCTCAGTTTCAGTCTAAGTTTAGGTTTAGCAGTGTGGCTAGGGTTTAAGGCTGACTGCCAGGGTTTTCAGTGGGCTAGTGTTTAAGCTAGCTCAGTTTTGATTTAGGTCTTAGTGTTTGGGCCTTGTGGTTTAGGGTTTTATGGTTTTGGGTTTAGGTTTCAGATTTAGATTTCATGATTGGGGTTAGGGTTTTAAAGCCTAAAATTTAGAATTTTAGGTTTCTTAATTTAGTTTACACCTTTTGTGCTCACCTGCCAAGTTTTCAGCAGGCCTAGAGTCATGATTTGTGTTAGTTTTGCCATGATTTGGTTTAGGGTAAGATTTGGTTTAGGGATTTCTGGCTTTTGGGGTTAACATTTTTTTTTAAAAAAAGCAAACCAATGGTTCAGTTTATTTTAATTTATTTTTATTTTATTTATTTATTTATTTCTTTCATTTAGGTTTATTTATTATTTTATTTAGTTTAGTTTATTTACTTTGGTTTTTTATTTTAGTTTATTTTGGTTTATGTTTATTTTTAATTAGTTTTAATTTTATTTTTTAGGTTTTGTTTTTTTAATTTTAAGTTTAGCTAGGTTTATTTTATTTTTTTTAGGTTTTAAGTTCTGTGTTTTTATTTTAGTTTATTTTGTTTCATGTTAGTTTTAGTTTAGGTTTATGTTTAGTTTATTCATTTTATTGAGTTTATGGTTAGGTTTAGTTTATTTTAGGTTTAGGTTTAGATTTTATTTATTTTAGTTTACTTTATTTTATTTTAGATGGTTTATTTTAAATTGTTTATTTGGGATTTAGGTTTGTTTTAGTTTAGGTTTAGGTTTTATTTTTTTATTTATTTTAAGTTTATTTTTTATTTTAAAGTTTTATTTACTTTATATTTTATTTTATTTTAGGTTTATTTTATCTCATTTCACGCTTAATTTTATTTTATTTAAGTTTTTATTTTTTTTTTTTATTTTATTTTTTTAGTTTAGTTTAGGTTTTATTAATTTTTTTATCTTTTAAAATTTTATTTTATTTTATATTTTTTTTTTGGTTTAGTTTTATTTAGGTTTAGGTTTTAGTTTATGTTTAGTTTTAGTTTATTTTATTTTATTTTATCTAATTTAGTTTAGTATTTTATTTTATTTTTTGGTCATTTAGAGATTAGCTAAGTTTAGGGCTCAGGAGTGGTCATGGTTGGTGGGGTTGGATTTTCAGGTCTTGTGGTAGTTTTCATGGCCTGGGTGGGTACAGGTCTGTGGATGGTAGGGCTCAGTGGTAATTAGGGTTCAGGCTCAGTGGTCAGAGTTTTATCTTAATTCTATTTATAAAAAATAAGTTAAGAGGTATGTATTTATTTAGATTTATTTATTTTAGTTTATTTTATTTTATTTTACTTAGATATTTTTATTTTATTTATTAGTTTATATTTTATTTATTTTAATAAGTTTATTATCTTAGTTTATTTTATGTTTAGATTTGTGGATGTTTGGTAGTCATTTTTTATTAGGTTTTATTTTAGTATTTATCTTAGCTAGTTTTTATTTTATTTTATTAAGGTTTAGGTTTTTTTTGTTTTAGTTTATGTTTAGGTTTTATTATTTTTAACTTTAGGTTTTATTTTTAGATTTATTTTAAGTTTAGTTTTGACCTACTTTTTATTTTATTTATTTTAGTTTATTTTATTTTTATTTTAGGTTTAGTTTTATTTATTTTAGGTTTTATTTTTATTTTAGTTTTTTTTTTATTTATTTATTTTTAGTTTTTAATTTTATTTTATTTCTTTAGTAGTTTATGTTTAAGCTAGTTTGGGTTTAGTTGGGGTTTGTGGGTTTAGTTTATTTTAGGGTTTAAGGTGTGTTTGTGGTTGGGGTTTGGGGTTTAGGTTTTAGAGTGGTTTAGGGTTTAGGGTCTTGGGGTTTAGGGTTGGGGGTTTAGGTTTTAGTCCAGGGTCTGTGGTTTTAGTTTTTTAATTTTTAATAGAGACCAAATTCATTCAACTTTCTTCTTTGATTTCATCAACCAAGTAACACACCAAGTTTTCTAAGCCACAAGTGATGACATAGATAAAAAATGAGCATTTGAGTAGATAAAACCCTAGATAACTAGAACCTTCTCATCAGAATAAAGAGTTCCATATGCAATTTCTTAGTTTGCATCGAACCACCCCACCTCTCAAGTAGGATCCACCATCATGTCCTCGATCTCATCCTCCACCACCACAATCAGAACCTCTCGTTGTTCCTCCCGCCTCCATAGTGACAACTACTGCCACCACCTCCATATCCACCAAGACTCTCATCCCCAACCACCACGATAAGACGCTTCACCTTCTGCTCCACTTCCTGATCTAGACCGCTAACAATAATGTTCTTGCCAAGGTTCCCATTCTTTTCTTTTAGTTTAGGTTTATTAGGTTTTGGGTTTAAGTTTTTTAATTTATTTAGTTACTTTAGGTTTAACTTTATGCTAGGGGTTTAGGGTTTAAGGTTTAGGTTAGGTTTATGGTTTAGGGTTTAGGGTTTAGATTTAATTTAGGGTTTAAGGTTTAGGGTTTAAGGTTTTAGGGTTTAGAGTTTAGGGTTCAAGTTTAAGTTCTAGGTTCAAGTTTTAGTTTAGGGTTTAGGGTTTAAGGTTTTTTTTAATAGAGAACAAATTCAGATTCAACATTTCTTCTTTCATTTTCATCAAATTAGTAACACAAAGTTTTCTAAGATAGATGACAAAGATAAAAAATGAGCAAACATAATACAGCCACAAAACAAAGTCAAAACAACAAGGCCAATGAAGCCACAAAGGAAAGCAACAACTACACCTAAAACCAAATCAGCCCAACCAAAAAAAGTAAAGAGAATGAAGAGAAGAAAACCAACATCTCATCAAGAGAAGGCACCCAAAAACTAAGAAGCTTAATGATGCCAACCACAAAGCCACCAAAGGAAAACAAACCAACCAACCAAAACCCAAAGAATAAGCCTACAAGATACCACATTAAAAGTAGAGTAGCTAACGAGAATAGGGACAACCAAAACAAAGCCAACATTCCAACCTATAAAGTACAAGAAAATACAAGAACATACCCAAGAAAGAACAGAGCCAATATAATCGAAAGCAAACCAAAACTACCATAAGCTCCCAAGTAGAAGCCCCAAGAAAACCAATGATAGAAAAGAAAAAAGAAGAAAATTAAGAAAATCTAACATAAGACAAACCAGATTTTTCTAAATTAGACCTCTTAATTGCTTAATATGCATTGGTAAATAAAGTAAAATAAAAAATTAAACCCCAAACTAACTAAGAAATCTGACAAGCATTACCTTCTTGAAATATGAGTAACTTTAAAAGAAAGTTTAGAGATATTAGCTTTAATAATTCTAATTAAATAAAAATCTCAAAGATACGCTTATGGTTAGAATTGATCATAGCAACAAACCATCTCAACATCGATTCAACCAAATAGTATGAAAATTTCTATCCAAACAAAGCTTAAGAGCATTATGATAAACATCCATCAATTCAATAAATAATAGAATTAATAGAGAGAGGAGTGGAAAAGCCAAGATAATATTCCTGATTATTCCTAAAAATTCCACCACAACCAAATTGTTATGTGCCAGAGCCAATATTAATTTTAATACAACAATCAAGAGGCTTAACCCAATGAATAATTTTATAACCTGAGACGAGTCAATAAAGAAACCGATACCCAATTTAGAGGCAATAAACATGCAACCTCTAAAATTAGTACCACTAAGAAGAGCCTTTTATGTAAAGAAAAATCTTTTCTTTAGTCCTAATAATAATCCTCTTATGATTCATTACAATTATGATGTTTATCATCAGCTATTAAGCCATCACAATTTTGATATGCCCTTTAATAGTATTAAGAAAATAAGAGTCGTGAAGTTTCATTAAAGTTAAATTACCATTAAAATAATTTAACTTAAATAAATCCTTATACCAACCCCAAACTTTAGAGGCAATGGCACCATAACAAAACATGACTAACATTCTTAATAAGAAAGCAACACATAAATTTATAGGGTAGATAAAAAACCTTGTCCAAAATTAAAGAGTCAACAACAATATAATCCCTTAAAATTCTCCACACAAGAATAATAAGAAGTAGAAATAATATTATTTCAATTTATAAAGAAAATAGAGAAGAGGATTTTAACTCGATATGGTGCCAAGTATCTTTAAAAGAAAATTCTCCATTACTAGAAATTTTGAAAAGAATTTGATCTGAGAAATACCATCAATAAATATATTGATCAAGTATTATTAATGAAATCAGAATCAAATCATTAAAAAGAAAGAAAATTCCAATCACCATTATAAATAAAATGACTAACTTTCAAAGAAGAAGTAGAGTATTCAACAAAGAATCAATGGAAAAGTCCCCATCCAATTATCTTGCCAAAAGAAAGAAGAACCATTATTAATACCTCAAAAAATGAAAGGTTCCTCATTCCATTTAATATCACGGCTTCCAAACAATAGAATCACCATGTTTATAATTGCAAATTAAAGAATGCTTACCTTTTCAATATTTAAAATTCATGAATTTAGCCCAAAGACTTTCATTTCTAAAATTCCATGAAAGTTTATAAGAAAACATTGAGGAATCCATCAAAGATCTATACCCAATACACTTTCATAAATAGTACCACACATATTAGACCAAGAAGTCCAATGAAACCTTTCACAATATTTAGAGCCCCAAAAAAACTTATTAAAAATTCTTTCTAGATAAGAACAAGATAATTAGGAACAATATTAAGAAATAAGTAAAAAGGAAGAGAGTAAAGAATACTTTTAATAACAATTAATCTACCACCAAAGTATAAGATATGAAATTCAAGGTGGAAATTTTATTTTGAATATTAATTACCTCATCAAAAGATGGGGTCTCATTTGCACAATATAAATGAGAGCCTAAATATTTAATAGAAGATTTTGATGAGAAAACTAGTAATATCCTTAATTTTATTAATTCTTTGATCAAAATAGTAGAAGTAATAAAACAACTTTTATGATCAGAATCACAAGGTCACTTTCCTTTTCAAATTTTATAAATAAGAACAATAAAAATGCTAGTAAAATATTTAAGAATATAATTCCATTGAAAAATCCTTAACAAAGATTAACAAGATCAACTTTAAAAATAAACCAAGCTTTTGAAAGAATAAAGTAGTAACCATCCGCCCTACAATGTAATCAACATTCATACCATTATGAATATTAAAAATTTCCTCATGAGAAGGAGCAACCAAGCACTCATTATTCCTTATGTATTATAGATAAAGAGATAGGATTAGATAAAAGCTCAAGTTGATAGTTTTATTTAAAATATTTTATAGAAACTAATAGTAGAAGAGAATATAACCCTTTTTCAAGCAAATAACCACCCAAATTCTTGATTTTATGAATGCAACCAAGAACACGCCTTTTCATTACCAAAGCATGAAAATATTTAGTGTTTCTTTCCCTAGAAAAAATGCTTAGAGGCAGCTTTTTGCTTCAATATGTCTCCCTATCTTGAAACTTCATCGATTATCTTTAGCTTCAAAGATGGTTAAACTAAAAAAGAATCAAGAATAACCAATTCTTCCAAACCTTTCAACCTTTGTTCCATATTTATGATATTATCAAAAAAAATTTTAAAGTAGTTTATGTTCCACCAGTGATATTATGCTTAAGCCTTGTGTTTAAGCAAAATCTCATCATACCAAATGCATAATCATCAAGAAAGAGGAGCACAATAATCATAAGCAATAACAACAATAAAAAACTTTTATCTTCTAACCACATTTTGAAAATAAAAATTTTAATGACATTATTATTAATAGAATCCTTAATAGAAATCAAAAAAAGGAGCATGATTCAAGAGAGTTATACCATGATTCTCCATCAAGATAATGGCCAAAAATTTAGCCAATAATTATTAAATAAGGAAAAATTAGTTTAGTTAGTAGTTTATTAATATTATTAGGGTTTATTTTAGGTTTACTTTGTTTTATTAGTTAGTTTAGTTTTGAGATTAGTTTCTTAATTTTAGGTTTTAATTAGTTTAGTTTTATCAGTTTAGTTAATAGTTTAGTTTAGTTAGTTATTTTATTAGTTTAGTTGGTTTTAATTAGTTTTTAGGGTTTAGTTAGTTTTAATTAGGTTTTATTTAGCCTTAGCTATTAGTTTGGTTTATTAGGTTTTTAGTTTAGTTATTTTAGCTCCTAGTTTAATTTGGCTTTAGTTAGCCTAGTTGGTCATTAGGGTTTTTCATTTTAGCCATAGCCTAGCTGTCTGTCTAGTCAATAGTCAATCATCATTAGCCTAGTTTGGCTCTACTAAATAGCTCAGCCTCCTTAGCCTCATAACTCATCAGCCAGTCAGAGCCCAGTCCATAGCTAGGCCTCTATAATCAGTCTTAATAGTCTCTTGGCCTGACAGTCTTAGCCTAGTCATTAGCCCAATCATGAGCCATGTCATGGCCCAGGCCCAGTGGCTCAGCCTAGTGGGCCTGGCTCAAGCTCAGTGGCCCAGTGGCCTTATCCAGGCCTGTATTCAGGCCCAGTCTGTGGCTCAGCCCAGGGCCTATAGCCTAGCCTAGTTTATCATTAAATAGCCTCAATATAGCCCAAGCCTATGGGGCCCAGGGCCCAGGGCCTCAGTTATTGTTAGCATAGCCTTAGCCTAGGCCTTAGCCTATTAGCCTAGTCATTTAGTCTAACTAGTTAGCTTCATTAAGTAGCTCAATCTTTAGTTAGCCTGTTTAGCTCAGCAGCATCATTAGCTGTTTAACTGGCAGCCTATCATACTAGCCTAGTCCTTAGTCATAGTTACAATCATCACTTAGCCTTAATTAGCATATAATCTAGCCAGCCTAATTCAGCTCATAGCTATCAGTCTTGGCCTAGCCTAGCTTATCAGCTCATTTAGTGGCCTTAGCTTTATTTAGCTATTTAGTTACCAGGCTTGTGGCCCAGGCCTAGTTACTAGGGCCTAGTCATTTTAGCCTTTTATTTCAGTAGTCAGTATTAGTTAGTCATGTCATTAGCTCATTAGTCTTAGCCTTATAGTTTTAGTTAATAGCCTAGTCAGCTAGTCATTAACCTTTTAGGCTTTAGGCTTTAGCTGTCTTTGCACAGTTTATTTAGTCAGCTCAGTACAGTCCTCACTCAGCCTTGGGTCTTAGTTTATTATCAGCCTATAGCCATTGTCAGTCAGCTCACCTAGTTAGCTTATTCCAGTTTGTAGTCTTAGCCATTAGCCAATATCATCATCTGTTATCACTTTAGCCTTTTGGGCCCAGTGGCCCAGCCAGGGCCCAGTGGCCCAATCAGAGTTAGGCCATTATTTTTATTTAGCCTTAGCCATTACTAGCCTTTAGTTCTTTAACCATTAGTCAGTCATTATTTTGGCTCAGGTCACTTGTCTTAGCTTTAGCCTATCAGTAGTTAGTTATCTTTACTCCTTAGCCTTAGCTATTTATCACTTTAGCCTAAGTTAGCCAGTTAGTTTAGCTTTAGCTGGTCTTAGCTTCATTTGGGCCTTAATTAGCCTTTTACTAGTAGCTCCTTAATTCCATTAATTATTAGCCTTTATCAGCTATTAGCTTTTAGATATTAGTAGTATTTCAGTTTACTATTTATTTTATTATTAGGCTTAGTTTTAGTTGCTTAGTTTACATTTATAGCCTATTTTTTAGCATTTTATGCTTAGCTCATTTTGTGCTTTTAGTCATTAATAGTTTCATTATTATAGTCTATTCTCATTAATCTAGGCTTATTTATTAGCTCATTTTAGGCCATTAGTCTTAGTATTTAGTTTTTAGCCTAGTTTAGTCTAGTTTAGTTTCAGTTTCATTAGTTAGTTATTTAGTCAGTTATTTTAGTTCTTAGTTTAGTCAGCTTTTATTAGTTTAATTTATTTATTTATTTAGCTATCTCATTAGTTTAGTTTAGTCCATTTAACTTAGTTAATTAGCCTAGCTCTAGATTAATTTAGTCATTGGCCTAGTTTATTTAGCTCAGGTTTATTTAGTTACCATTAGTTATTAGTCAGTCTTAGCCTAGACAGATAGTTTTAGCTCTTTAATCATTACTATCACTATTTAGTCATTTATATAGTCAGTTATCTGCCTAGTCTTACTCTCCAGGGTCCTAGCCTTAGCTCTAGCTATTTAATTAACTTAATCATCTCAGTCTTAGCTAGCCAATCAGCCTAGTGGCCTAGCTCAGCTCATCAGTCATTTAGCCACCAGTCTTAGCCTGGCCAGCCTTAGGGCCTAGCGCCTTAATCATTTTAGTCTTAGCTTAGCCTAGCTAGTTAGCCATTAGCCCATTAGTCTTTAGTCATCATCAGCTCAGCTCAGTGGCCTAGCCTAGCCTATTTAGCTTAGGCCTGTGGCCTCTGCCTTTAGCTTAGTCCTATTGTCTGGCCTGTGGCTTAGTCCTATATTATTAGCTTCTCTTTCACCAGCCAGACAGTTAGTATTGCCTTATCATTAGCTAGCCTAATTACAGTCAGTCAGTTTATTAGTCTTTAGCTCATTAGTTATTTTAGTTTAGCTATTTCAGTCTTTAATCTCATTGGCTAGTTTCTTTAGCCTAATCATTTTAGTCTTTAGCCATTAATTAGTTTTAGGGTTTCAGTTTTAGTAAGTTTTAACCACAGCTTAGTTTTAAGCTCATGGATCTTTCATTTGTGGTAGTTAGTTTTAGCTTTTTATCATTTACTTTAGTTACTTAATCTAGTTAGTTTAGTTATTTTAGTTTATTTAGTTTAATTGTCATTAGTTAGTTACTAATTATTCTTAGTTATTATTAATTTTGGGCTCATAGTAGCTCTATTCAGTTATTTAGTTTTATTATTAGTTTTAGCTATTTATTATTACTTATTACTAATTATTTTAGTTTCATATTTATTAGTCAAATAGGGCTTAGTTTATAAGCTAGCTATTATCATTTACTCTACTTTTATTAGTTTCTTATTAGTTTTAGCTCATTTTAGAATTAGCTTCAATCTAAGTTTTACTGGCCTTATTAGCTGTTTAGTTTTACCTTAGTTATTCTTAGCCTAGTTTATCTTTTAGTTTTATTAGCCTAGTTTAGTTTTAGTTTAGTTATTTATTTTTAGTTTTATTAATTTACCTTTTAGTTTATTTATTGGGCCATTATTAATTTTTAGCTATTAATCTTGTTTTGGCTCAGCTAGTTTAGTTAATCATTTCCAGATTTAGTTTTATTTATTATTAATGTTTCAGTTTAGGCTCATAGTTTTAGTTTAATTAGTCATTAATTAGTTATTTATTAGTTTAGGCTTTAGTTTTGTGCCTTTTTAGTTATTGGCTTATATTATTGCCTATTAGCCTAGTCTTTATAACCTTTATTAGCCTAGCTCATTAGTTAATATTATTTTATTCTCTTAGCTTATTATTTTATTTTATTAGTTTTAATATTTAGTTAGTTAATTAGTTTTAGTTACTAGTTTTAGTTATTAGGCTTATTATTTAGTTAGTCTTAGTTGGCCAGTTAGTTTATTATTACTTTGGTTTGTATTTAGGCCTAGCCTAGTCATTATTAGCCTAGCCTTAGTTTAATTACAGTTTCAGTTTAGGCTAGTTTTGCCTTTATTAGTCATTAGTTATTAGTATTTATTTATCACTAGCCTAGTCTTTGTGCCTTTAGCTGACAGTTATTACTTATTGCTTCATTAGCCTAGTTTATTAATCAGTAAGCCTTATTACATTATTATTATTTTATTTTAGCTTATTAGTCTTTATTTATTAGTTTTTATTAATTTGTTAATTGTTTAATCAGTTTACTATTTATTAAGCCTAGTTATTAGTTAGTTAGTTAGTTTTATTATTTGCCTATTAGTTTCAGTTATTTATTTTAAATTTTATTACTTTTATTATTATTAGTTTAAATTATTATTTAATCTCACTTTAGTTTGTATTTCTATTTAGTTTATTTTAGCTCTATATTTTATTGGCCTAGTTAGTTTTAGTTAATATTTTTATTCTTTTTAGTTTTCATTTTAGTTTTATTTTAATTAGTTATTACTAGTTGTATTGTGGATTTAGTTTTAATTTAGTTTAGTTAGTTTATTTTCCTTTAGTTTCTTATTTGTTATATTTTAGTTTATTACTAGTTTAGATTTGGGTTTAGTTTTTACTTTTAGTTTAGTTAGTTTCTTACTTAACATTAATCATTTTAGTCATTTGTAGCCTTAGTTTTATTAGCTATTTTAGGTCTGGGGTTTAAGCTTTAGCTTCAGTTGTGGGCCTGTGTCCGTGGTCCTATTAGCTTACTTTATAGTTAATCAGTTAGTTAGTTAGGTTTAGTTAGTCATTAGGTCTTATTAGCTCATTAGTTTATTATCCATTAATTTATTTAGTTTACTTTAATTAGATAATATTAGTTTAGTTATTCTATAATTAATCTTTTAGTCTTTATTTTAGTTTACCTAGTTTAGCTCTATTATCAGTTTATGTTTAGTTATTAAGTCAATAGTTTTTAGTTTTATTACTTAGTTTATTAGTTAGTTTTAGCCTTTCTGTTCTTATTAGTTTAGTTTTACTATTAATATTAGCCTTTATTTAGCTTTATTATTTAGTCTTTATCTAGTTAGAGTGGTATAGCTAGTTATTTAATCATTTAGCCTAGTTTTAATCAATAGTCATCATTTAGTCAGCCTAGTCTTAGGGCTCTTTTAATTAGCCCAGGCTCAGCTAGGCTCAGCTCAGCCTAGCCTACCAGTCAATAGCTCAGCTTTAGTCACCAGCCTGTGGCTTAGCCCAGTGACAGGCCCATGCTCAGCTCATTAGCTTAGTCAGGGCCTTGTGGCCTGGCCTTTAGCTTCCTTGGCTTATTATTATCATTACTAACCATTCTTTTATTATCAATAGCTTCCATTAGCTATAGCTATCATTTAGCCTAGCTAATAGTCAGTCTTAGCCTTAGTCTTAAATTTTAGCTCACTAGCCTAGGCCATTTTAGCCTATTATTAACTCAACATTAGCCTAATCATTTAGCCCAGCCTAGCTCAGGGCTGCTCATTAATCTAGCTAGCCTAGGGCCTTAGCTCAGGTCAGCTCATGCCCATCTTATCTTATTAGCATTAGTCAGCCACCAGTCATTCAGCTCAGGGCCCAGCTCAGCTCAGCTCAGTGGCCCAGTGGCCTTTAGCCTTCTGTCATTAGTCATTAGCTCAGGGCCTGTGGCCTTTCAGCCTTACTCATTTTGCCTAGCTCATGGCTAGTTATTCATTAGTCTAGAGATCCATTAATCTAGTCTTATTATATTATTTAGCCTAAGCCTTAAATTATCATCTTTAGCCTTAATTTAGCTACTACATTAGCCATTTATCAAGCTTTATCATTCAGTTTTACTCTTATCAAGCCTAGCTCTTAGATGGGCCCAGCTTCAGTGGCTCAGTTAGCTAGTTTTTAGCTCATTAGTTTATTAGCTCTTTATTATTTATTAGTTATTACTTGTTACTAATTAACAGCTCAGTTTAGGCTTTACTTTTATTACCTATTAATCATCATTAGTCATTATTACCTTAGCTTTATTAGCTCTTTCATTTAATTACTTTCTCTTATCAGCTCATTTAGTTTGGTGGGCCTAGGTCCTGATTTTTTATAGATTTAGTTTCATCTTTTTATGGCTCAGGGCCTAGGCTCAGATGGGCTCAGTCCAAGCTTTTTGTTTAGCTTAATATGTCAATAGTTAGTTATTGCCTTTATTAGCCCAGCCTATTAGTTAGTCTAGGCCTTTAGTTTAATCTCATTATTAGTTTACTATTTATTATTAGTTTATTTTATTTTAGCCATTAGTTTGGGTTTAGCCTAGTTAGCCTAGTTTAGTTTTTTCAGTTTTATTTGGGCCTAGTTTCATTTGGCTTAGCTCATTTTACTATTACATTATTTTAGTCTAGTTTTAGTTATTTAGTGATTGGGCTTAGTTTATTATTTAGTGTAGTCATCTTAGCCTAGGCCCAGCTTTCATTCTTTGAAGCTCTTAGTCTTAGCCAGTCATGGATCAGGCCCAGTCCTAATTCAATCATCATTAGCCTAGCTCCTTAACAGTCTTAGCTTAACTTTCAGCCACCAGGCCAGTGCCTATACTAGCCAGCTCTGGCCTGAGTAGTCTGTGCAGCTTTAGCCATTACAGCTTCCTAGCCTTAGCTCATCTTAGCTCACTAGGTCTCTGGCCTCATGCTCCTAAATTAGCCTTAGCCTTTAATCCAGTCACTACCTGCCCAGGCTCAGGGCTCAGGCCCAGGTCATCAGCTCAGCTGCACTCAGTCACCTTAGCTCCCGCTAGCCTATTGGCCTCCATCTTTAATTCTTAATCAATTAGCTCATTCTAGTTTACTTTCAGTTTTCATTCTTTAGTCCATCAGCCTATCAGCCTAGTCATTGACCTTAGCTCAAATTAGTCTATTAGCCTAATCAGCTCAGTGTGCAGGTCTCAATCTCAGTCTTAGCCTAGTAGCCTAGACAGCCTAGCCTTGAGCAGGGCTCTAGCCTTAGCCTTTCAGCCTAGCTCAGGCCTAGTTCTTTATTAGCTCCTTTAGCCTAGCCTACTATCACCAGCTTCCATTTAGGGCACTCAGCTTCGGGCCTAGTCATTATCATTTTATAGCTCCACCTATCAGCCTAGGGCTCCCAGGCCTATGCCTAGGCTCAGGCTTGAAGCCTAGGGCCCATCTTCATCAGATCTTAGTCCAGCTCAGCTCATCGGGCCAGGCATGGGCCTAATCCCTTTAGCCTTAATAGCTCAGCAGCTCCTAGCCTAGGCCTTAGCTGGGCTCAGTCATCTAAAGAGGCTCAGCCAGCCAGGTCACTGCCAGCCTAATGCCCATGGCTCAGGCCTAGCTGACCTTAGCCTTGGGCTCAGGGCTCAGACTGAGCCCTATCAGGCCTCATGGCCCATGCCTCAGCTCAGTGGCCTTGGGCCCTAGGCTTTCAGTCATCAGCCTAGCTATTAGCCTTAGCTTTAGCTATCTATTCTTGTCTAGCCTTTATTAGCTAGTTTCATTGCCTAGGTCTTTATTGTATTGATCTATTATCTGGCTCTTATTATTGTAGCCTAATCATTGTGCCGCTAGGTTTCATGCTCAGTTTTATTTAATATTTGGCTATGCATGCTTCATCATCCAGCCTAGTTAGCTTAGGTCTTTACTTACTCAGCTGCCTAGTTGTAGCTCATTAGCTGGGGCTCTCCTTTAGGATTAGGCTTTTAAGCTTCAGGCCTTAGCTAGTTCTTAGAACCCAATTTATTATCAATCCATTAGCCTATGCTGCCCAGGCTCTCAGGCTTCAGTGTTTAGCCAAAGCCAGGCTAGCTCTTAGTTACTCATTTTATTTAGTTTTATCTTTAGCCTAATCTCAGTTTAGCTCATTAGCTCATTGAGTTAGTTTAAATTATCTATTTTGAAGTCAAACAGTTTTAGCTTCAGTTAGCTTTCAGCTCTTAGTTGGCCATTAATTAGTCTTGGCTCTAGCTAGTTGGCCAGTTAATAGTCTTTAGGTCAGATTAGTTATTAGTTTAGCCATACATCTTATTAGCTTAGTTTAGTTTTAGCCTTTTAGTTCTCTTTGGTTTTAGTTTGGTTTTATCAGTTAGCTTTAGTTAGTTTTGCCTCAGTTAGTTTTATTTTTCAATAGCTCAGCTCTGGTTAGCTGTTAAATCAGTTTGTTATTCAGCCTAGCTTATTATCTTTAGATAGCTCTGGGTTACAAGCTAGTCTTAGTTTAGCTAATCAGGCTTTATAGCTCAGGATTTTAGTGGCTTGTGCCTAGTTTAGTTTCATTCATTTAGCTATTATGCCTGGTCTCAGCCAGTGTTAGCTCAGTTGTGGCCTAGGGTTTAGGCTTCAGGCCTGTGCATACCAACTAGTTATTATTAATCTTAGTTTAGTTTAATTAGTCAATTATTAGTTTGTGTCATAGTTTATTAGTAGGCATTTGGCTCTTAGCTAAGTTTTAGTTAGTTATTTATTATTAGCTATTAGTTTAATTCTTAGTTATTTCCATTTGTCATTTAATCACCACTTTTTAATCATTAATCTTTATTAGGTCTTAGCCATTGGTTTAGGTTTTCCAGCCTAGTTAGTTTATTAGTCTTAGGGCCTAGTTTAAATCATTAGTTTGCCTAATTAGTCTATTAGCTTTGTTAGTTTAGTTTATTATTTTTTTATTTAGTTTAGTTTCATTTAGCTTAGTTTCAGTTTTAGTTTTAGCTTTGTTACCAATTTTAGCTATTACAAATTCATTAGTTTAGGCTTTTGGCTCATGGTTTAGGTTTAGCTATAGCAGTAACTTTGTGTTTTAGTTAGATCAGTGCCTAGTTTGTGGCCTAACATTTGTGATTTAAGCTTCATTAGCCTAGCCAATCACTTGTGGCCTAGTTTAGTGATCAGTTTATTTAATTAATTAATCAGTTTTAGCTTTATTAGTTAGTTTTTAGTTTATTTTGGGCCTAGTTTAGCCTAGTTAGTCATTTTAAGTTTTAGGGTTTCAAATTAGGTTTATTTAGCTTTAGTTTTAGTTTGTTTTAGGCCTGTTTAGGGTTTGTGCTCAGTTTCAAATTTTAGCTCAGATCAGGCCTTTATTTGTCAGGCCTAGTTTAGGCCTGTTAAGCCTATAGGCCTAGGGCTCAGTGTCTTTCAGCCTTAGGTCTTTAGCCAGGTCATTATCTTAGCCATTAAGCAATAGCTCTGTGCTCTAGGTCAGGGTGGCTAGTGCTTCCATGATCATTTAAATTAACCCTAGCCTAGCTAGCTTAGCCAGTAGTCCGTAAGCTCATTATTGTCTTTATTAGGGCCTGGGGCCCATCTTGGCTCATTGCCTATTTTAGGTTTAGCTGTCATTATTTATTTATTTAGTTTGGCAGCCTTATCACTTTAGATCTTATCTAAGGCCTGGTGGCTCAGTTCTTTATTTTATTTTATTTTAGTCTGGCTCTTTAGGTCTCAGGTTCCATTTTATTTTATTTTATTGCCTTTATCTTTGTGCTATTTAGGTCTTTTATTTTATTTTATTTGATCTTTAGGTTTTATTTTATTTCTTTAGTTCTTTTTATTTTATTTTAGATTTTTTATCCAGTATTTTATCTTAGTTTTAGTTTTCAGTTTTATTTATTTTATTTTAGATATTTTATTTTATTTTATTTTACTTTAGGTTTAGGTTTAGGTTTTTAGTTTTATTTTATGTTATTTTATTTTATTTAAGTTTTATTTTTTTATTTATTTTATTTTGTTTTATTTAGCTCGATTTAGGTTTTGTGATTTGTAGTTAGGTATTTTAGTTGAGTTTTTTTTATTTAGTTTTATTTAGGATTTTACTATTTTATTTAGTGAGCCTTTTAGTTTATTTTAGGATTTAGTTTTTAAGGTCTGTGGTTTGTTTCATTTAGGATTTAGTTTATCATTTTATTTTTTTTAAGTGTTAGTTTATTTTATTTTTTATTTGCTAGTTTATTTTATTATATTTCATTATTTAGTTTATTTTATTTTTTATTTAGTTAGTTTATTTATTTTAGTTTATTTATTTTATTTTAATTTTATTTTATTTTATTTTTATTTTAATTTGGTTTTATTTAGTTTTTTTATATTTAATTTTGGTTTATTTTTATTTTATTATTTAGGTAGGTTTTAATTTATTTTATTTTTTTTATTATTTCATTTTTATTTAGGTTTTAGGTTTATCTATTTTTTAGTTTAGTAGGTTTAATTTTTATTTTATTTTTTTATTATTTAGTTTGTGCCTAGGTTTTTTTTAATTTTATTTATTTTTTATATTTATTTTAGGTTTTATTTAATTCATGTTTTTTAGTTTTAGTTTAGCTTTTAATTTAGGGTGTGGTAGGTTTGAGGCTCATGGTTTAGGATTAGGGTGTAGGTTTTATGGCTCAGATTTTGGTCCAGTGCCTAGGGTTTGTGCAGTGGCTCAGGTTTAAAGTTTGCTTTAAGGCTTTAGGGTTATGTGCCTAGGGTTGTCATTTAGGGTTTAGGGTTAGGGTTTTATATTTTATCTTTTCCTGATTTAGGTAGGTTTAGTTTAATTTAGCATATTTTTAGGTTTATTTTAGTTTATTTAAAACAATTAGTATATTTTTTATATTTATTTAAGTTTATTTTATTTATTTAGTTTAGTTAATTTATTTTAGGTTTATTAATTTTAGTTTAGGTTTTTTATTTTAGTTTATTTAGTTTAGGTTTAGGTTTTATTTATTTTAGTTTAGTTTCTTTTAGCTTTGGTTTAGGTTTATTTTATCTTGATTTTATTTTAAGTTTTTTTTTGGGTTTTGTTTTATTATTTATTTATTTTAAGCATTTCTTTAGGTTTAGGTTTTACATAGTTTTATTTTAACCAATTTTAGGTTTATTTTATTTTTATTTTATTAGTTAAGGTTTTTTATTTATTTATTTTAGTTTTTATTTTTTTAATTATTTTCTTTTAGGTTTAGTTTATGTTTAGGTTTATTTCTATTTTAGTTTAGTTTTATTTTATTTTATTTTTTATTTTATTTTGGTTTAAGTTTTTAATTTTTTATTTTACATTTTATTTAGTCAGGTCTAGCTTTTATCTTTTAGGGTTTAGGGTTTCTCAAATTAGTTGAAAGTTTTGGGTTTAGGGTTTAGCTGGGGTTCATGGTTTAGGGGTTTAGAAATTAGGATTTAGTGTTTAGTTATGGGTTTCGCTTAGGGCTTAGTTTTAGGGTTTAGGTTTTATTTAGGGTTTTAGGGTTTAGGTTTTAGGGTTTTAGGGTTTAGGGTTTAGGGTTTTATAGTTTAGGGTTTAAGGTTGAGGGTTTAAGTTTTGGCCTAGGTTTAGGTTTTAGTTTAAGGTTTAGGGTTTTGGTTTTTTTAGAAGAGAATAAATTCAAATGCAACATTTCTTCTTTTAAATTTCATCAACCAAGAAACATACCAAGTTTTCTAGACACGATGACATAGATAAAAAATGTGCACGATATAAAGTCAAAAATCCAAGATAACTAGAATCATCTCAGAAAGACACAGCCCATAAGTATTAGATCGATCGCTTTCTCCCTTATTTCCCATCAACTCAGGGCCTCGAGTAGGGATCCACCATCATATGCCTGATCTCTATGTCCACCACCACCATGCTTGTAACCTTCGTCACCCTCCTCCCATCTCCATAGCTACCAATGCTCGACCACAACCTCCATATCCACTAGCACCTCCCATCCCCCACCTTTGTGATAACTACCTCTTTGCCTCCACTACCATATCTAGAATGAGCATGGTAGATGATGATGCTCGCCATCAAGGCTATGCCCATTCTTAGGGTTTAGGTATAGGTTTAAAGGTTAATGTTTAGGGTTTAGGTTTATTTTTAATATATTTAGTTACTATATGTTTAGGTTTAGGGGTTTAGGGTTTAGAGTTTAGGGATTAGGGTTTAGGGTTTAGAGTTTAGGGTTTAGAGTTTAAGGTTAGGGTTGTATGGGTAAGGTTTAGTTTTTATGGTTTAGGATTTGTGGTTTTGGGTTTAAGGTTTAGGCTTTAGGCAGGTTCAAGGTTGTAGGTTTAGGGTTTTGGGTTTATTTTAGGGTTTAGGTTTTAATCATTTTCTTTTAAAGAAAAAAATTAAGTAAACCCGGTAGGTTTAGGTTTATTTAGTTTATTTTATTTATATTAATTTATTTTATTTTTAATTTTTAATTTTGTTTATTTTTTTATTTTATTTAGTTGGTTTATTTATTTTAGGTTAATTTATTTTAGTTTAGGTTTATTTATTTTGGTTTATTTTTAGGTTTAGGTTTAGTTTTATATTTACTTTTTAGTTAAGTTTTATTTTTAGTTTATATTTTAGGTTTAGGTTTTAGTTTTTATTTTTTAGGTTTAGTTTAGGTTTTATTTTACTATTTTAGGTTTAGGTTTTAAGTTTTGCTTTTAGGTTTATTTTTTATTTTTTAGTTTAGGCTTAAGTTTATTTTTAGTTTATTTTATTTTATTTAATTTAGGGTTTAGTTTTATTTATTTTATTTACTTATTTTAGTTTAGGTTTAGGTTTATTTTATTTTGTTTATTTTAGGTTTAGGTTTTAATTTTTAGTTTAGGGTTTAGGTTTTATTTTATATTTATTTTATGTTTAATTTTAGGTTTAGGATTTTATTTAGTTTTTTATTTATTGTAATTTAGGTTTATTTTATTTTTTTATTTTACATTTAGTTTTATTTTATTTATTATTTATCTTTAATTTTATTTTATTTTTAGTTTAGTTTAGGTTTTTATTTATTTTATTTTATATTAGTTTTATTTTATTTTATTTTATTTTTTTAAGTTTAGGTTCAAGTTTAGTATTTAGTTTTGGTTTTATTTTATTTAAGTTTAAGTTTTTATTTATTTTAGTTTTAAGTTTTATTGAGTCTAAGTTTAGGTTTTAGGTTTTTAAGGTTTAGGGTTTAGGCTTTAGGGTATAAGGTTTAGGGTTTACGGTTTAATGTTTATGATTTAGGGTTGTAGGATTTAGGTTTTGGGTTTAGGGTTTAGGGTTTTACGGTTTAGTGTTTAGGCATGGCTTTGTGGGTCTAAGGTTTAAGGTTCAAGGTTTAGGGTTTTGGGATTTAGGTTTAAGGGTTTAGGGTTTAGGGTTTTGAGGGTTTTGAGGGTTTAGTGTTTAGGGTTGTTTTAAGTTTTAGGTCTGGGGTTCAGGTTTAGTTTAGGATTTGGGGTTTTAGGTTTTTTTTAGTAGAGAACAAATTCATATTCAACATTTTTCTTTTAATTTCATCAACCAACACACCAAGTTTTTAAGACAAAATCGATGACATAGATAAAAAATGAGCATGCATAGAGAAAATAAAAATAATAGATAATTAGAATAGTCTCACAGAAGGCACGATTCCATAAGTAGCAGATCGGATCACTGCCTCAAGTTCTCCGCCCATTAGAAGCACCGCCTCGAGTAGAGTGATCCATAATCATATCCCGATCTCTCCCTCCACCACCACCATGGTCGTAACCTCAGCTTCTCCGGTGCTCCATAAACACCACCACCACCTTGTTATCAACCGATCCCCACCACCATGCGATATGTTCCGCCACCTTCCACCTCGGATCTAGATTGAGCCTAGTTAACGGTGATGCTCCCGCCATCAAGGTTCTTCCCATTATTACGGTTTAGGTTTAGGTTTAACAAGTTTTAGGATTTTGGTTTATTTCTTAATTTATTTAGTTACTTTATGTTTTGGTTTAGGGTTTGAGGTTTAGTATTTAGGGTTTAGGTTAAGGTTTAGGATTTAGGATTTAGGTTTATGATTTAGGTTTAGGATTAAGGTTTAGGGTAGTAGGGTTTAGGGTTTAGCATTTATGATTTAGAGTTTTAGGGTTTATGATTTAGGTTTAGTGTTTAGGGTGTAGATTGTAGGCTTAGGGTTTAGGTTAGTTTAGGATGTTTAGTATAGTTTAGGTTTTTAAAAAAAAAATAAGTAAACCTAGTTTAGGTTTAGGTTTATTTAGTTTATTTGGTTTATTTTAATTTATATTAGTTTTATTTATATATTTATTTCTTTTTTTAGTTTTGTTTATTTATTTTAGTTTACATTTTTATTTTAGTTTTTTTTTAGGTTTAGGTTTATGTTTACTTTAGTTTAGTTTTATTTTATTTTAGATTTTAGGTTTAGGTTTTAGTTTAAATTTTAGGTTTGGTTTAGGTTTTATTTTATTTTAGCTTTGGTAGGTTTTATTTTAGATTTATTTATTTTTTATTTTTAGTTTAAGTTATTTTACCTTTGTTTATTTTATTTTATTATAGGGTTTAGTTATTTTATTTTAGGTTATGTTTTGTTTTTTTTTTAGTTTAGTTTATCTTAGTTTAGGTTTAGGTATTATTTATTTTATTTTAGGTTTAGTTTTTAAGAGGGTGATTATTTATTTATTTTAGGTTTTATTTTAAGTTTATTTTTAGGTTTTTTTTTTATTTTTTATTTTAGGTTTATTTTATTTTATTTTAAGTTTAATTTTTATTTTGGTTTTATTTTTTAGGTTTATTTTATTTTTAGTTAGTTTTATTTTATTTAGTTTATTTTATTTTATTTTATTTTTATTTTATTTAGGTTTAGGTTTATTTATTTAGGCATATTTAGGTTTTAGTTTAGGTTTAGCTTTTTTTTTTAGGGCTTAGGATTTAGGTTTAGAGTAGGGTTAGGGTTTGGGGAGGGTTTGAGTTTAGGGTTATAGGTTTTGGGTAGTGTTTAGTGTTTAGGGTTTAAGTTTAGGATATTTGTGTTTAGGGTTTAGGGTTTAAGTTTAGGATATTTGGGTTTAAGTTTTAGGGTTTAGAGTTTAGGGTTGTAGGTTTAGAGTTTAGATTTTTTTTATTTGAATTGATTTTTTTATTTTTCAACCTAGGTTTAGGTTTATTTAGTTTATTTTATTTACTTTAGTTTAATTTATTTATTTTAGGTTTATTTATTTTAGTTTTATTTTAGGTTTTGGTTTAGTTTTTTTATTTTAGGTTTATTTTTATTATTTTAGTTTAAGTTTAGGTTCATTTTAGTTTATTTTATTTAGTTTTGGGTTTAGGTTTAGTTATTTGTTTAGGTTTAGTTTATTTATTTTAGTTTAGTTTATTATAGTTTAGGTTTAGGATTATTTCATTTTATTTATTTTAGGTCAGGTTCTTCTTTCTTAGTTTAAGGTTTAAGTGTTATTTTTTTTATTTTAGGTTTTATTTTATATTTAGATTTTATTTAGTTTTATTTTATTTTAGGTTTTTTTTATTTTCATTTAGTTTTATATTATTTAGGATTTTTAATTTTAGGTTTATATTATTTTATAATTTAGTTTAAGTTCTTATTTATTTTATTTTAGTTTAGTTTTTTGTTTTATATTTTATTTAATTTTAGGTTTAGATTTAAGTTTTAGTTTAGGTTCATTTCATTTATTTTTATTTTATTTAGATTTTTTTGTTTAATATTTTACTTTTATTTAGTTTATGTTTAGATTTAGGCTTTTATGATCTTGGGTTTTAGGATTTTAGTTTTGGTTATTTTTTAGTTTGTGGTGTTTTTTATTTATTTGAGGTTTAGTGTTTGGTAGGGTTTATGATATGGTTTAGGGTTAGCTTTAGTTTTTTAGGGTATTTTAGGTTTAGTGATAGTAGGTTAGGGTTTAGTTTAAAACCAAGCAAATGATAGTTTAAGTTTTTTAGTTTATTTTTATTTATTTTAGTTTATGTTTAGTTTATGATTTAGTTTTTATTATTTAGGTTTGGGATTTTATGTTTAGTTTAGGGTTTAGTTGTGGTTAGTTTAGTGTTTTATTTAGTTTTAAGTTTGGGTTTAGGTTTAGGATTTTAAGTTTTGGGTTTAGGTTTTAAGGTTTAGGGTTTTTTTTAATTTAGTTATATTTTTATTTTATTTTTATGTTAAGATTTTATTTTTTATTTTAGGTTTTATTTTTGTTTTAAATTTTTATTTTAGGTTTATTTTTTAGGTTTTATTTTTAATTTAGGTTTAGGTTTATTTTAGTTTATTATAGTTTATTTAGTTTAAAGATTAGGTTTAGTTTATTTATTTAGGTTTAGGGTTTTGGTTAGTTTTATAGGTTTAGGTTGGTTTGTTTTATAGTTTTAAGTTTAGGGTTTTATAAAAGAAATAAGCAAACGAGGTTTTATTTTATTTATTTTATTTATATAAGTTTATTTTATTTTAATTTTTATTTATGTTTATTTTATTTTATTTAGTTTAGTTTATTTATTTTAGTTTTATGAATTTTAGTTTAGGTTTTATTTTAGTTTTATTTTTTTATGTTTAGGTTTATGTTTACTTTTAGCTTAGTTTTATTTTTTAATTTATATTTTAGGTTTAGGTTTTTTATTTTAGGTTTAGTTTAGGTCTTTATTTTATTATTTTAGGTTTAGGTTTTAGGTTTTTCTTAGGTTTTTTTTTAGTTTAGTTTAAGTTTATTTTTTTATTTTATTTTATTTAGTTTAGTTGGTAAGTTTTATTTATTTTAGTTTAGGTTTAGGTTTATTTTATTTTATTTATTTTATGTTTAATTTTGTTAGCTTAAGGTTTAGATTTTCATTTTTATTTGTTTTAGGTTTTATGTTTATTTTTATGGTTAGGTTTATATTTAGTTTTATTTGATTTTATTTTATTTATTTTTATTTTCATTACATTTTATTTTATTTAGGTTTTTTACTAGGTTTATTTTATTTTTAGTTTTGGGTTTAATTTTTAAACTTTAGTTTATTTATTTTATTTATAGGTTTAGGTTTAGGTTTAGTTTAGGTTTTATTTATTTATTATTTAGGTTTAGAATTTTATTTATTTTATTTAGGTTTTTGTTTAGATTTAGGATTTTAAGTGTGGTTAGAAAGTTAGAGTTTGTGGTAGGGTTAGTGGAGGTTTAGGAGTTAGGTCAGTTACAATAGGGTGGGTCAGTGAGATAGAGGGTCAGGTAGTGTTTAGGATCAGTGAAAGATATTAGTTTAGAGTTGGGTAGTTTATTTGGCCTAGGTTTAAGATTTAGGGTAGGATTTACTTTTAGGTTCAGTGGTTTAGGGTTTAGGTTTACCATTTAGGTTGATTTATGGTTTTTAGTTTATTTTATTTAGGATTAGTTTATTTTATTTTGCTTATATTTATTTTAGGTTAAGTTTTTTTTTTAGTTTTTTTTATTTTTATTTATATTTTAGATTTTATTTTTAGGTTTATTTTTAGATTTAAGTTTATTTAGTTTTAATTTTTTTTTTAGCTTTTAGGTTTATTTTTATTTTATTTTACATTTAGTTTATTTATATTGGTTTATTATTCTTAGGTTTTATTTTAGTTTATTTAGGTTTTATTTATTTAGTTTATTTATTAGTTTATTTTATTTTTATATTAGTTTAGGTTTAGTTTAGGTTTTATTTATTTTTAACATTTTATTTTATTTAGTTTTCTTATTTATTTATTTTGGTTTTATTTTAGAGTTTTTTTTGTGGTAGGTTATCATTTGGCTAGTTAGCTCAGAGTTTAGGGTTTCTAATTTTAGGTAGGGTTAGATTTAGCTCAGTTTAGGATTTAGTTTAGGGTTTAGCTTTTTTAGGGTTAGGGTTTAGGGTTGCCAGGGTATGGTTTGGGTTTTGGTTTAGGATTTAGTTTAGGGTGAGCTTGTGGTTTTTTTTTAAATTAAACCCGTTTAGGTTTTAGTATTTTTTTTTATTTTAGTGTATATTAAAGTTTAGTTTAGTTTATTTATTTTAGCTTTATTTATTTTAGTTTAGGTTTTTTTATTTTATTTTATTTTTAATTTAGGTTTAGGTTTATGTTTATTTTTTTTATTTTAGTTTTATTTTATTTTATTTTTTTAAGTTTAGGTTTTCTTTTCTTTTTAGATTTAGGCTTGGGTTTTTTATTTTATTTTAGGTTTAGGTTTTAGGTTTTATTTTAGGTTTATTGTTATTATATTTTTAGTTTAGATTAGGTTTATTTTAATTATTTAGTTTAGAGTTTAAGTTTATTTATTTTAGGTTTATGTTTAGGTTGATTTATTTTGTTTTATTTCATCTTTAAGTTTTGTTTTTGGGTTTAAGTTTTTTTTTTTTATTTTATTTTTATTTTTTTAGGTTTTTAGGTTTTATTTTTATTTTATTTTATTTTATTTTATGTTTATTTTTTTATTTTATTAGGTTTTTTTATTTTAGGTTTATTTTATTTTAGTTTAGTTTAGGTTTTAATTATTTTATTTTAGTTTAGTTTTATTTCTTTTATTTTTATTATTAGGTTTAGGTTTTAATTTAGTTTTAATTTACTTTATTTATTTTATTTTTCTAGGTTTAGGTTTTTTTTTAGGTTTTATTTAGTTTAGGTTTAGGTTTTTTAGGTTTTTAGGTTTTGGGACATGGCTTGGTTTGTTTAGGGTTTAGTGTTTTTTGGATTTAGGGTTATAAGTTTAGGGTTTAGTGTTTAGAGTTTTTTTTAATTTAGTAATAGTTTAGTTTATCTAGTTTACTTTTATTTATTTTAGTTTATTTTATTTTTTAATTATTTAATATAGTTTATTTATTTTAGGTTTATTTATTTTAGTTTAAGTTTATTTTAGTTTCTTTTTTTGGTTTAGTTTTAGGTTTATATTTTTTTTAGTTTAGTTGTATTTTATTTTGTTTTTTAGGTTTAGGTTTAATTTTTATTTTAGGTTTAGGTTTAGGTTTTTATTTTTTAGGTTTAGGTTTTAGTTTTTTATTTTAAGTTTAGTTTTGGTTTATTTTTAGTTTATTTTATTTTATTTTGTTTAGGGTTTAGGTTTAGTTTATTTTAAGTTTAGTCTAGGTTTTATTTATTTTGGTTTAGTTTTTTTATAGAGAACAAATTCAAATTAATTCTTCTTTCAATTTCATTAACCAAGTATCTGTTTTTCTAAGACACAAGTGATGACATAGATAAAAATGAGTGATAGGAAAACAAAACCCTAGATAAAGAACCTCCTCTACTATAAAGACAATATCCAGATCGGATCGACTATTCTTTAGTTTCTCGAGTTCTCATGAACCACCTCGCCTCGAGTTGTGGGATCTCATATCATATCAGATCTCTCCTCCACACCACCTATAACCTCTATCGCTCCTCCAGCCTCCATAACCAACAGCAGGACTACCACCTCCATATCCACCAAGACCTCGATCCCCCACCACCATTATGATAGCAGCCTCTTCACCTCCACCACTGATCTGATAGCCTAGTTGTTGAAGTTCCTAGCCAAGGTTTATTCTTAAGGATTAAGTTTATGTTTAAGTTTATTAGGTTTTAGGGTTTTGATTTTGTTTAATTTATGTTGTTATTTTAGGTTTAGGTTTTAAGGTTTGGGGTTTAGGTTTAGGTTTAGGTTTAAAGTTTATTTGGGGTTTATTATTTTAGTTTTAGGTTTAGGGTTTAGGTTTAGGGTTTAGGGTTTTAGGTTTTTGGTTTATTCTTTTAGGTTTAGGGTTTATTCTTAATTTTTTTAGTCAATTTAGGTTTTATTTATATTATTTAGTTTATTTTTATTAGTTTATTTTATTTATTTTATGTTTGATTTTTTAATTGGCTTTTATTTTATTTTATTTTCATTTTATTTAAGTTTAGGTTTTATATTTTATTAGGTTTATTTAGTTCATGTAAGTTTAGGTTTTTAGGGTTTTCTTGGTTTATGGTTATGGTTTGGTTTTGGCACAGGGTTTTGTGGTTAGGGTTTAGGGTCAGGGTCAGGAATCAGGATTTAGGGCTAGGGTTTATTTGGGTTTTGTGGTTTTTTGTTTAGGGTAGGTTATTTTAGGGTTTTGATTTTTTAAATTAAGTAAACCATTAAGTTTAGTTTATTTACTATTTAATGTATCTTTATTTATTTTAGTTTATTTTATTTTTATTTTAAGTTTATTTTATTTTTTATTTTGTTTATTTTATTTATTTTAAGTTTATTTATTTTAATTTAGGTTTTTTTAGTTTTTTTAGGTTTAGGTTTACGTAGGTTTATTTTAGTTGATTTTACTTTTATTTTATTTTGTTAAGTTTTATTTTTTTATTTTTTTTGTTTAGGTTTATGTTTTAGGTTTATTTTAGGTTTTAGTTTTTAGTTTAAGTTTAAGTTTATTTTAGTTTATTTTATTTTATTTTGTTTAAGTTTAGGTTTATGCTTTATTTTTATTTTAGTTTAGTTTAATTTATTTATTTTATTTTATTTTAGGTTTAGATTTTTTTTAGTTTAGGTTTAAATTTTTATTTTAATTTTATTTTTTAGGTTTATTTTAGGTTTTTTTTTAATTAGTTTTCTTTTGGTTATTTTAGGTTTATTTTATTTTATTTTATTTTAGTTTCTATTTATTTGTTTTTCTTAGGTTTATTTTATTTTTAGTTTAAGCTACATTATTATTTATTTTATCTTAGCTTATTTTATTAGTTTATTTTTTTTTTAGGTTTAGTTTTAGATTTAGTTGAGGTTTTAATTTATTTTATTTTAGGTTGTTTTTTATTTTTGATTTTGATTTATTTTATTTTAGTTAGATTTTAGGTTTTAGGTTTAGGGTTTTAGGATTTAATTTTTAGGGTTTTGGGAGCAGGATTAAATTTAGGGTTTTGTGGAGTGGGTTTAGGGTTAGTTTTGGGGTTTAAGATTTATGTGGTTTAGGGTTTTAGCATTTAGGGTTTATGGTCAGTTTGTAGGTTTTTTAGATTTAAGTGAGGTTTATTTAAGATTTAGATTTGGGGGTTTGGATTTAGGGTTTACGTTTTATGATTTTTTTTTAATTAAGCATTGATTTATTTTATTTAGTTTATTTTCATTTATTTTAGTTTATTTTTAATTATATTTAATTTAGTTTATTTTATTTTTAGGTTTATTTATTTTAGTTTATGTTTTTTTTCATTTATTTTTGGTTTAGGTTTAGTTTTATGTTTATTTTTAGTTTATTTTATACTTTATTTTTAAGTTTTGTTTATATTTTATTTTTATTTTAGGTTTAGGTTTTAGGTTTTTATTTTAGGTTTATTTTTAAGTTTTATTTTTTAGGTTTAGGTTTATGTTTAATTTAATTTATTTTATTTAGTTTAGGATTTAGGTTTAGGTTTTTTTTTAGTTGTTTATTTTGGTATGGGCTTTGGTTTATTTTATTTTATTTATTTTATTTTAGGTTATTTTTTTGTTTATGGTTTTGGCTTCATTTTATTTATTTTTAAGTTTATTTTTAGGTTTAGGTTTTATTTTATTTTTATTTTACTTTTATTTTTTTTATTTTATTTAGGTTTAGGTTTATTTTATTTTTTTTAGTTTAGGTTAGGTTTTAATTTATTTTGTTTTAGTTTAGTTTAGGGTTTTATTTATTTCCTTTAATTTTATTTTAGTTTTAAGTTTTTTATTTTTATTTTTAGATTTAGTTTAGTTTAGGTTTAAGTTTATTGTTTTTTTATTTTAGGTTTTATTTTATTTTTTTATTTTATTTTATTTTATTTAAGTTTAGGTTTATTTATTTATTTTATTTTTTTAGGTTTTATTTACCAAGTTTAGGTTTTAGGTTTTTGGGTTTAGGTTTGGGTTTTTTATTTAGGATTTAGAGTTTAGGGTTGTAGGTTTATGGTTTAGGGTTTCATTTTAGGGATAGTTTAGGTTTAGGGTTTAGGGTTTGGGTTTTAAGGTTTAGGGTTTAAAGTTTATTTTTAGAGTTTTAGGTTTTAGTGCTTTTAGGGTTTAGGTTTTTTTTTAATTTTTTTTTTTTTTGGGAAACCCCATGTAGGTATTTTATTTCCATAAAAAAGAGGGTTACATGGTCCCAAAAAGGATAAACTCGAACCATTGCTCAAAGAGCTACAATCCTAATGAGTAACCCAGTACATCCAAAAGCAAAAGAAGACATTAAAGCAATTAAAAGATACAATTAGATTAACATAAAAAAGCCAAAGGAAGATTAGGGCCAATGCTCACAGACGGTGAGAATGCATGACACTATGGAGTAAACCGCAAGAGGACAAGAGAGAAGCACAAAATGTAAAAGGAAGAAATTAGAGTAAGGTAATATAGACATAATGATAATGAAAATAGCATTATCTGAGAATGATAGTAAAGAATTTGATAGAGAAGGCTCGCTCAGTCATTAAGATGCAAATATGCATCCAAACTTCAACAAAAGGGTTACATCACAAGAGCTACTACCAAACCAAAAGGGAGTGAAATCATCATAACCATCATCATAGCCAACAAACTGAGAAGATATGCTTGTTGAAAGTCTTATGGGCTTTATTACCTTTAAACCTAAATAAAACTATATATAATATAGAGAGGAAATTGCAAAGGGCGAAAAGATAAGGGTCCCATGCAGAAAATCATCATCAATATAGTCACCCCATGAGGATACTTATACATATGAAATAGAAGCAAAAAAAACCATCCACAAGAAAATAGCAAGAGGTAGCTCTAAATCTAAGCAAGTCGATGAGCCTATATAACACCATCCCAAACATATGATATATGAATATTCAGCCGAGTACTTAGAAATAAAGTCAAAATGAGCCCAATCATAATAATGAATGCAGATGTGAACAAACCCTTATTAATATCCATATCGAAGTTGGCAAAAAAGCATTTGTAAAGGAAGGTAGCATAACCCAATACCAAAATAGCACCAAAAGATAGTCAACTAGCAAAGATGAAAAAAAATTGGATAATCCAGATCAACAAACAACCAAGACAAGAAGACAAAAAGGTATGTCCATAGTACCACCCATTTAAAATAGACATTCCAAGGAGATAGCAGATAAGCCAAACAACGAGATGGGAATAGAAATAAGATTAATGTAGATCACAACATCGTGAAATGAACAGCCTGACACAATACAAGCAAGGGAAATCAAAAAAGCCAACCCCAATAACAAAACAAGTGCAACATTGGAACCTACCAGGATAAATCAAAATGGGGATTCAAATTAGGGTCTCATTAGAATCGAGAAAACAGATACAGATAACCAAGACAAAATAGCCAAGACAAGAGAAGACACAACCAAGATAGCAAGGGCAAGATGGCCAAAGCCTCTCAATCGAAAACAATGCAGTTAGTAAACAAGTAGATAGAGCATAAAAAACATGGATCAAAAGTAAGCATACAATGACCAAAACAATAAAAAAAACAAAGTCAAATAGCTTTGAACATAGGACCCTAAAGCCCTACAACCAACAAAGATAGCCAACATTGGAATCTGAGAAACAAGGATAGCAAATATCCAAGACAACAAACAACCAAGACAACAAAAAATTAGCTAGCGAGAACCACCCATTCAAAATAAACAACAATAGATACAAGTTTAACCGAAAGAAGATGGAGAAAATAGTAAAGATAAAGTAGTCCATAGAATTTAGATGATAAGCAAAATAAACCAATAAGGAGATTCAAATCAAAAGACACCAAGCAATCAACTTCAATAGAGGCTTGTTGAACAAAATAAACCAAAACCCCAAAATTGCATGTAGAGTATTAATCCAAAACAACCTGATAAGATTACCAACAAGGTGACTAAAAGTCCACCCATTCGAAAATAGAGCATATGTAAAGATCCAAATAATCGATGGATAATCAGTGGTTCCGCACATTTGAATAGCCAAGGGGATAAAATAGTAGCAAGAAATCGAGTTGCCTAGTCATTACAAAGAAAAAACAATCGAGAAACAAAAGGTAAGAAATAGATAATAACCACAAAGATAATGTAGCAATAAAACAAAATTACACCCACCATATAAATTCCAATAAAAATTAGAGATGTAAAGAGAAAACAGAAAGGGTTCAAAAGATAATCAAAAAAAAACCTTCAGATAAAGATGATCAAGAAAAACCCACAACCACAATAAATGATCAAGCTAGCTAAACCCACAACCACAATAAAGGCAAACGAGAAGCCATAAAGGAATTCCAAACCTATAAGGAATTAATAAAATTGAACAAAAAATTGCAAAATCTCTCTTGACAGATTGGGAATATGAGGTTGGGCATAATAATCAAGAAGCACCAATAGCACCTGAACTAGATAAACAACCCAAGCTTGTGGATAAAAAGACTCAATGATCCACCATCCAACAACCAAAAAGAAAATAATAGCAAGTTGGCCATAAAACCAACCATTCAAATTATACAATGCATAAGTTAAATCCCATATAGTTAAGGAAGAGGTCCCAAGACTAGCTAAACCAGATATAAAAAATAGCAAAGGTGAAAACAACAAAGATCTCAAGTTTTAAATAAAGATAAACATTCAAAAAAATGAGAGATAAGAAACAGTAAAAAAAAGCCATCTTGATAACCTCACTAGGCCAACCAATAAAATAAACAAAAAAACCCCAAAAGCAAAGATGAGGAGCAATGATCGCCAACATCCGTAGTAATTACCAACAATGGATCTGCACAATTTTAATAGCCAAAAGGTAAAAAACATAAAATTGATCAACAAGTTGATGAGAACAAAGAAAAGACAGTAAGAACACTAGGCAACAAATAGCTAATAAAACACAAGTTAGCCAAGAGTGAATCTAGAAATCCAAAAATACTGTTAAAATAACACTACAATTATTGCAACCATAGGATAAGCCAATAAAAAAGTAAGGGAAATAGAGCTACCATAAGGGTTCAAAAGGTTATTATCAATGAAATCCTTTAGAGAAATCAAGCTAGTAGAACTACCCTCCTGAGAAATCACTAAAAGGAATTCATTAAATAATGCCAAACCAAAAGAACCATTAATAATAATAAAGGTATTGCATTTTCTTTCCTTATAGGTATGTAAGCGGGTTAACATATACATTCACAAATACATTAAACCAACTCCAGCCGGACAAAGGCCAAAAGCCCAACAAACAACAATTAAACCTTTAACATAGATGTAGCATCCAAAAAATAGCAAGACCCCAAACAAGGTTGGGATAATTAAACCAACAACAGATGCCACTTAGCTCAAGAAAGGACCAACAAGGAATAATATGATGATGCATAAAATTCCAAAGAAGTAGCAAAGACATTAATAGTAAAAATAGTAGAGCAAGAAGCTCCCAATTAAAGCTAAGATAATTAAACACGTGCCATAGAGAGATCAATAAGTAAACAACAAGGGATATTAGGTTGATGCATTAGCAAAGACCAAAGAAATAATAATAGTAAATAGAAAATGATCATGCAATAAAAAAGAGGTATTGAAGTGAATCCAATAGGTTAGATTAATTTTGAGATAAGGAAACCCAGATATCCAGATTAACCAAGCATGCAAATGTTTAGGAAGGGATAGTTGATCAAAGATTCCATCCAATCTAGTACCCAGATAATAATCGACACATGCATTACCCTCACACCATACATGAGTGATTTTAAAGTAGAGTTGGGCAAGGAGAGTTCTAGTTTGCTTAAGAAGGTAGTAATTCGATTGCCCATTTTGGTGGAAGTCAAGATCAATCGAAGGGCATCCACCTCAATCCAAATATTGAGCCAACCTTTTTGAAGGCAAATCTCAAGAGCTTTGTACACCGCCATGAGCTCAAAGAAAAGGAATAGAGTAGCATTAAGGGGTAAGCAAAGGCACATAGGACTTTTCCATTAAGATTTCTAAAAAATTGCACCACGCTTGAACCTTTATGAGATAGAGCCATCGTTAACTTTAATAGTGTTAGCATGAGGTTTTACCCAATAAACAATCTTGTCATCTTTATAGATGTGGTGATCCGCAAGTTAAACCAGTTTATTGGCCACAAATTTGCAACCTTTGAAAAATTTGTATTTAATAAAGCACAAACAAGTCGCAATTTTGTTTGTGCCCTATAATTATCCCTTCTGATCCATGTGATCATTTCTCATTCATCTTATATGAACCAAATAAGAGTGATAGCATTTATGACTTTAATGTGTCCTTTAATAGTGTTTGTCAAAATAAACTTCAAGAAGTTGGTATAAATTTAAGGAGCCATTGAAATGACAATGTTAAAGAGGTCATCATACCAAATCCAAAGTTTAGAAGCAATGGCCCCTAAAAACATGATTCACATTCTCAATGTGAAAATAGCATTTATTTTGAAGGTAATTGAAAACCTTTACCCCACAACAAGGAGTCCACAGGGATGAAGTTTTTCAAAATATGCCAAGTAAGAATAATAAAAAAATAGGGATATTGTTGTTCCAAAGTTTGAAAAAACACATTGGAAGAATCATGAGTTTCTTTAATATGAATCCAAACATTTTTAAAGTTGAAATCACCATTATGTGAAAGCTTAAAAGGATCTAATCTTGATTGGTAGAATGATAGGAATAGTAAGCTTATTTTAAGAGAGGAAGGAATATAATCAATAAGCTTACTATTGTTCCACATATTATTCTTCCGTGAAAGAGTTCACTTTAATAGCGTGGAATGGGTAGAAAGTAAGTCATCAATGGACCCACCTCCACAGCTTATCTTGCCAAAAGAAAGAGGAGCCGAGTTAATCCCTGAAATTAAGGATTGCATCCCATTTGATGGAACAAAGTCTTTTCCAAACAGAGAGTCTCCCACTTTATAGGGAAATGAGAGGGTGCTTTCCCCGGCAAATATTTAGAGTCATGAAATTAGCCCAAAGACTATTATTTCCTAAAATTCCACCAAAGTTTATAGAAAAGCAAAGTGATAGCTTCTTGATTGGTTTACATCCAAGCCACCTTCAAAAGAGTGCCACAACTTTTATAACCAAGAGGTCCAATGCATTCTTTTAGAGGAATTGTTAGAGCCCCAGAAAATTTGTTAATGAGCTCAATTCATTAATGATAGAATTGGTCGCACAATGGTTTGAATGAGATACAAAGGCATGGAGTTAAGGGTGCTCTTAATCAAAGTGAGCCTACCACCAAAGAGAGAGTAAATGAAATTCCCAAATAGAAATTTTATTAGAGATTTTTTGATTAGCTCATCAAAAGATGAGATCTTTTACCTTTAAAAGAGGAGCACCAAGATATTTAATAGGAAGTTGTTGTTGTTAAAATTAGTAATTCTCAAGATTTGATTGATCCTATTAAGGGATTTTAGAAGAAGGAATGAAACAACATTTTCCTTCATTGAGAAAAAAAGATTTGCCAAATTTATTTAAAAGATTCTTAATAGTTTTAATGTGAGGAATAGAGGCATTGCAAAAGATTAAAAGTCATCAGAAAACTAAGATGAGAGGAAGACCACCAGTTCTAAAAACATAAGGATTATTGTAAAAAAGATCATTACTCCTCAAAAGATATTCAATAGCAATAATAAAAAGAGAGGGTGAAAGGGGATCTCCTTGTCTCAAGCCATGCCTCAAAGTAAAGAAACCAGGGACTCACCATTCATGATAATAGAGAACCAAACATTGGTAATACAATTTTGATGAGGCGATAAAATTATCGAAAACCCAAACAAATGAAGAATTTGAAAGGAAATCCCAAGAGAGGTTGTCAAAAGCTTTAGAGATGTCCAATTTAAAAGGATGTTACCACCTCTTAGGATCAATGTCATGAATCACTCTTGCTAGAAGATATGTTGTCGATATAGCTCTACCTTTAACAAAGCCTTTGGTTGGGGAAATAATTTTAGGCAAAGCGGACTAATTCTATTATTAATTAATTTAGCAATGAGTTTATGAAAGAAGGTGCAAAGGTAATAGGTCTAAAATCCCCCCAAGATTTAGGATTATTAATTTTGGGAATGAGAACAATGGAAGTGCTAGAAAAGTATCTAGGTAAAGGGTTACCATCAAAAAATCAACAACAACATCAACAAGGTTAGACTTAATAATAGGCCAACAATGTTGAAAGAAATTGAGTCAGTAGCCATCGTGGCCAGCAACAATCAATGTTCATGCTATTGAGAATACTACTAATCTAGACTAAAAAGTAAATGGTTTTCATCATTAGTAATCAGGAGATCAAATGTGTTGGAGAGGTTCTAAGTGGGTTTGTTTAATAAATTTTGAAAATGATTGAATGAGAATCTTTAATATCATTATTATCGGATCCAGTTCTAATATCATTTTGATTTTTTTAATAGAGTTTAAGGCTTTTTTTTTTGAAAAGAGCATGGAAATACCTTGTATTTCTATCACCATCAAAATATGTTTGCTAGCCTTTTGTAGGGTTTCCTCCATATTCGATAATTAATCAAGTTATCTTTAGTTGTGTTCAAATCATCAAGCTTATTAGAGTCACCAAACATCATCTTCAAGAGAGCAAACTAATTGTTCCATATTTTTGAGATTGGCAAAAAGATTTTAAAATGATGCTTGTTCCACCAATTTAGGTTTTGTTTAAGCTTTTAAGCTTAAGCCAAAGGTGAATCATGCCTTTAACAAAATTATCTGATGAATAGGGATCCAATTAATGGAAACAACATTAAAGAAATCACTATGTTGGATCCACATATTTTGGAATCTAAAAGGATAGTTAGGAGGATTTTGATAAATCAAAAGGAGCATGGTCGACAAAAGTTCGCTAAATGTTCAATAGAAGAGGCCATTGATTGATCCAAAGGGAATTAAAGAGGGTCCTATCGCCACCGCCAAAGTCTAGAGTTATGCCACGTAGTGAAATAAAACCAATATCAATCGATAATCAAGAATCATATTAGAAAATCTCATGGAATTAATGTTAGAGAGCAACCTCCCCTTCTTTCTAAGTGAGAATAGTGTTGAAATCACCAACCAACCGGTTTGTTGACGGAGGCAAAGTTCTGTTATCCCAAAGGATGTTCCTACCAATTCTATTATAAGATGCATAAATAAAGGAACCAAGAGCAAAAAATTCACCCAATGAGATTTGAACATTAACCAATTGTTGGAGATCATCAAGGATAGATATTGATTAAATTATTCCAAAAACACCAAATTTTATTGCTAATATTATAAAAGAAATTTGAAAGCCATTCTAGCAACATGATCTTAGAAGAGTGAATGAATGGCTCAATAATAACAAGTAAGGCTATGTTATGAGTATGACAAAGGCTATAATATTGGACATGAGAGTCCCAATACTAACATTCCAAATAAGAAAATTGATCATAATAAGTTGAAAGAAAGAAGAGATAACGAAAAAAATGAAAAGAAGAAGAGAAACATGAAACAATTTATGGGAAGTTAGAGAAGATTGAGGTTCTAGAGCTATTAGTGAACATTCTAGCTTTAAGGGATTTTTTTTTAATAATAGTTTGAAAAGGCCTATCTATGTCCAAAGTATCTCCATCTAAAAGAGAGTGATTTGTGATATTGAATAGGACAGTATCATCAAAGCATTCTAATGGTGATTTCCCTTCTTCAGAGAGTTAGGAGAAATAGGTTAGCATGTGTATCACTGTAGGGTAATAGAAGAGGTTGTGGACCATTAATAGCACAAAATTCATTTTCATTACCATTATTTTGTGTATTATCATTTTTAGAATAATTTAGAGATTTTGATCCAACTTGAGGTTCCCATTCAAATCACCATTATGATTCATATGAGTCAAGGGATTGTCTTGAGATGCCAAGTTATTACAAGTAAGCAATGTTAAGTAAGTTATCATTAGTTTCCTCACAAACCTCAATATCATTATTTTATCAAGCTCGATTGTTCTCCAATAGGCAAATGTAGGTAATAAAGGAGAGGTAGGAGGGAGTTCCATTTGAGTAACTTTAGGCACATAAGAACTTATTATTTTTTTTCATTTGTTAGAGGGATTAGATCAGCAATTTTTCTTTTAAGATTAGGATGTAACACAAAGCATTGTGAGTGATCATGACCATGGATCTTACAATGTGCAAAAAATAGGGAAATTTTCAAATTCCACTTTTGATTATACCCAAATTTTTTTCAAACCGATCCAAACTTCTTTAGGTACTTTTTTGGTAATATCAATCTCAACCAAAATAGAACTAATGGTCGGTGATCTCATGGCGTTTGATCTATTTGAAGGGCCTACTAAAGAGAGCCCCAACCACAAATAGACTTGATGGGTAATGTAATGTATCCTGTTTGGAAAAGCTAGCCATAAAGGAACATTGGGATTCCTCTTGACATCAAATAGAGACCATTTCAAAAGACTCATTTATAATTGTACACAAAAAGAGCAGCAAAGAATCTTGAGTAGTCTAAATCATTAGATAGCTGAATAAGGATATATCTAGGATCAATCAATGATAGAAAATACACCAGAGCTTTAGGCTATGAAAGAAGGAATGGATGGTTTCAAGAGTCGCACAATGAAAATTTACCAACTAATAAATTCAAAGGGCTTCACCTTTTTCCACATCAAGATCCGAGCACATTACGGTGACATTCCATGGAAAGAAGTTGAGATTAAATTGATCACATTAGAGCAAGTGTTCTTACTAGATAAAGATCCTTGAAGGACTTAACAGAAATGAGAGTCATGATATTACCTTGAAAATGAAAATTTTAGACTCAAGTTTGAAGAGCTCAAAGGGCTTCGCCATTGTAAGATCCGGGAAACCACATAAGCGGTCCAATCGAGAGCAAAAAATCAAGAATGAACTCGAGAATGGTAAACTCATTATCTTTATTATAGGATTTTAGGAGAATAATCTATTGATTTAATTTTATTTTGTATATGATTTTATAACATTTTTTATTTAATAAGGTTATTTAGTTTGTTAGGTGATTTTAATGGTTAAGTTGTTTACTTTAATTGTTTATTTTGATAATTTGGAGGATCATCTAGTTAGGAAATAAAAATGAATTTTGTGCTATTAGGTGTAATTTTTATTTATAGGATACACTGTTAATATTTTCAACCTAACTTGATACCAAAGAAGGGGTAACCATTAGAATGTTTATGATTCTTATTTAATATCACAAATTTTTTATGGAGTTACTTTGGACATAGATAGGTCTTTTTATTTATTTTTAGTTAGAATGTTCTAATACTCCATAAAATCAGATCTTATTAACTTTAAATAATTGTTTATGTTTTTTTTTATTTTTCATTTTTTTTTTATTTTTTTTCTTTAACTTTATGATCAATTTTTTTTATTTTAGTTGGGTTGGCCATTTAGTTTTTCAGAGTTTAGTTTTATTATTCATTTTTTTAGTTTAGTGTTTTTTTATTTTATAATTTAGTAAAATTTTATTTTATTTTTTTTTAAATTAAGTAAACTTATGTTTAGGTTTATTTAGTTTATTTTTATTTATTTAGTTTATTTTATATTTTATTTATTTATTTTTATATTTATTTAGTTTAGTTTATTTATTTTAGTTTATTTTTATTTTAGTTTTTTTAGTTTTTTTTTTAGTTTAGTTTTATTTTTTTTATTTATTTTAGGTTTAGGTTTTTTTTATTAGGTTTATTTTATTTATTTTTTTAGTTTAGGTTTTATTTTTATTTTGGTTTAGTTTATTTTATTTTAATTTAGGTTTAGGTTTATTTTTATTATTTTAATTTAGGTTTAGGTTTTATTTATTTTAGTTTTATTTATTTTATTTTATTTTTAGGTTTATTTTATTTTTTTTATTTATTTTATTTAATTTATTTTAGTTTTTTTATTATTTATTTTTTTTATTTTAGAAGTTTATTTTTAAGTTTTATCTTTTATTTTTTATTTGGTTTATTTTATTTATTTTTATTTTTATATTTATCTAAGGTTTAGATAGTTTAGGTCTATTTTAGTTTTAGGTTTATTTAGGATTATATTTTTTTTGTTTTATAGGTTTAGGTATTAGGTTTAGTTTGGTTTTAGTTTTAGGTTTAGTGGTAGAGTTTAGGTAAGGTTTTAGGTTTAGTCAGGGAGTCAGGTTTAGGTTTTATAGGAGGTCATATTAGGTTTAATTAGTAGTTAGGTTTAGGTTTTTAAGTTTTTTTTAGGGTTAAGGGTTTAGGTTTAGGTTTGTTTAGGTTTTGGGTTTTAGTTTATTTAGGGTTTAAGGTTTATTTAGGTTAGTGTTAGAGTTATTTTAGGTTTAGGTTTTAGGGTTTAAAGTTTAGATTTAGGTTTTATTTTTTTTTAGGGTTTGGGTTTAGGGTTTATTTATGATTTTATTAGGTTTAGTTTGGTTTTAGGGTTTTAGTGTTAGGGTTTTAGGTTTGCTTAGGGTTTAGAGTTTGGTTTTGGGGTTTAGGTTTATTTTTTTGGAAAATTAGAAATTTTATTGCCATAAAGAAAAAAGTACAAAGTCTTTAGGTCTCAAATCTCTAAGCTAATGAAAGATCCGCAAAAATCCTAGGAGATAAACTTCCTCTCCCTTTTTTTGAAAGCACACCGAACAAAAGTCTCCCAACTTGTACCGAGATCTACAACAAGCTTAAAAGGGATGAGTATAGATAATGAAATAGTTAATTAAGCATAAAATATAAGAGCGATAGAAGTAAAAAAGATAAAGAAAAGGCTCAGCTCGCTTATAATCATCTTAAGGAGCCACCATATGTAAGCATCCACATCAAGTGAAGGGTTATAGTTACATATAGCACTACCAAAAAAAAAGGAGTGGGAAACATCAAGGCCATCATTGCCAGATGCCTCTTGTAGCACCTTATCCAATGATGATCATCAAGAAACTTGCATAAACCTTCAAATAGAAATATAACCACAAAAACCCAAGATATATAAAACTCTGACCAAATAAGGAGGTAACCCATCATGAAAGCATTAGACCAGAGAGCACCACCAAAGCCACCACCAAGAAATGCTAGGAGCAAACCTCACAATATGGGAAAAAACTAATTAGAGACCAAACAAAGGCAAAAGGAGGATCAGTTGATAAGGTCTTTCATTAAAAGAACATGAAAGAACCAAATAATAATATCCAGAGTAATAGTGAGACTAACATCAAGAATGTTAGGAAGCAAGGCAACCATCAAAAGCAAGGGAGAGGTTCAACCATAGTCCAAAATGAAAACCTAGTAGGTAGAAACCAAGAGAAGAAAGGAAAGTAAGCAGGTTCCAAACATAGATTCAAAAGATCAGAAAATTAAAACTCTTTAGACCAAACCAACTAGAGCCCAATCTAAAACAAGAAAGGTCCCACCTATGAGCCACCAAGATTGCCGAGGATTCAAATCATTAGACTTAGAACCATGAGGATGAAAGATAGAAAGAGTCATCCAACCATAAATATTGAAAAATCCTAAGGGAAATCCATAGACAATACCACCAATCCCAATCCAAGGATAAAAGAATCGTTTAAAGAGCTATAATAGCCAAAAATAAAAAAAAGTAAAACCCTTTAGGATCACAAATAATCCAACAACTAGATAGTTGCAAACAAGAACCCCAACAGTCATCATCAACCAAGTCCAAAACATCCAACCAAGAATTAGTAGCCTTCTAGTTCAACACAAATTAAAAACACAACCTCAATATTAAGGAGGCACACCCAATATTCATAAGATATAACAATCGAAGCATCCAATCTAATACTCATCTAGAATAGCACTATAGAAAGGATAAATAGCCATAGGAAAATAGTTCTCCAAGCTACAACCAAAAATATAGAGCCCTCAAGGTCACACAACTCCTCTTAGCGGAGCAAAAACCACAAAAAATATAGTTGTCAACAGCACCTTATGAGCAAGCCCCAACCAAGAGAACCACACCCCAAATAGCAAGTAGAATCCACAAGGACAAGAACTAGTGGGAAGGATGAGACTCATGAAAGAAAGGACAACCAAAAACAACTGAAAACCATTCTAATCAAGAACAACAAGGTGACAAAACAACCAACCACAATAGGAAGGTCATAAAAATAGCATGAGCAACACCCATAAAGGGAAAAACCCATAACCGCAACACCAGAAACAACCAACCATAAAATCTAGAGCAAATAAAGAATGTTGTAGAGATCCAACCAATAAAGAGAACCACACCAACCGAAGATAAAGCAAACCCAACACCGCCTCTATAAACACCTCTACCAAGTTGGGAGAAAAAAACTAGAAAATAAAATTACCACAAAAATCTAATAAATGGAAAGACAACCCCAACCCATCCAAAGAATGGGAAGAAACCAAACGGAAAATAAAAGGTTTAGGTGAAGAAAAAATCAAGACCAAACTAGCATAAGAGAAAACGAATTATTCAAAACCATAATAAGGGGAAAACCAAAACCACAAAAAGGAAAAAGGCTAAAAGCTTCTAACATAAAAAAACCAGTTTTTGTCTAGATTCAAGACCCCTTAAAAGAAGGGTATGTCATCATTAGAAAAATTTGCAAAGAAGAAGACTTGGCCCCCCAAATTGGCAAGAAAGTTAGCACAAGAGTTGGTTACCTATAAATATGAGAAATTTGAAAATCTAGGTTAGCAAGAAGCCTCCTAGTATGATTAAGTAAATAATACACTTGATTACATGAGCATCGATTTGAGTAAATCTAAAAGGGAGAGCATCAACTTCAAACCATATCTTATGAAAACCTTGTTGTAAACAAATAGAAATGCCATGATGAAATCCTTTAAGCTCGAAATAACAGAATAAAAGCTCTAAAGAGGCAAAAAAGCAGAGATAACCTTGCCACTATGATCTCCCAAAATCCCACCATACCATAATAACCATTAGAAACCGAGCCATTAGTGTTAACCTTAATGTAGTAATAATTAGGTTTAATCTATTATATAATTTTGTGGGTAGGAGAGAACATTAGGGGAAGGTTAATCCCAAAATTCAAAGCCATAGACTTGCACCCTTTAAAACTAGAGTGAGTAAGAAGATTAGCTTTGAAAAGAGATAAATTTTATATTTGACTCTAGAATAATACCGATAATTCATAGAATATTATGATGCTTAGCATCATTTCTACCATCCAAATATACCAAAGAATAGTAGTATCTAAAACAATTTTAACATGACCTTAGAAGTATGAGAGAAACATGCTTCAAGAAGTTGCATAATAGAAAATGGGCCATTAAAATGGAAAGTATTAAAAATATTATCATACCAATTCCACATTTTAGCAAAGAATAGGGCCATTCACAAAACATGATCCACACTTTCAATGTGATAGCAATAGTAAAATTTAGAGGGAGATGGAAACCTTTTATCAAGAGTAGCATCCATAAGGATATAATATTTGAATGTGCCAAGTTAAAATTGAGAACAAAGTAGGGACACTAATATTCTAGATTTTAGTAAAACCAAGGACTATTGATATTTGAATCGATGAAATGCCAAACATCCTTAAAAAACAAAATCTCAAAAGAAGAATTTTTTAAGAGAATTTGGTCGTTCATTAGTGAAAGGACAAATTTTAAGGATTTTGTCAATGATCACATTAAGGACAAGGTATTCAATTGAGCCACATCCCACTTATTATGAGTAATTAACTAATTATTCTTAAGCATCACGGAATGAGTATTGAGCAAGGAATCAATAGAGCCCTACACCAATTATCTTGCCAAAAAAGAGGAACCATAATTGACACCCAAGAAATTAAGTTATTAGCATTCCATTTGATACTACAAAGTCTTCTCCACACCAGGAATCCCCGATTTGAAGGCACAAATGGGGATGTTTGCCCGACAATATTTAACATGCATAAATTTTGACCATTAACTATGTTTATTTCTAAACTTCCACCACATTTTATAGGAAAAATAGTTAATAGAATCATGTAATGTTTTGCAACCCAAGCCACCTTCATTATTAGGACCACAATTTTACCAGCCCAATGTAATCTTTTGGTAGAAGAGTTAGATCCCCAAAAAAATATTAAAAGTTTATTGATCCTTTTAATAATATAATTGGGAACAATAGTAGACAAGAGAGAGCAAAGGTACTTTTGATCGGATAAGTCTAGCACCAAAGGAATATAAATGAAACTCTCAAGATGAGGTTTTCCTATTTATTTCTTGAATAACTTCATCAAATAAAGAAGATCTTTTCGTTCCTATATATAAGGGAGTCCCCATACTTGATGGGAGAATTTGATGTGAAAAACTCATAATATTATTGATAACATTGATCTTAGATAAGGAAATAGATAAGCTAGTAATAAAACAACTTTTATCAAGATTAATATTTAAGCCACTCTCCTACAAAAAGAGTTGAGAACTTACACAATTTTTTAATATAAAGATTAGAGGCATTGCAAAATATAATGAAATCATTAGCAAAACTAAGGTGAGAAATGGGAAACCCACCAATGGTTCTATAGTACATGTTAGGCATTCTACTAAACATCTACTCAATACATCTAGAAAGATATTCCATAGTAATAATGAAAAGGGCAGAGAGAGAGGATCCTTGCCTTAGCCCATGAGAAAAGAGAAGAAACCATGCACTTCACCATTGAGAAGTAAAGAAAGCAAAGAATTCTCAATCCCATTCTTAATTAAAGTAATAAATTGATTAGAGAATCCAAATAAAGCCAAAATTTTATATAGGAAAACCCAACCAATATTGTCATAAGCTTTGGAAATGTCAAGCTTGAAAAGTAGGTTTCCACCATAAACTTTGGCATTTAAATCATGGATCATCTATTAAAAGAACATTATCAAAATGGATCTCCTTTAACAAAATTGATTTGATTGGGGAGATAATTTTAGGAAGAAAAATACTCAACCTTTTAGCCAAAATCTTAGAAATAAGTTTATTAAAAAAGAGCAAAGGCTAATCGCCTAAAATCACTCCAAACTTTAGATTATCTTTTTTAGGAATTAAAATAATGGAGGTGCTAGAAAATATTTGGAAGGGTGCTACCCTTAAAGAAATCAAGAACACCTTTAACCAAATCCTCTTTGATGATAATCCAACATTTTTGGAAAAAGGGTAGTATAACCATCGTGACTAGCCACGAGTCTTTATTCATACTATGCAAAGTGTCAAATTTCTTCGAAAGGTAAGGAGGAAAGCATATTGTTATCATCATCAAAAATAAGATTAGAATAACATCGAAGAAATATCATCATAAGCAACATTTTTATTTAGAAGCTCTTTATAAAAGAAATAGCAATCAATAAGCTCCTTTTTATTCAACACCAAACTCCATCATTAATTTTAATTTTGTGAATGTGATTTAAAGCCTTTTTTTTTTTTAACCATGGCATGAAAATATTTAGTATTACAATCACCATCGAGATTTTCATAGAAGCTTTTGTCGCAATAGCTCTCCTCCATGTCTTGAAAACATGTTAACCTATTTTAGCTTGAGCCAACATGAATTTTAGAAGGATCATTAACAATAGTGTCTTCCAAAACTATAACCTCATTCTCCATTTCTTTGATATTGACAAAAAAGGTTCTTGAAATAATGTTTATTCCACCAATTAAGGCATTGCTTAAGTATTTTTAATTTGAACCACAATCTCCTCATCCCAAAAAATAGAATCATTAGGATGGAGAGGTTCACCCATTAGCAACAACATCCAAAATCTATCATCCATGAGCCACATATTTTGGAAGCAAAAGGAATAGGGAGGAGGATTTGCTAGCAATAAAATTCATAGTGATAAGCAAGGAGAATGGTCCAAAAGGTTCGCTTAAGTGCTCCATAGAAGTACTTGGGAGAAGATTAATCCATAAATGATTAAATAGAACCTGTTCAAGCCTTTAGAGTCTATAATTATTCCAAGTGAATTGAGACCCACTAAAGCCAATATCAAGATGACAATCAAAGATCATGTTATTAGAATGTTCCATAGAAAATAAGTTTGAAGCATTACCACCAACCCATTTAGAGAAGAAGATATAGTATTAAAATCCCCACCCACAAACCAAGGAGCATTAATAGAAGAAGAAAACTAATAAGATCCTCCCAAAGAAGTCTCACCATTTCTATAAGAAGCATAAACAAATGAACCAAAACAACACCAATTATCATAAGTAATCTTAACATTCACAACTTGGGATAAATCATCTAAAACCTATAGAACATAGGGACTATTCAAAAAATCCAAATTTTATTGCTTGTTAGCAAAAAATTACCAAAACCAATCATTCTAGCAACAAAAGAAATGTTAGAAGGAAGAATAAAGGGTTCCAATATAGCCAAAAGAGATGTTATGAGAATGAACTAAATTTCTAATTCAATTTCTAGATAGGGTGCCAATCCCTCTCACATTCCAAATTAAGAAAGAAACCATTTATTTTGGGTAGAAGAGCCGATCTAGTAACTCTTAAAGTTTGGAAATTTAGTTTTAGGAGTTTTATTTTTCTTTCTAAAAGCCATTTGAAATGTATTAGTCATATCCACAACATCACCATCCAATAGAGATTGTTCGGATATGTTTGGAATAAGGTTGCACATTTAAAACAACATTGAGCCACTTCACCTTCTTCCAAATCATTATTATGTTGAAGTATCAGATTAGAAATGAGTTCAACATTAGATGAAGAAGCGTAGAAGGATTAGAACCATTTAAAGCATAAGTGCCCAAATCTTGATTAGAAACTTTATCATTAGTTTGCTCACCTTTTAAACCCTCATCAAGGATCACATTTTCTTCAATTAAAGTGGCAAAGAAGCAAATGGAATCATTTGAGATAGAATCATCATTCATAAGTTTAAAAAACATATTATTGTCCATATTATTACCAAAATCAATGGGATTCAAATGTATAGGCCCATTGCAAGGTAATGCATCCTTATTAACATGACTAACATCAAAAGTTGATCGCTTAAGAACCGCAGATTGTCCAAAGGAGCTGGGAGGATCAAAGCAATGACCCTCAAGGAGTTTTCTATTGGAATAGCTTTCTTATAGTTTAACGAGGGCACCTTAAGATTGGGATCTGATTTTTAAGAATGGTTTGGGTTTCTTAAGGTGAGGATGAACCATAAAGCAATCGAAACTCCATGACCATGAATTTTGTAATGGGAACAAAAAATAGGAAAGTTCTCAAAATTTTTGCAAATATCCATATTTCTTTGATCCTAGCAAAGTTTCCTTTGAAATTTTTATTATATCCAACTTGATTAGAATCGAGCAAATGAGATGGTATTAGAAGCGTTGATCAACTTGAAGAGGATAACCAGGCACCCACAATAAAAAAAAAGAAACTCATGATTAATGAAATGGACATGCAAATTGGGAAGAGAGATCCAAACCAAAATGATAGGAGATTTCTTCTTAATATTAAAATGAGGCATCTATTTCAACATTGCATCGATAATTGAAACAAAATATGAGCATCAAAAAAATTTGAGAATAATCTAAGTCATTTGAAAGGAATCAAGACATAACGAATCATCAAAAAAAATAAGAGTTTTAAGCTATGGAAAAATGATCAATATTCTCCAAAGTAGGATGATGCAAAGCAAATTTACCCACCAACATGAATTCAAAGGGTTTCACAAGCCTTTCCAAAATAGAATCGAACACATTATCATGGGTACACTAGGAGGAGAGAGATAAGCTCGAGAGACTCACCGCAATTAGCCTTACCAATAAGAACATCCTTGAAAGACTTTGAATCCAGATGGATTTAATATAGAGACCTAAAGAGTCAAAATCTTAATGGGAGCCAAAATCTGATTTCCCATGGGAAGTAAATTGAAGCCATGATCAATAGTGGCACATGATAGGAGAAGCCAAAAGTGAGCAAAGCCAACGAGAAGGAATCACTAGCTAAAAGGAATCACCGACAAAAAAAGTCCATAGAAAAGCCACAGGAGATCCTCCACGGAAATAATTTGCTAGAGCACCAAAAAATTGAGGAGGTTTAGGGTTTAAAGTTTAGGTTTTTAGTTTAAGGGTATAGGGTTAGGTTTTTAGGTTTAGGGTTAGACTTTAGGGTTTAGGGTTAAGATTTCTTTTACTTTTTTAGTTTAAATTAAGTAAACTAGTAGGATTAGGTTTATAGTTTCTTTTATTTTATTTTATTTATTTTATTTTTTTATTTTGATTTAGGTTCATTTTATTTTATTTATTTAGTTTATTTATTTAGTTTATTTATTTTATCTTATTTTTTTATTTTAGTTTATTTTTTTAGGTTTAGGTATATGTTTTAGTTTATTTTTTAGTTTAGTTTTATTTTTTATTTTATTTTTTAGGTTTAGGTTTTATTTTTTTTATTTTTTAGGTTTAGGTTTAGGTTTTATTTTATTTTTTTTAGGTTTTTTTTTTATTTTAGTTTATTTTTTTTTATTTTTAGTTTAGGTTTAGGTTTAGGTTTAGTTATTTTATTTAGGTTTAGGTTTTATTTATTTTAGTTTAGTTTATTTTAGTAGGTTTAGGTTTGGTTTATTTTATTTTAGGTTTAGGTTTTTTAGTTTAGGGTTTAGGTTTATTTTTTTTTTATTTTAGGTTTATTATTTAGGTTTAGGTTTTATTTAGTTTTTTTATTTTATTTTATTTAGGTTTTATTTTTTTATTTTAGGTTTTATTTTATTTAATTTATGATTTTTTAGTTTAGTTTAGATTTTATTTATTTTATTATTTTAGTTTTATTTTATTTTATTTTATTTTGAGTTTAGGTTTAGCTTAGTTTATGTTTTATTTTATTTTATTTATTTATTATATTTTGGTTTAGGTTTATTTTATTTATTTAAATTTAGGTATTTAGTTTTAGTTTTATTTTTTTAGGTTTTTTTTTTTGGGGTTAGGGATTAGGTTTTAAGGTTTAGGGTTTAGGGTTTAGGGTTTTATGGTTTAGGTTTAGGATTTAGTTTTTTTAGGGTTTAGGTTTTAGGTTTATTTTAGTTTTATTTAGGTTTTAGTTTTTTTTTAGTTTATTTTTTTTTAGGTTATGTTTATTTTTAGTTTATTTTATTTTTATTTTATTTTTTTTATTTTTTTTTAGGTTTTTTAGGTTTTATTTTATTTTTAGGTTTAGTTTTAGTTTTAGGTTTTATTTTATTAGTTTAGGTTTTTTTATTTTTAGTTTTATTTTATTTTTTAGTTTATTTTAGGTTTATTTATTTTTATTTTAGTTTATTTTAGGTTTAGGTTTATGTTTTATTTTATTTTAGTTTTATTTTAGTTTAGGTTTAGGTTATTTTATTTTTTTTTTTTTTTATTTTTTTTTTTATTTTTTTTTTTTTTTATTTTTTTTTTTTTATTTTAGGTTTATTTTTTATTTATTTAGGTTTTATTTTATTTTATTTTTTATTTATTTTATTTTTTTATTTTATTTTATTTATTTTTTATTTTAGGTTTATTTTATTTTTATTTTTTTAGGTTTTTTTTTTATTTTAGGTTTATTAGTTTTATTTTATTTATTTTTAGGTTTAAGTTTAGTGCAGGTTTATTTTATTTTAATTTTTATTTTATTTAGGTTTTTTTTATTTTATGTATTTTTTATTTTAGTTTGGTTAGTTTAGTTTAGGTTTAGGTAGTAGGTTTAGGTCATTAGGGAGGGAAGGTTTAGGAGTTTAGGAGAGGGTTATATTAGGGTTTTTAGTTTAGTAGGTTTAGAGGTTTAGGATTTTAGTTTAGGGTTTATTTTAGAGGTTTAGGGTAGTCAGGGTTTTTATAATTTAATTTATTATTTTAGGTAGTTAGGTTTTATTTATTTTATTTATTTTAGTAAGGTTTATTTTATTTATTTATTTAGTATTATTTATTTAGGTTTAGTTTAGTTTATTTTATTTTTATTATTTATTTTATAGGAGGTTTAGGTTTAGGTTTTTTGGTTTAGGTTTTAGTTTAGGTTTTTATTTTATTTTATTTTTTATTTTATTTAGGTTTAGGTTTTTTTTATTTTATTTTGGTTTATTTTTAAGGGGTTTAGGGTTTTTAGGGTTTAGGGTTTATGATTTAGGTTTTAAGGTTTTGGGGTTTTAGGGTTTAGGTTTAAGTTAGGGTTTAGGTTAGGGTTTAGAGTTTAGGGTTTAGGTTTGTAGGCTTGGGTTAGGTTTGGGTTTTTTTTGGTTTGTATTTAAGCATCATAACACATATTATTATAAGCTTTTGAAAAATACATTTGGATTTAATAGTTATAATAGCCAAGCATATGTTAAATTAAATCAACACATGCAAGCTTACATAAAGGAAATATATTTTATTTTACTTGATTTTGAAAAGATGGATGCATGAATTCAAATGACATACCAAATTTATCATGATTGGAAAGAGGACAATCAAATATAAGCATGTGATTCATTCAACCAAACTAGTTCTTAAGGACAATCAAATCAAATAAGATTATTTAAAGCAAACCAAAGCATCTTTATTAATTAAGTTTTGGATTTGATTTGATTTAAAGAGAGAAGAGAAATCATGACTTGTTGTTTTAAACACATTCCCACATTAGTGATTTGATTTTATTTAAGGAAATGTAATTAAGTTAATTTTATGGGTTAATTAAGTTGAACCCTTAATTAGATGAATTAATTATCCTTACCAATGTCACCTTAAAGTGATTAACTAAATAATTATGAGCCAACATGATATGCATGGAAAATAAACTTGCAATGATCGAAGGAAATAAAAGGGGCCTAATGCAATTAGATCATGATTAATAGTTAATTAGATTAAGGGACTTAATTAATTACTCTTATGGTTTTCCCATATATATATGGACTAATCATAATTTTATTAAACTCATTTAGGTTATTAAACACCTAAAGATCTACCCCATGATTTAATTAATTAAGGTCTCATGTGATTATAATTTCAATTTGATTAAGTGATTTAATTAATTAGTTAAATCAATTATTTTCATTTTAAAAGGTGAAATGAACTTGGAAAGGGGTCCCAACCCTATTCCTTAGTTCACTTATTGTTGAACAATGATTAATAAACTTAATTAACTAATTTATTACTATTCATTTGAGTAATTAATCATTAATTAATTAAAAAGAGTAGTTAAGATTTAATTAGTCAATTTTCCTAATTAAGTGAGCAATAAATCCCAAGAAATTCATGGGAGGCAGGTCATCCCATTAAATTAACCCATAAAATTTGAGATTAATTGCTCAAGTAATTAAAAAAGTAATTAAGCAAATTAATTTTGTAATTAAACTTAATTAATGTCAAAATTAGTTAAGATCATTTTAATTAATTCTCCTCTAAATACCTTTAAAATGAGTATTTATTTGCATTTTCTTATTTTTCTATGATTTTTTAATAATTTTAGAAGTTTGAATCATTAAGAATGATTAATTAAGCCTAATAAAGCCTATATTCTTGGTTTAGTGGCATGACACGACGCTTTCCACGTGGTGCCATGGGACTCGATACTTAAAACTTATCGACTCAATGCCTATGTATGTGATGCGCCATCCACCATCGATCTAAGATCGGATCTATGATTAATCCTATAGCTTAATAGAATTAAATCGATCAATCATATCTAATCATGATCGTCCATTGATCAATGGAATGGATGGTGTGATCTAACATCACAGTGAGGTAGAATGGAGTATCACCATTGCTCACTTGATTTGAGTTTACCCAAGCTCATCAACTCAAAGGATTCCACACCTTCAGACATCGAGAGGGGATCAGTCAAGATCACATGAGATGCAAGTTTTCTTCAAAAAGCTCCAACCCATTTTGTCAAGGATTTATGGAAGCATACATCATTGGAGCTCAAGACCGTGATCAAAATTGAGCTCTGAGCAAAGCAATTGGTTCACCTTGACGCTCATTCAAGGCAATAACGATGATTTGGCTCGCTTTGATCAAGTCCCACCTTGGTGCCCAAAAGCTTGGGAGATGATTCATTCTTGCTCGATGAGGTCTAGGAAGGTGCATGTAAAGTTAATTTGAGTTTGATGGAGAAATGGAGAAGTTAGAAAAATGGGAGAGTCTATTTTGGGACAAGAAAAATGGCATTTTTTATTGAGGAACGAGCTTGGGAGCTTATGAAATGGCTCTAGTGGCTCTGTAGGTAGGCTCTAAGGAATGATTTTGTGTGTGTTGAGTGGAATGAGGTGTATACTCCCTTCATCTTGATGGATGGTGGGATGTTTGGCTTCCAATGGTTGTCACCATTCGAGTTGTGTGGGAGGAGGTGAGTTTGAGCTTTTGGTGTGGAGGTGCCAAGGTGTCCTATGGGTTTCAAATGCTCCAATGGGGAGGGTTAGGTGATTTCACAACCCATGGGTCATGGCACCCAACCACCCCTTTGGTCAAGTCCTAGTTGCCTAGGTGGACCATTGGAGAGTACCAAGTGGCCAAGGAATGGTAATGACCACTTACATGGTTGATTTGTCTCATGTGATTCTCTTGACCTAAGGGTAGAATGATCATTTGGCATTGAATTTGATTTGGGCAGATTTGAAATGAGCCAAAAGTGGGTTACCCAAATTTCAAGTCAATTGGAGTTGATTTAGGTCAGTTGGGTTAGTAGTCAAGTTGACCAATTGGTCAAATTGGATCAAACCAAGGGTTGGGTCAAGTTCATATGATCATTTGGTTATTTTGGTTCAATTGGTTTTGTTTAGTTTGGCTTAGATTTGATTTTGGCTCATTTGAATTCATTTGGGTCAAATGGGTTGACCAATTTGACCAAATTGGCCAAATTGGATTGGGAGTGTTGGTTTGGGTTTAGTTGACCAATTGAAGATAATTGTTGGCTTTGGTTTCAATTAATTTGGATTTGGTTTACTTAGGCCAACTTGAACCTTTAGGTCAATTTGGGCTAAGTAGGTCAATTGGGTTCAATTGGGTCCAATCATAGCTTTGGCAAGTTCAACAAGAAATTTGGAATGAACTTAAGCATTGGTTGTAATCAATTTTATATTTTGATTTGACCCAATTTAGCCTTTTAGATCAATTTGTCAACTTGGGTCAAGAGGGCCAATTGGGTTTGTTTGACTCAATTCAAGTCATATTCAAATATTTATTTTGATTTGGTATGAATCATTGGTTTCATGGGATTTGGCAGGTTGCAATTTGGCTAGTTTGGATTCATATGGGTTAAGGGGTTGACTTGGTCAAATGACCAAGTTGACTTGGTTCACCCAATTTGACAATTGATCAACATAGGTGATCAACAATCATGATGGGAGGTTTTGATGGGCTTAATTCAATCCAATTTGGGTAGGATTAGAACTTGGCACAATAGGTCAAATTGGCCACTTTGGGTCAAGTGGACCAATTGGATTAAGTTGGTTGATTTTAGGTTGAGTTTGATTTAGTTGAGTTTATATATGGATTTGGGATTAATATATAAATTCAATTACAAATGGCTTGGTTCAAATGGGTTTTGGTTCATTTGAACATTTCATGTCAAAAGGGTTAGTTTGACTTGGGTTGATTTTGGTTTGGCTTGATGATTGTAGATTTCATTTATATTTGTGAATATGATTGAAGGTTTGATTGATTCATGAGAAAATCAATTGAATTTGGGTTTTGGAATGAAGGAATTTGGCTAAGTCCATGGAGTTGGTTCATGTAGTTTGGATTTTGATTTTTGCTTTAGTTTTGATGATTTAAATGTATATTTCATTTAAATTTGTGAAGATAATTGAAAATATGACTAAGATGTGAGAAAATCAATTGTGTTTGACTTGATTTGGATTAAGATTTGGCTAAGTCCAGGGATAGGTCATATGGCTTAGGAAAGGTTTTGATTTAATTTAATTTGAATGTAGATTTGATTTAGTTTGATTTAGTTTTGACCATTTGAATGTAGATTTGGTTTATATTTAGAAAGATGATTGGAGATATAGATTTATTATGAGATAATCAATTGATTCGGATTAAGATTTGGCTAAGTCCATGGGATCATCATATTAAGAAGGGTTTCAAGTTTGGATTTGATCATGGCTTCAATCTTGGTTTTGGAATTTGATTTGGATTTGGATTTGAATTTAATGTTTGAATTGAACTTGAGGTTTGGTTTGAGAAGGTGAACATGGATTGGATTTGGGTTGTAGGTGGATTATTCTAATCTGGCATAACCTAATCTATGGTTAACCCTTCTAAGTCTTTAAGCTTAGGTTAATTGTTTACCTAATTGTTAGAAGTGTCATATATCTAGGAAGTCTTAGTGTCTAGAAGACTCCTAAGTCTAAGATGGGAAGATTGAATCACCATAAGGTCATCAACAGCCTTAGGCTCCATAGTGTTTCTCTTATAGATAAATGACAAGACGCCAAGTTTCACATTATAGACTCGATACATCTTTCAATGCTTTGCTTGGGAGACCATGGATACATGAGAACAACATAGTTCCTTCTCTACTTCAATGTATGATGTTTGTGAGAGGTGGGATCATCTACTATGTCAAAGGAGATCCCAAGCCATTTACAGTTCATGAGATATATGAGGATGCACTACCTCCTCAAAATCAATAAGTCTATTCTGAACTTGGCCAAAGTTTAAAATAAAAAAAAAGGAAAAGAAAAAAAGAAAGAAAAATAGAAAAAAAGAGAAAATGAAAGAAAATAAAGGGAAAATAGACTTGGAGGAAGAAGTGGAGCCTAACATTAGATTCCACCCACAGTCGTTCAATTCAAACATAGGGTAGGAAATCCTTTATTGGCCACCCAATAGAAGATATATCCCAAACTGTGAGTACACGCTATCCATATAGACTTAGAATCTAGTTCATATGATGAGTCTTATATGGTTAGCACAAGCCTCTTCTAGAGTAGATTCCCTTGGAGGTGACACTTGAGCTAGATGTGATGAAGACCGGGCTCCAAAGCAAAGATAAGTGTATCCAAGTCTATATGTGAAATAGTTTGGCATTGGGAACCTTAGCTCTAATCCCACTTTCCTCTCAAAAGTTGAGGTTTTTAGTTAAGGAATCTCTGTCATTCACGTGTGTGAAGACTCGAGGTTCTTTCTAGGAGCATCATCCTCAAGTCAAGAAGTTAATGTAAAACTTGAGGATGATTCATAAATATTTAATAGAATTACCTTTTAATTGGTACTTGTCTTGTGTTCATAATTTAGCAAAGAAAGGGTTAATCCCACATACTTGGTCATACGACTACTTAGAAAGATATGGAAGAATAAATAAAAGCTCTCAATCAAGACTATGGATTATCATGATGATGATAGTAGTCATCACCAATCATAATCGATAGGTTATTTTCAAATCACATTAAATCATAGAGGAGTTGTGCTTAAAACTTCAAAAGATCGATGATTTTGAAGTCAAAGGTGCACCGTAGAGTTGAAGAAGAAGTCAAGTCAACCATCGACGAGCTCAAGGAAATCAACTTAAGAATTGAAGAAAATCCATGACATACACGCTTTTTGTTGAATGAAATTGAAACCAATGACTTAGTTAAGCTATTGATGAGTTTAAGGACTTTTTGCATGGAGTTATGAAGAGATGCATGGATTGGCTCGACATAGTGGTCCATAAACTAGCAATAGAGCCTACGCTAACCCTATCAAGCAAGCTCCTAGATGCATGTGATTAGACATAGAATAATAGGTCATTTCTAAAGTCAAGAAACTATCGATGTTGGCTTCATCTAAAAAAGAAAATACCAGGTTAGCCGTAGACCAAGTTAAGAAAAATAATGGCCAAATTCATATATACATCAATTTTAGGGATTTAAATAAGGAATGTCCAAAGATGAATTTCCACTACCAATCCAGTGATGGTGGACATTACCTCATCTCATGTCTTCTCTTTGATGGATGGCTCATCCGGATATAACCAAATAATGATGGCCCCAAGATGAAAGAAACACTACTTTTAGAACCCCGACCAAATCTATTGTTATATGGTCATGCCTTTTAGCCTTAAAATAATGCTACATACCAATGGGCTATGACTCGATTCTTTGACAAACTCATTCATCATCAAGTCGAGCTATGTCGATGATCTTGTGGTCAAAAGTTTAGAAAAGGAATACCATCTCTTTGACTTGAGAGTAGTTTTGAATAGTTAAGATAATTTAACCTCAAAATGAACCCCTTGAAGTGTTCATTCGAGTAACTTCGGAAATTGGGTTTGTTATGACACCAAGAATTGAAATTGATCCGAGAAGATCAAGGCGATATTAGAAATCTAAAAGTTTAACTCAACTCGATCATTCCAAGGGTGGTTGGTATCTAAGATGCTTTATATCCAAACTATCAGAAGATGTTAGCCATTCTCAACACTTGCCAAAAGTATGCCAAGTTTAAGTGGGATGATAAGTGTGAGCATGCCTTGAAGACATCAAACATTACGACGATGTCGCCGATTCTAGCAGCCCCTATCCGGCAAGCCACTTATACATTATGCTTAGATGACTTGGTGCTTTGTTGGCCCAAGCTGATGAAGGGAAGGAAAATGCACTCTACTATCGTATCTAATCGGCTAAGGCTAATTATCCACCCATTGAGAAGTGTTGCCTAGCTTTAATCTTTACATCCCAAAAGCTACAACACTACATGCTTCCTCATAAGGTGAACTTAATCTCTAAGTTCAATCCACTAGATCTCATGACATGGCAGATGTTATCCGATGGTTGGCATGATGGTCCATTATCCTCTCATAGTTTGACATTACCTTCATACCTTCCGCGGTGAAAGGACAAGTGTTAGCGATTTCATAGCATCACACCCACTTCTTGCGACTCTAGTGATGATCTCCGATGATCAAATCATGAACTTAGGGATAGTAGCATTCACCACTAAGAGATGTACTTTGATGGTGCGCCTTCCTCTCAAAGAGAAGAACCACAATCTACTATTCTAGAAAGGCGGGTAGAATAGTTCTCTTTACTTGACGTGATGTGATGAGATTCTCATATCATCTATCCAATCCTTGCACCAATAAAGAAGCCAAATATGAGGCTCTAATTTCCGGTAGAGTTAGTCATTACCAACCATCTAGAACATCAACATCATCGAATTCTCATAATTATTAACCAAATTGGGTCCTATAAGGTTATAAAGCCCAAGCTCCATCACTACCAAGTACACCATGGAGTTGTTGGCCCAAATCCTGAGGTTACCATTTATAAGATTCTTGAGGAGAGAATGTCATAGTATGCTTTTGCCAAGCTTGCCAAGGAGTTGGCATGAGGATGAGTCCATATAAATAAAGGTCCAAAATAGACAAGTCTTATCCCTTATTGATATTGAACTCATCAAAAGTACTCTCTTGAAGGGAGGTTGCCATTACAAGAAGGGTGAGGACTTAGATTGGAGGCAACCATTCATGGATTACCTAAGTAAAGAAAACTATCTCAAGAGAAGTCCCAAGCCCATCAAGGTAGAGCACTTTCTTTCTCTTGTAGATGGTGTCTTGTACCATCTTTTGACCATATGTGGTTACATTATTTAGACAAGTGCATAGCCCGTAAGATGTGATCGAGGTACACTTAGGATTTTGTGGAGCCAACCATTTCCCAAGATGAAAGCCAAAATTAAGAACTAGGATACTATTGGCCATCGATGATCAAAGATTGCATGGATACTAGGCGATGCCACCAATGTCAAATACACGGTGGTCCTACACCAACCACCCAACATTCTACATCCTACATTGGCCTCATGGCCATTTGAGTGTTGGGGTACCGACATAGTCCGATTGATCCTCCTTTCTAAGGGTCATGGTTCATCTTAGTTGCTCACTATTTTTCCAAATGGGTGAAGGCAATTCTTCTCAAAGAGGTCTCAACTCAAAGATGTGCTCCAATTTTTTAGGAACCATATTGTATATAGGTTTGAAGTGTCTCGACAAATTATATCGATAATGGTACTTCATTCAAGAGCAGAGATCAACAACTTTACCGAGAACACAACATAGATTAGGTATTCTACCATCAACTACCCAAGAGCAAATTAGAGAAGCCTTCAACAAAACTCTCATCCAAATACTAAAGAAGACACTCCAACAACAAGCAAGTGGCATGAGCATTTAGTTGAAGCCTTGTGGGCATACCACACCATATAGAACTCCAACTTAGTCTACTCTTCTTCTTGAGTGTATTGTTTATTCTACCATTAGAAGTCCAACCCATCATGGGTAGTTGTGGGTAGCAAGATCATAATAGAGCAAAATGTCAAGTGATTAGAAGAGCTCAAAGGTTTGGAGGAGAGATGCTTGTGGGCATGCCAAAATGTCTATATAAAGCCAAAATGATTCAAGCTCATAACAAGTTGGTTCATCCTAGAGCTTTTCAAGTAGGAGAGCTTATTTTAGTTCTAAGGAGACTGATTGTTGCTTGTCGTAAGATGGGAGGCATGTTCAACCCACTTGGGAAGGCCCTTTTGCCATAGAGAAGGCCTACCAATGAGGATCTTATCAGCTTATTAATCATAAGGGAGAGTGCCCAATGCTTCCAATCAATGGGCTCTACTTAAAAAAATATTATAAATCATGTTTGAAAATAATTATCATCAATGAAAATTCTTTTTTGAATTCAATCTCTTCCATGTTGAAAGTATTCTTATTTGTGAATTCCATGATGTGTTAAGGTAAGTGTCGGAACCCAAGTGGCATCCTATTCTTCATCGACACAACACAAACACAAACACAAACATATAAAAAAACACATATCTTTTCTCTGCTACTCGAGTTGATATAACGCCCTCGACACTCAATCAATAGATGCTCTAGGTCGGCTACTTTGCTAGTGTGTCACCCTGGTTTTCTTGCTTTGGAGGATAACACTTTCCTTTCTTACTTGGCCACTACACATCAAGAGCACCTTGTTAGTATGGTAGGTCTTACTGCGGGCCTAAGCTACCTCATGTTGGCTTCATTTAAGAGAATGTGAGTCCGGGCTTTCTTCTTAGATTAGCCTTTATGCACCGATTGGGTCAATTATATTTGAAGTTTAGGATATGTCCCCTAGTGGCTCCTTCCTCTAACCGCTTCAAGTCTTGTAGTCCTTCCTCGGGCAACCCTCTTAGTAGTCGCCTAAGTCGATAGATATGTCCCGATGACGACTATCTTGATGATCGCCCACTTGGAAAGTTGTAAGCCTACATGCTTTCTTTCCATTGATCATTGTACATCGACGGCACCTTAGGTTGGTTGGTTCTCATTATATTGATGGATACACCACTCATGTGATGATACACATTAGGTTGGTTCTCGCCTTAAGATACACCACTCATGGAAGATGTAAGTCTCTATGCTTTCTCCTTGAGTTGGCCACCACACATATATAGTCTTCTTTTCCGTGGCTGGATAACGCCTAGTAGCACCTCCCTATGGGAACTATATTTGGATCATGTCCTTTGACCCCATTTAGACACTACCCGTTACTATCGACGATAGTTCCCCTTTCCTAGTAACCACCCTATGGTTGGAGAATCCATCCATGGATGTGATTCTCCCTTAAAATTTGAGATAGGTCTAGTACATAGCCCCTTCTTAGTGTGGTCCCTCATACACCAACAGGTCTACATAAACATATAAACAAAATATATATTCACTTATGATTAGGAGGACACCCCTAGCATTTTCTAAGGCATCCTATCTTTAGGCGTCAACAAAACTCCCTATAGGAATCACCTCACTACTCTTGAGATGATATAAATCACCAGGTATTCACTCAGTCACCCTAAGTTGGGTTTGATTGTGCTACCACAGTCACCTAGATTGTTCCTTGCTTTAGAAGATGTAAGTCTACACCTTCTTCTATATGTTGCACACTAAAAGGCAACCCCTTAGGTTGGCTAGCTCTATCCCATGGCCGTAGACTATCCCTTTGGATTTATAAATCTAAAGTAGGACAAGTCCGATATACCTTCTTAGTGGGTCCATTGAACACACATGGTCCATAAATTAAATCTATCAAATTTGATCGACCTCACATTCCCAATGGATATGCCCTCAATCCAAAATCATACTAAACCAAACAAACCATATCAAATAACATGAAATTAAGATAAAATTAATTACTACCTTTGATTTGACATAAGTCCCAATGACATTCACTCGAGTTGTCCTAGATCAAGTTTGATTTTTGTGCATCTACAGGTCACCCTAGTGGTTATTCCTTGCTTTGGAAGATGTAAGTGCTACCTTCTTCCTAGCATGTTGGCACAAAAGAAAACCCCTTAGGTTGGCTAGCTCTACCCCGGTAGTAGACTATCCCTTGATTTGTAAACTGAGGTCATGGTCATAGCCTTCTCAATAGATCCATCACACACCAACATGTTTCATATATTAACTCACATTAAATTAAACCCAATCTAATTTTCCTATGGAGTTTTGACCCAATGTATTATAACAAAAGTAAAACATACTAAAATGTACAATAACATTTAGTAACACCACCACATTCATATATATGTGAAGTTATATTCTTATGTACATTATATTTTAATATGTTTTCATATAATATATTATCTTACATTACACCTTAAAATGAATCACTTTATGCAAAAAATTTATAAAATTTGTTTCAAAATGAACATTTATTTTGGATGCAAAATTCCATTTTTTTTTATTAAATGACACACCATAGCACACCCCAATGATGTTCCCTAAAGCTTTAAATTTGGCCAAATCCCATCATCTCGACCTATAAATTAGTATTTTTATGAATTATACCATAAACTTTACTACATCATACTATAACAAACTAAAATATGGTAAACAATAAGTAGTAATACACAGTATGCTATAATGCATGATGCTACACTATGTTATGGCATCCTATATTATAATACACTATAACATATTATATTATATTGCATATCACATCATAAGGGATTGCTTAAGATAAAAAATCATAAAATTAGTCTAAACAATAAAAACTATATATTTTAGTCATCACTTACATATTTTAAATTGAAATAATATATTATGATGCCATGCTCTACCTATTATGAATTTGGCCAAATTCCACCATTTTAAAGTCTAAATCAAAATTTTATAAATAATAATAGTGTAGGCTCATTGCATGATTGTAAAATACTAAAATAATTTAAAATGATAAGAACAATATATTATGATATATGATGTTATACTATGCTACAACATATAATATTTATTTTAAACATAAAATCTTACTTTCTAGAGTACAAATGGCATAGCACACCTTTGGTACTACAACATAATTCCCACTTCAAATTTAACAAATTTCATCAACTGATTTATTAAATCAATATTTTTATGATTTATATATATAGACTATAGAACAATACCATAATATACTAAAAATTTTCAAAACATCTTATAACATTCAAAAACACATCACTACATGCTCAAATATATGATGCAACATTATACTATAATATATTGTATTATAATATGATTTAGGGTTAAGGTTTAGGGTATTCAAATCTCTAATAGTCAAGGAAAAGTCTTTGAAGACATTTTCTTTAGCTACCATAACTATGCTAGAATAGGTCATTCTTTAGATACTCTAATGACATCTTTATTCAAGGTTTAGGATTTATAGTTTAGGGTTAGTGTTAAGGGTTTAGTTTAGGGTTTTGGGTTTAGGTTTAGGGTTTAGTTAGTTTAGGGTAGGGTTTAGGGTTTAGGGTTTGGAGTTTAGGGTTTAGAGTTTAAGGTTGTAGGTTGTAGGTTTTAGGTTTAGGTTTTAGGTTTAGCTAGGGTTTTAGGGGGTTGGGTTTAGGATTTGGGATTTAGGGTTTAGGCTTAGGGTTTATTGTTTAGGTTTTGGGTTTTAGGGTTTAGTTTAGGGTTTAGGTTTAGTTTAGGTTTATTTTTTTTAACAGAGAACAAATTTCTAAACTAAACTAAACTAAATCAAAACTTAAATCTAAATCTAAACTAAATCTAAACTCTAAACCTAAATCAAACTAAACTAAATCTAAACAAAAATCTAAACTAAATCTAAAATCTAAACTAAAATCAAATCTAAACTAATTCTAAACTAAGTCTAAACTAAACTAAACTAAACTAAATCTAAACTAAATCAAAAAAATCTAAACAAAATTTTAAAAAAATGTCTAAACTAAACTAAAATCTAAACTAAATCTAAAATCTAAAATCTAATCAAAACTAAACTAAATCTAAACTAAATAAACCAAATAAACTAAATCTAAAATCTAAACTAAATCTAAACAAAATAAACTAAATCAAAAAAATCTAAAAACTAAATAAACTAAAATATAAATTCTAAAATAAAAAAAAAACTAAACTAAAGTCTAAATCTAAAATCTAAACCCTAAACTAAACTAAAATCTAAATCTAAACTAAACTAAACTCTAAACTAAACTAAATCTAAAATTTAAACCTAAAAATCTAAACTAAACTAAAATCTAAACTAAACTAAATCTAAATCTAAAAAACTAAATCAAAATCTAAACTAAAATCTAAATCTAAACTAATCAAAATCTAAAAATTTTAAAAATACTAAAATAATTTAAAATGCATAGAATAATATATTATGATATATGATGTTATACTATGCTATAACATATAAAATTTATTTTGAACATAAAATCTTACTTTTAGACTACAAGTATAGCACACCTTTGGTACTAACATAATTCCCACTTCAAATTTAACAAATTTCATCATTTGATTTATTAAATCAATATTTTTATGATTTATACTAATATAGGCTATACACAATACCATAATATACTAAAAAAATTTCAAAACATCTTATAACATCCAAAAACACATCACTACATGCTCAAATATATGATTCTACATTATACTATAATATATTATATTATAATATAATTGGGTTAGGGTTTGGGTATTCAAATCTTTAATAGTTAAGGAAAAGTCTCTTGAAGACATTTTTCATTAGCTACCATAACTATGTTAGGAATAGGTCATTCTTTAGATCTACTTAATGGCATGTTTATTCAAGGTTTAGGTTTAGGGTTTATGGTTAGAGTTTAGGTTAGTTTAAGGTTTAGGTTTAGGTTAATTTATTAGGTTTAGGTTTAGGTTGTAGGTTTAGGGTTTGGGGGTTTAGGGTTTTATGATTTAGGTTTAGGTTTAGGGTTTAGGGTTTTAGGTTTAGGTTTAGGTTTTAGGTTTAAAGTTTTTAGGTTTAGGTTTAGGGTTTAGGATTTATGGTTTAGGTTTTAGGTTTAGGTTTAAGTTTTAGTTTAGGGTTTAGGGTTTAAGGTTTATTTTTTAAGGTTTATTTTTTAACATTTCTTCTTTCAATTTCATCAACCAAGTAGCACCCTAAGTTTTCTATGAGATAAATGACATAGATAAAAATAAGCACCCATAGAGCAAATCCCAAGATAAGTAGAGCTCTCTACTATAAAGACAGTTCCATAAGTAGCAAATCGGATCGCCTTCTTAGTTTCTCCGCTCCATCGAACCTCAGTAGTGGGATTAGCCATTATTTCCATCTCAACGCCACCTCCATGGCTATAACCTCCATCGCTCCTCTCACCACATAACACCACTCCCACCATAACCTCCACATGACCAAGACCTTCATAACCCACACCAACACTATGATAACTGCGCCTCCTTTGCCACCACCCAGAGATCTAGACTGAGCCTAGTTGATGGTCATGTTCTGTTAAGGTTCTACCCATTCTTAGGGTTGGGTTAGTTTAGGGCTGGGGTTTATGGTTATAGGGTTTAGGGTAGGGTTTGGGTTTAGGTTTTAGGGTTTACTATTTAGGGTTTAGGATTTTAGGGTTTAGGTTTTAGGGTTTAGGATTTAGGTTTAGAGTTTAGGGGTTTAGGCTTTATAGTGTTTTTAGGGTTAGGTTTTAGGGTTAGGGTTTGGGTTTAGATTAAGTTTGGTTTAGGGTTTAGAGTTTAGGGTTTTAGTTTAGGTTGTAGGTTTAGGGTTTAGGTTTAGGGATTTTAGGGTTTAAGGTTTATGGTTTAGGATTTAAGGTTTAGGGTTTTTTTTAAAATTACAAACCAGGTTTAGGTTTATTTAGCTTATTTCTTATTTATTTGAGTTTATTTTAGTTTTATTTTTTATTTAGGTTAATTTTTATTTTTATTTAGTTTAGTTTATTTCTTTTAGCTTTATTTATTTTAGTTTTATTTTTTATTTTTTATTTTTTTAGGTTTAGGTTTATTTTTTTAGTTAGTCTTTTTTTTTATTTTTGGGTTTAGGTTTTTTTTTATTTTAGGTTTAGGTTTTGGTTTTATTTTATTTTTTTAGGTTTAGGTTTAGGTTTTAGGTTTTATTTTAGTTTTATTTTTTAGGTTTTATTTTTTAGTTGAGGTTTAGGTTTATTTTTAGTTTATTTTATTTTATTTTTAGGTTTAGTTTAGGTTTTATTATTTAGGTTTAGTATATTTTCATTTTGTATTTTATTTTATTATTTTATTTTATTTTATTTTAGGTTTAAGTTTTTATTTATTTTTGGTTTTATTTTATTTTATATTTTTTTATTTTAGTTTTAGGTTTTATTATTTTATTTTAGGTTTTATTTAGTTTATTTTAGGTTTAGGTTTAGGTTAGTTTAGGGTTTAGGGTTTAGATTTAGGTTTTAGAGTTTAGGTTTAGGGTTAGTTGTTTTGGTTGGTTAGTTTAGGTTTAGGATTTAGGTTTAGGGTTTAGGTTGTGGTTAGTTTGTGGTTAGTTAGGGTTTGGGTATGGATTTTGGATTTAAGGTTTAGGGTTTATGTTTAGTTTTATGGTTTAGGTTTAGGTTTAGGGTTTATGGTTTTTAGGGTTTAGAGTTTAGGGTTTAGTTTAGGGTTTATAGTTTAGGGTTTATGATTTAGGTTTTAGATTTAGGGTTTAAGTTTTAGTTTAGTTTTTTTTAGGATTTAGGGTTTAGGGTTTAAAGTTTTTTTTAATAGAGAACAAATTCAGATTCAACATTTCTTCTTTTCAATTTCATCAACCAAGTAGCACCCCATGTTTTCTAAGACATATGATGACATATACCAAAAATGAGCACCCATAGAGCAAATAAAACCCAAGATAAGTTGAACCATCTCTATAAAGACATAGTTTCATAAGCACTGGATTGGTCATTCTTGTTTCTCATAGAACCACCCATGCCTCTCAGTAGTGAGAGATCCGCCATCATATCCCCGATCTCTCCTTCGCCACCACCACTATAACCTCATCCCTCCTCTATAACCACCAGCCCACACCACCTCCATATCAACTATCACCTCCATCCCCACCACAACTTGATAACTCCTTCCACCAGATTTAGATAGAGCCTAGTTGATGTGATGTTTATACTATCAAGGTCACCCATTCTGGGTTTGGTTTAGGGTTTTAGCATTTAGGGTTTAGGGTTTAGGGTTTAGGTTGTTAGGGTTAGGTTTAGGGTTTAGGGTTGTAGGTTTGGGTTTAGGGTTATTTTATGGTTTAGGGTTTAGGTTTAGGTTTGGATTTAGGGTTTAGTTTTTTTTAATTAAACCTTTAGGTTTATTTAGTTTATTTATTTATTTTTTTTATTTATTTGAGTTTATTTTATTTTATTTTTTTATTTAGGTATTTTTTATTTTTATTTAGTTTAGTTTATTCATTTTTTTTTTTTCATTTTAGTTTATTTTTTTTATTTTTATTTATTTTAAGTTTTGGTTTATTTTATAGTTGAGTTTTATTTTAATTTTATTTTGGTTTAGGTTTTATTTTTTTTACTTTTAGCTTTAGGTTTAGGTTTTTTACTTTTAGCTTTAGGTTTAGGTTTTTATTTTATTTTTTTTTAGGTTTATGTTTTATTTTAGTTTTATTTTAGGTTTTTTTTTTTATGTTTATTTTATTTTTAGTTGAGTTTTATATTTATTTTATTTTTTAGGTTTAGGTTTAACTTTTATTTTAGGTTTTATTTTATTTTTAGGTTTAGTTTTAGGTTTTATTTTATGTTTATTTTAGGTTTTTTTTTTAATTTAGGATTTTTATTTTATTTATTAGGTTTAGGTTTAACTTTATTTTTAGTTTTATTTTTTTAGGTTTAGTTTTAGGTTTTATTTTATGTTTTTTAGGTTTTATTTTTTAATTTATGATTAGGTTTTTTTAGTTTATTTTATTTTATTTAGTTTAGGTTTAGGTTTATATTTATTTTAGTTTATTTAGGTTTATTTTATTTTGTTTATTTTATTTTTATTTTAGGTTTAGGCTTTTTAGTTTAGGGTTTAGATTTTATTTTTATTTATTCTATTTTATTTTTAGGTTTATTTTTAGGTTTTTTTATTTAGTTTTTATTTTCTTTTATTTTAGTTTTATTTTATTTTAGTTTAGTTTAGGTTTTATTTATTTTGTTTTAGTTTATTTTAATTTTAATTTATTTTATTTAGTTTAGGTTTAGGTTTAGTTTAGGTTTTTTATTTTATTTTATCTAGTTTTTTTATTTATTTATTTTTTAAGTTTTATTTAGTTTAGGTTTTATTTTATTTTTTATTTTTTTTTTTTATTTTTAATAGTTTATTTAGTTTTAGTTTAGTTAAGTTTTTATGTTTGAGGGTCTGGGTTTAGTTTTGGGGGGTTTGTATTAAGTTTAGGGTTTAGGGTTTAGTGGTTTAGGTTTAGGGTTTAGTTTAAAGCTAGGTTGGTTTGTTTAGTTTAGGTTTAGGGTTTGGGTTTAGGGTTTATGGTTTAGGGTTTTAGGTTTAGGTTTAGGGTTTAGTGGGTTGGGTTTAGGTTTAGGGTTTTAGGTGGGTCAGATTTAGGGTTTTTGTTTAGTTAGGGTTTAGGTTTAAGTTAGTAGGTTTGGTTTAGAGTTTAGGGTTGGTTTAGATTGGGTTTAGGATTTTGGTTTGGGTGTGGTTTAGGGTTTAGTACTAGGTTTGAGGTTTTAGAGTTTTAGGATTTAGGATTAGGTTAAGGTTTTTTAAAAAAAATTAAAACCAGTAAGTAAGCTTATTTAGTTTATTTTTATTTTGATTTTATTTTATTTTTATTTTTTTTATTTAGTTTAGTTTATTTATTTTAGGTTTATTTATTTTAATTTAGGATTTTATTTTAGTTTGATTTTAGTTTTTATTTTTTTAGTTTATTTTATTTTATTTTATTCTATGGTTTAGGTTTTATTTTCTTTTAGGTTTAGATTTAGGTTTTATTTTATTTTTTTAGGTTTAGTTTAGTTTTTTATTTTAGGTTTATTTTAAGTTTTATTTTAGTTTAGGTTTAGGTTTATTTTATTTTATTTTAGTTAGGTTAAGGTTTATTTATTTATTTTGTTTTATTTTATTTTATTTTTAGGTTTATTTTATTTTAGTTTAGGTTTTATTTATTTTATTTTAGTTTATTTTATTTGATTATTTTATTTTATTTTTAGGTTTAGGTTTAGTTTAGTTTTTTATTTATTTTATTTTATATTTTATTTAGTTTATTTTATTATATTTTATATTTTATTTTAGTTTAGGTTTAGGTTTTTAGGTTTGGGGAGGTTTAGGTTTGTATTTAGGTTTAGGGTTGGGTTTAGTTAGGGTCAGGTTGGGAAGATTTAGTCAGATTTAGGTCTTTAGAGGATTTAGGTTTTGGGTCATGATTTAGGATAGGTTTATTAAGGTTTTAGGGTTTAGGTCAGTTTAGTTTGTGGTTTTGGTTTAGGCTCAGGGTTAGTTTTGGGCCTGGTTTTAGGTTTAGGAGTTTTAGTTAGGAGGGTTGGTGGGTTTAGGTCAGGATATAGGGTTTAGGGTTTGGTAGGGTTTAGGTTTATATAGGCTCAGGTTTAGGTTTAGGTTTACATTTTTAGGTTTTAGGTTTAGGGTTTGGTAGAGAGGACAGGGTTTGGGTTTAGGGTAGGGTTTAGGGTTTATAGGGCCAGGTTAGTGGTTTAGGGTTTAGGCTCAGGTAGTTTTGGGGGAGGGGGTTTGGGGTCAGTATTTTTAGAGGGTAGGTTTTTATTATTTATTTATTTGTTTTATTTTTTAATTAAGTAAACTCATAGGTTTAAGTTTATTTAGTTTATTTATTTATTTAATTTTTTATTTTATTTTATTTAGTTTATTTATTTTTAGGTTTATTTACTTTAGTTTAGGTTTTATTTTAGTTTATTTAGGTTTAGGTAGGTTTAGGTTTATTTTTTAGTTAGTTTATTTTATTTTATTTTTAGGTTTTATTTTTTATTTTTTTTTTTAGGTTTAGGTTTTTTATTTAATTTTTTAGGTTTAGGTTTTAGGTTTTTAATTTAAATTTATTTTTATGTTTTATTTTTTAGTTTAGGTTTTTTTAGTTTAGTTTAATTTGTTTAGTTTAGGTTTATGTTTAGGTTTAATTTATTTTGGTTTAGGTTTTATTTATTTTAGTTTAGTTTATTTTAGTTTAGGTTTAAGTTTATTTTATTTTGTTTATTTTTTTTTATTTTAGGTTTAGGTTTTCTTTATTTTAGGGTTTTAGGTTTTATTTTTTTTATTTTTAGCTTTTATTTTTTAGGTTTAGGTTTTATTTAGTTTTATTTTATTTTTATTTTATTTATTTATTTATTTTATTTTTATTTTACATTTAGTTTTATTTTATTTATGTTTTATTATTTTATTTTATTTTTATTTAGTCTAGTTTTTTTTATTTATTTTATTTTATTTTTATAGTTTATTTTATTTTATTTTTTTATTTAGGTTTAGATTTTTTATTTATTTATTTTATTTTATTTAGATTTTATATTTATTTTATTTAGTTTTTTTAGTTTGGGTTTAGGTTTTTTAGGTTTTATGGTTTAGTGTTTAGGAGGGTTTAGGGTTTAGATTTAGGTGGGTGGAGGTTTGGGGATAGGTTTATCAGTGGAGAGTTAGTATAGGGTAGTGGTCAGTTTAGTGGTTTAGAGTTTAAATAGGAGGATTAGGAGGTAGGTCAGTGGAGTTTAGAGGTTATAGGTTTAGTATAGGAGAGTAAGTTTGGTTAGGTTTGGGAGTTTAGGAGGTAAAGAGTTTAAGTTTGGAGGTGGTGGAGGGTAGTTTAATCAGTTTAGGTTTAGTGGTTAGGGTAGAGTTTAGTAAGTTTAAGGTTTAGGTTTAGGGAGGTTTAATTAGTTTCAGTTTAGGGTGTAGGTTAAGATTTAAAGATATGGTTTAGGGTTTAGTATGGGTTTAGGGTTTGTGGGTTTAGTTTAAGTTTTAGTTTAGGGTAGGGTTTAGTTTAGGTTTAGGTGGGGTTTTGGAGTAGGGTAGTAGGTTTAAATTTGAGTGTTTAGTATTAGGGTTTAGGGTAGGTTTTTATTATTTTATTTTTTTTAATTATGTAAACTAGTTGGTTTTAAGTATTTTAGTTTATTTATTTATTTTTTATTTTATTTTATTTTGATTTAGGTTTATTTTTTATTTATTTATTTTAGTTTATTTATTTTAGGTTTATTTATTTAGTTTAGGTTTTATTTATTTTATAGTAGGTTTGTTTATTTATTTTTTTAGTATTATTTTATTTTATTTTTAGGTTTAGGTTTTATTTTTATGTTTAGGTTTATGTTTAGGTTTTATTTAATTTTTAGTTTAGGTTTTAGGTTTTATTTTAGGTTTTATTTTTTTTTTTTTTTTTTTTCATTTATTTATTTTATTTAGTTTAGTTTAGTTTAGGTTTTATTTATTTTAGTTTAGTTTATTTTAGTGTAGGTTTAGGTTTATTTTATCTTTATTTTAGGTTTAGTTTTTTTTTATTTATTTTTTATTTTATTAGGTTTATTATTTAGGTTTAGGTTTTAATTTAGTTTTATTTTATTTTATTTAGGTTTATTTTATTTTTTATTTTAGGTTTAGTTTTTATTTGGTTTATATTTTTTTGTTCAATTTAGATTTTATTTATTTTATTTTAGTTTAGCTTTTATTTTTATTTTATTTTTTTTAGGATTAGTTTAGGTTTAGTTTAGTTTAGTTTTTTTTTTTTTTTTTATTTTATTTTTTATTTATATTTTGGTTTAGGTTTTTATTTATTTCATTAGGTTTCATTTTAGTTTAGGTTTGTTTTATTTTAGGTTTAGGGTTTAGGTTTAGGGTTTAGGGTTTTAGGGTTTGGGGTTTTTTTTTTTTGGTTTAGGGTCAGTTTTTTTTTAGGTTTTAGTTTTAGGGTTTAGGGTTTTAAGTTTAGGGTTTAGGGTTTAGGGTTTAGGTTTAGGATTTTAGGTTTAATTTAGGGTTTAGGGTTTAGGATTTAGGTTTAATGTTTTTAGGAGGTTTTTTTTGGTTTAGTAGTTTTAAGGTTTTGTTTTTTATTTTATTTTTTTTTAGGTTTTTTATGTTTATTTTTAGTTTAGTTTTATTTTATTTTATTTAAGTTTAGGTTTAGTTTTATTTTATTTGGTTAGGTTTATTTTAGTTTATGTTTAGTTAATTTTAGATTATTTTATTTTATTTAGTTTAGGTTTAGGTTTAGTTTATTTAGGTTTAGTTTAGGTTTTATTTATTTTACTTTAGGTTTAGGTTTATTTTATATTTTATATTTATATTTATTTTAAGTTTAAGGTTTTTTCTTATAGGGTTTAGGTTTTATTTTTATTTATTTTTAGTTTATTTTAGGTTGATTTTAGCTTTAGGTTTTATTTAGTTTTATTTTATTATTTTATTTTAGGTTTATTTATTTTTATTTTAGTTTTTTTTATTTATTTATCTTAGGTTTAATTTATTTTTAGTTTACTAGGTTTTTTATTTTATTTTAATTTATTTTATTATTTATTTTATTTTATTTTAGGTTTTAGGTTTAGTGTAGTTTTATTTAGGTTTAGTTTTTTATTTATGTTATTTTTAGGTTTATTTAGTTTAGGTTTAGTTTTAAGTTTTTTGGTGTTTAGGCTTTAGCTTTAGCTTTAGTTTGGTTAGGTTTAGGGAGGGTTTAGGGTAGTTTAGGGTTTAGGGTTTAGCTCATAGTTTGAGGTTTAGGGTTTATGATTTTAGGTTAGTTTAGTTTAGTGTGGTCCCATGATTTAGGGGTTTAGGGTTAGGGTTTAGGTTTAGGGTTTAGGGTTTATGATTTATGGTTTAGGGTTTAGGGTTTAGGGTTTAGGTTTTAGATTTAGGTTTAGGTTTATTTATTTTTCTTTAGGTTTAGGTTTATTTTATATTTTATATTTTATATTTATTTTAGGTTTAGGTTTTTTCTTAGTTTAGGTTTAGGTTTTATTTATTATTATTTTTTAGGATTTATTTTCTCGTTTATTTTAGCCTTTAGATTTTATTTAGTTTTATTTTATTTTTTAAGTTTATTTTATTTTTATCTTATGTTTAGTCTTTATTTTATTTAGGTTTTTATTCTTGGTTTATTTTATTTTAGTTTAGTTTAGTTTTTATTTATTTTATTTTATTTATTTTTATTTCTTTTTAGGTTTAGGTTTAGGTTTTAGTGTAGTTTTTATTCAAGTTTAGGTTTTTTTTATTTATGTTATTTTAGGTTTTATTTAGTTTAGGTTTTTAGTTTTTTTTTTGTGGTTTTTTAGCTTTACTCTTTAGTTTTGGTTTAGGTTTGGGTAGGGTTTAGGGACAGTTTATTTTGGGTTGGGGTTAGGTTTAGGTTTGGCTGGGTTTAGGGTCAGTTTAGGGTCTATTTTGTTTTAGGTTTTATTTTAGGTTAATTTAGGGTTTAGGCTCAGAGGTTCAGTGGCCTGGTTTAGGGTTTAGGGTTTGGGATCAGTTTAGGGTTAGATTTTTTAATTTTTAGGTTTAGGGTTTAAGGTCAGTGGTTTTAGTTTTAGTGTTTAGGGTCAGTTTGAGGTTTAGGTTTGAGTCAGGTCAGTGTTTAGGCTCTTTTAGAAAGGTTTTTATTATTTATTTATTTTTTAGAGTTTAGGTTTTATTTAGTATTTATTTATTTTAGTTTATATTTTATTTTATTTTAGTTTAGTTTAGTCAAGTTTTATTTATTTTATTTTATTTAGTTTTATTTATTTTATTTTATTTAGGTTTAGGTTTAGTTTTAGTTTTATTTTATTTTATTTTTTTTATTTTAGGTTTAGTTTATTTATTTATTTTATTTTAAGATTTATTTATAGGTTTAGGTTTTTAGGTTTTAGGTTTAGGGTTTAGGTTTAGGGTTTAGAGGGTTGGTCAGTGTTGGGTGTTTAGGGTTTAGAGTTTAGAGTTTAGGAGGTTTTAGTTTAGGTTTTAGGTTTAGGGTTTAGGTTTAGGGTTTAAGGTTTAGGGTTTAGGTTTTAGGTTGGGTTAGTTTTAGTTTAGGGTTTAGGGTTTGGTTTTGGTTTTTAATAGAGAGCAGATTCAACATTTCTTCTTTTTTGATTTCATCAACCAAGTAACAAACCGGGGAAGTGAGGTAATCAAATGACCTCCTTAAAAGCAGTCGTGTTCTGGGATATCCACTATATACCCATTACCATGCAATCTTATATAAATCAACCCATGAATAGAGGAAAGTGAACTCAACATTCATACACTTTAGCTATAAGCACATGCATTTCTTATGTATTTATAACCAAGCATCATAACACATATTATTATTCATTTATAAGCTTTTGAAAAATACATTTGAATTTAATAGTGATATTAGCCATGCATATATTAAATTAAATCAACACATGCAAGCTTACATAAAGGAAATCCATTTTATTTTACTTGATTTTGAAAAGATGGAATTCAAATGACATACCAAATTTAACATGATTGGAAAGAGGACAACCAAATATAAGCATGTGATTCATTCAACCAAACTAGTTCTTAAGGACAATCAAATCAAATAAGATTATTTAAAGCAAACCAAAGCTTCTTTATTAATTAAGTTTTGAATTTTATTTGATTTAAAGAGGATAAGAAAAATCATCACTTGCTATTTTAAACCCATTCCCACATTAGTGATTTGATTTTACTTTAAGAAATGTAATTAAGTTGATTTTATGGGATAATTAAGTTGAACCCTTAATTAGATGAATTAATTACCCTTACTAATGTCACCTTAAAGTAATTAACTAAATAATTATGAGCCAACATGATATGCATGGAAAATAAACTTGCAATGATGAGGAAATAAAAGGGGCCTAATGCTGGCTCATGAATAGTTAATTAGATTAAGGACTTAATTAATTACTCTTATGGTTTTCACACATGTAGACTAACCATAATTTCATTAAACTCTTTAGGTTATTAAACAACTAAAGATCTACATGATTTAATTAATTAAGGTCGATGTGATTATGATTTCAATTTGATTAAGTGATTTAATTAATTAGTTAAATCTTAATTAGTTTCATTTTTAAAAGGGTGAAATGAACTTAGGGAAAGGGGCTCCAACCCTATTCTTTAGTTCACTTACTGTTGAACAATGATTAATAAAATTAATTAACTAATTTATTACATTCATGGGATTAATTAATCATTAATTAACTTAAAAGAGTAATTAATTAGTCAATTTTCTAATTAAGTGAGCAATAAATCCCAAGAAAATCATGGGAGGTGAGGTCATCCCATTAAATTAACCCATAAAATTTGGGATTAATTGCTCAAGTAATTAAAAGTACTTAAGCTAATTAATTTTGTAATTAAACTTTACTATTCAAAATTAGTTAAGATCATTTTCAATTAATTCTCCTAAATACCTTTAAAATGAGTATTTATTTGCATTTTTTTATTTCTCTATGATTTTTTTATAATTTTAGAAGTTTCATTAAAATTAATGATTAATTAACCTAATTAAAGCATAATCTTGTTGGCATCATGTACACTTACGATGCGGCTTTCCATATGGCATCAGATTGGCTTCTTAAAACTTATCTCGGCCTATGTGGTGCGTGGACTCGCTTTCATCCCACCATCCGATCTAAGATCGATGGCTACAATTAATCCCATAGCTTAATATAATTAAATTAGATTGATCTAGCGATCTAATCACAACCTTCTATTCGATCATGCGAATGGATGGTGATCAAACGTCACTCGAGTGAGGGAGAATGGAGTCATTACCATTCTCACTTTATCGAGCTTACCGAGCTCGGATCAACTCAAAAAGGATCCCACACCTTCATGACATCGACGAGGGGATCAAATGGTCAAGATCACATAAGATGCAAGCTTTCTTCAAAAAGCTCCAACCCATTTTGCCTAAGGATCGATTATAGAAGCATACCTCAGTGAGCTCAAGACTAGTGGCTCGAATGATTGAGGAAGCTTCATCTAGTGGAGATGAAGCCTAGGAATTGGATCAATTCCTTGATGTTCTCTTTAAGGCCTAGAACCGATGATTTGCAATCGCTTTGATCAAAGTCCCACCTGCTCGGGAAGCTTGGGAGATGATTCTTTCTTACTGACAAGGAAGGTGTGTGCAAAGTTAATTTGAGTTTGATGGAGAAATGGGGAAGTTAGGTCAAAAATGGGAGTGTCTTATTTTGGGACGATGGAGTGGCATTTTTTGATCGAGGAACTTGGGAGCTTAGGGAATGGCTCTAATGGCTCATATTGGGTAGCTAGGGCTCATGAATGATTTTTTGTGTGTGTTTGAGTGGAAACAAGGGGTATACCCCTTCATCTTGATCGGATGGTGGGATTAGGTTTGGCTTCGTGGTCATCCACCATCTCAAGGAGTTGTGGGTGGGAGGGAGGAGGTGAGTTGCCTTGGTTGGTTAAAGGTGTGGAGGTGGTGGAGGAATCATGGGTGTCCTATGGGTTTCAAATGCTCAATGGGGAGGTGAGGTGATTTCACCACCCATGGGTCATAACCCAACCACCCTTGGGTCGTTGCGGTCCTAGGTGCCTAGTGGACCATTGGGAGAGTACCAAGTGGCCAAGGAATGGTAATGACCACTTACATGGGTGATTTGTCTCATGTGATACCCTGGACCCCCAAGGGTAGATGATCATTTTGCATTGGATTTGATTTAGGCAAATTTGAAATGAGCCAAAAGTGGGTTAGCCCAAATTTCAAGTCAATTGAGTTGATTTGGTTAGTTTGGCTCAATTTGACTCATTTAAGTCAAATTAGGTTAGGTTGGATCAAGTTGACCAATTGGTCAAATTGGGTCAAACCAAGGGTTGGGTCAAGTTCATATGATCATTTGGTTATTTTGGTTCAATTGGTTTTGTTTAGTTTGGCTTAGATTTGATTTTGGCTCATTTGAATTCATTTGGGTCAAATGGGTTAAGTTGACCAATTTGACCAAATTGGCCAAATTGGCTTGGGTTGGGTGTTGGTTTGGG